>JAWWML010000052.1:16344630-16362432 GCA_035047165.1 Ormyrus rosae | reverse complement strand
ATTTTAATGTTTATAAAATCATTAAACGAAAAAAAATACATGTACGCGCGCGAAGCGCGCACAGACATCACTAGTTTGTTTAAAAATAATATAAATGTATGCGATGCATCTTAAAATGACTAATTACAGAATTGCTACAGGAAAATTTGATTGGTAAAGCATGTCGTTTATTAATTATTATAATGGTTATTAAATTTTTTTAATGACTTACAATGTTTGCTTTCTTGATTTTATTTGCCACAAATTCAACATCTATTTTATTGAAATCTAATAGTTTAATATAGAATTCGAATCATTTCAGCTTCGATGCTACATATAATTACACATGATCAAATACTCTATTTTATTGATCCTCATATTTGTCAAAGGGTCTTGCTTTTGATTGAAAATTTAATCAAAATATATATCTTTATGAATTATTTTCAAGTTAAAATTTCTATAAGACATATAGTTTTATCAAATCTTAAAAGCCATTGTATAAATTGGCGTATTAATAAAGTTGAGCTTTAAGTAATTCTTATAGGGTGGCCGGCGTAAATGGAAATTTGACGAGAAAATGATCGTTTTCAAAGGACATGTTTATTACTTGTAATAGCCATGGATATATAACCGCGGGAATTCAGGCGGGCGACGTCTAGATTTACAGCTGAAAAAAACGTCGATTTTTTTGTCTACATAGCTGTGTATTAAAAAGCAACACTAGATAGATTCCCTCGTGCTTTTTTTCCGGATCGCCTGCCGGCAGAAAAAAGCTCGTGATATACCGCCGGCTTCTCTGACACGTAATTATTCATTTTTCGTGAAATTGACTGGTCGCCGCGTCCTGAAACAAAAAGCTCGAAAGGGGATGGAAAGGTACCGCGAGTTTTCGTCACATTTCCCACGGGCCCTTGGAAAAATGTACGCGTGGGCTGCCAAGCCATACGAGAGAGAGAGGGAGAAGAGCAAGGACTTTTTCTCGGCGTGGAGCGCCTTGGTCGAGGAGAAGAGGCAGCTGCGCAGAGCTTACACGCAACGGGGGGAGCGCAACTTTGGCCAGTATAATGGAGCCTCGGCCAGTAGCGTCGCGACGCTCGAACTGCGCGTTTCTCTAGCCCGTCTATCTCTCCTATCCTTCGCTTTCCGCTCTGTACCTGTTGCCTATGTGCTGCTGCTGCTGCTGCTGCTGCTTCTTTGCTCTTTTTTACTTCAAGCCAAACTTGATCCTCGAATTTTTCCACTCCGTGAGTACAATTTCTTTCCTTTTAACAAGCAATTTTATTTATCGCTCTTTTAGTTTTTTTCTTATTACGAGTCGTTAACCGTTCGGCCAGATGTCCAAGTGACTGAAACATTTTTATTTTCTTAAAATTGAACTAAATTATTTATCGATAGAATCGTAAGTCATTAAATGCAAAATTATTTAACGCTCGACTTCTTTACCAAATGGAGTACAAATTTTGACAAAATTAAACGATCTACGAATTTAAAAGAATTTAATGATGTTTTCGTGAAACGATGTATGAATAATCGCTCCGGTATCGCCGCTGTATAATCAAGCATACATACATTTTTAAAGCCAAATTTCCCTTTAATCTTGTTAAAGCATGCGCCTTGCTTGGCGAATTGGAAATTGTATTCTTTATAAAATTAATTATGCCCCGAACAAGAATTTGCATTTAAATTATCAAGTTCTGAGCGGGAAGACATTCTTACCGTCGTATCAAAAGCGGCAAACAAAATTCTATCTGTTTTACTTGCCGAAAATTAAATCTTGAAGCTCTGTTCGAACGCTGATGTATGTAAATTAAAAAATTTACTTTTTAATTTTTATTAACTTCCGTACTTCCTACATTTTTTTAAAGTGATTAAATAAAGACCAAGCAAGGAAGGGAAGGAAACCGGCCGGGGAGCACACGGCTGCGAAGCTCGTACTCTAACAGTAACAACGAGTTAACGTCCGCGATGCAGCTTCGGTGCATACGAGCAGTCCTCGTATCTCTTTGCGTCGTGGTCATTTTTCGCGCTTCGCCTGTGCTCATTCACGTCCTCATTCATGACAGTGCTAACTAATATAACTTTTATAACTAACGTTTGTTTCCTTAATTTTCTAATAAGATTTTAATTCCGATGGAAGACTAACTCCTATAGCTATTAATTTCAATAAAGTTTCTGCTAGAAAAACTAAGATTAGTATTGTCGCTTATGGCGCGTACTAAAAGGACGTGTAATTACAAGTGTCGCCGCGTGACGATACGAGGATTCGTTTATTCTTTTTTCTAAATCTCCCTGTAAAATTTGAAGTTCTGCTTTTCAATAATACACTGAGAGAAATATTCTACTAAAAATTACTATACTATAAATATACTAAAATTTAATATAATTCTAATAAAAATTGATATAGTTCTATTAAATAATTTTAGTATATAGTATAGTAATTTTTAGGACATTTTTCTCAGTTGTAGAAAGAGTTTCTTTCTGAAATGTTTATTACCGAAAACAAGAGCAAACTCTCAGCCGAAAGCAAACTTTGTTGGTCTATTATCAGTAATCTCTGCGTCCCGATAAATTCGCCTCGACTCGCAGGCGACTCTTGGTCTATTTAATGTCGAAGAAATGTAATTGAGTGGAGAGTCAATTTGAAAGGTGTCGCCGACGTGCGAGTAATATCTCTCTAAAGTGCCATCTGAATCGAAGCGAATTTGGTCGGAAATCCTTACAAGTTTCACCGAGGTCAGCGAAGACATCCCTCCGTCTCCTTGCGCAACGCAGTTCTCCGCCGGGGGCGGCAGAATCGCGCTTAAGTCAATATTATCGCAGTCACCAGGCTCAATTTTTCGAGGATAGCCTTAATGAGAATCTCCTTGCGGCGAGACGTTTCTTCATTTCCGAAGATCGATCGGAGCGAGCGATGTCCGGCGAGTTATTGTTGTCGCGCGATCATTCAGGTCAAGTAAACGCCTCTTTTTCCGTTTGGTTTAGTCGGATTTTAATTGTCGCTCGGAAGGAAAAGGCAATATCGTAACGCGAGCCTTGATTTCTCTAACTAATGGCCGCCGCTCGATCGGCGTCAGTAAAAAATGCGCGCGCCGGATCCCATTATTTTCGACGTCCGAAATTGCGTTCCTTCATTTTAATCAAACCTACATTCAGAGAACTTAAATAGGCACGTTAATTCTATAGAATTACGAAATTCCAGCTGTAGTCCAATACTTCGTTATTTTAATTAATTTCTCTCGATGATTAAGCGATAATTCCGTATTCGGCAATCGGTTTTATCGGCAAATACGAACATTTTCGACCATCTGCCAGTATCTAGATAAATCCTTTGAACGGAAAAATTTTTGACCTCCAACTCGAAATTATCGCTCGTAAATTATATTAGTGTTTACCAAACATTTCCACTTTTGATTATTAATTAACAAATAAATATTTTCAAGTTCCTTCTAATAATAAGTTTAAAGAGGATATTCTTTGTAATTTGTTCTTAGCGTTTGATAAACACGTTGACAGAAAATTTTAGCTAATAAAACTATTTATAGAACGTTTACGTGTCTCGTTGCTAAAATATACGAAAAGTTTGATTTATTTCAGCTCCCTACATAACGTATAAGTATACAAATACCGATCAATTTTCATCAATTGTTCTGTCGATACGTTTTCGAATGTACTAATCCCGTACTGATCGTTGACTCATTACAATGAATGGTTTGCGCCCTCGTGACAAGGGCTGGATACAAAATTAATGTTTTCAAACATGTTTACAAAATCTACAACATGCATTCAATATAATCGACTAATTTTCCAATTATACGCTTTCCACGAGAAATGCAGTCAGCTCTCTTCGTTTAAATCTCGTTTTATGTTTACAGTATTAATTTTCATAATTGCCGTTTTGAAACGGTTAAATTTGCAAGTTTCATCGATCTTTCTCAAGAAAAGCTAAATTTCGATTGAAACAGCTAATAATTTTGAAAAATTGGACGTCACGAATTCGTTCATAATTTTCTGAAGCTAATAAAGCACGAGGTTACCGAGAATCGGTGCCCCGCAGGTTGTTTACTTGCTCGCTAAAGCAATTTCACAACAGAATGAAAACATCGTTTCTTTCCTGCCCCCCAGCAAACCCTGCAATTTCTGTCCAAAAATGGTCGCTCCTCACTCACTCCTAGGCCGCAGCTTTTAGGCTTTATCAGAAATGCGCGGCCTTTGCCCACCTAATTAAATTCTAGTTTCCCTCGCGGTGATTGTTATTTTTCGCGACGAGGACTCGTAATATTAATTAGCCGTCCGGATAAACGAATAGGACTGACATTTCATTCTATTAGCGTCTAGCTTTGGAACGAAAGATCATTTACGCGTACGCAGCTTTTAAGTTTAATAGAGGTTTAATTGCACTCGGATAAAATTGGACGTTCGGCTATTTATGTCCACGCAAAAGTTCATTCCCGGGATTACGTGGCTCAACCAAACTCATTTCGCGCTGAAAAATGACGGCGCCAAGTTGCCTTTCTCGTTCATTATTTTTATGAGGTTACGAATTTTTAATTGCCTGTTGAGTTTTGAGTTAAGTAATATAAATATAATTAGGATTCTTCCTTTAATAATTGGTCGCTTCTTAATACAATTTTCATTATTTGAAAGCGAAGAACTGAAAGTATTATTAATGAGCAAAGTTTTCACTCCTACGCAGAAAGGAGCATCGAGTTTTCCTACAATTGACTTATTATTTCATATTTTTAATTAGTCCAACTGGATACTTCTTTTAATGTAAATTAGTTTGCAAAGCAGTATTATAATAATTTCTTTATCTACGTTCCCTCAATTTTAATCTACACAGTTTGAAAAGCCGAGTTAAAGATTTTGTTTGCCCGTTTTTCTTACATGAAAGTTAGGTAGAATCTTGTTAGAGTTTTCTCGCTTCTGTCTATAGTGAGTCTCTGTACCCGCAGTAACTTTGGCGAAAGTCTGTATCGACAGTCGCGAATCCAGGGTTAAGGATCCGCTTAGGTTTTCCGGCAGCTAACTAGATTTCGCTCGTCTCCTCAGATGGCCCCGGACGTGCGGTGATCGGGGCGCGATGCAGCAGGCGCAGCCCCCGGCGGCGCACCAGCTGGCGAACTACACGGAGCTGCTGCGCCAGCTGAACATCACCGAGGAGGACCTCGACTACGTGAACAGCTTCGGCTCCTCCGGCAGCGGGCCCGACGCTCCCGGGGCCGCGCCCTGCTCCTGCGGGCCCTGCCACTGCGGGGGCCTCGTGCGCAGATTCGCCGCCTCCTACCGCTCCTACCACGGATACGTCGCCCTGCTCGTCTGCAGCTTCGGCACGCTGGCCAACTTCCTTAATGTCGTCGTGCTCACGAGGAAGGAGCTCAGGAGAGCTCCGATCAACAAGATTCTCACGGGCCTGGCGGCGGCCGACGTCCTCGTTATGCTCGAGTACGTGCCCTTTGCCGTCTACGAGTACATCATCCTGCCGGAGAGGAGGCTTTTCCCTTACGGCTGGGCGGTTTTCGTCCTCTTCCACATGCACTTTAGCCAGCTGCTGCACACCATCAGCATCGCGCTTACCTTGACGCTCGCCGTCTGGAGGTATATTTTCGTTAGGTAAGCAACAACACTTCCAGACACAAAACAGAGAGACAAAAAATATTATCTTACAGGCACAGAAGAATACGCGAATCAATAATTTCTCACTGTAGAATAATAAATTTTCTTGAGGATGTAATACATAATGTAATAAATAAGAAGCAGAGAATACTTGATATTTCCAGAGCTCGTAGCTGGAATTTAAAGGGGTTTACGTGCCTGTCAGCCCAAGCGCGACCTTGCCCGGTATATCGCGCATCTCCACACGATTAATAACGAGGGTTGATTTTGAATCTGACTTGTGTCCTATCTCGCGGCTGCTTATAAATCTTGGCCTTACGGAATTTCATGACGCAGGTTCCCGCAGTACAGCCGCAGCTGGTGCACGGCGGGCCGTTGCCGCGTGGCCCTGTTCAGCAGCCTCCTCGCGGCCGGTCTTGCCTGCGCGCCCAGCTACCTCGTTTTCGGGGTGAGTACTCCTTTTCTTTTCTTATTTGCGTGCCCGACTGCTGACAAACTGTTTAATTTTGCGCCCTCGGAGAACTTACTCACGCGGGGCTTCTTCATTTCGTTTAGAGCTTTTAGGGATGTTTATGCTTAAACTGGAATGTGCCCTCTGTTCAATGCTTTTTCCTCTTGATATATCTTATCAGTATTTTTATTTTAATTAAACGTGCCTAGCAAGAAAACACCTCGTATGCTGCACTTCATTACAGTAAAGATATTTTCTATTTTAATAATACATGAATTTCAATGAGATGTTATTTTTTAATTAAAAAAAACTTTAAGTAATAACTCAAAAACTAACCATTTTTTTTTATACATTTATTATTTTTACATTTTGAAATTCGTATTCGGCACTGAAAGCGTTTGAACAAGAGTTCTGGGAAGTTAAAGTACAGAATAAATTAAATAATAAATTAAATGTACTTTTGGTACATTTAAAACACATATGACTAGCATATAATAAGCCACTAAAAACTTAATATGAATTTACTTGCAAAATATAGTTTATACTTATGAAGAGCATATACTTTTTAGTTGGTTTTTATTTGTTCAATTTATTTTATTTTTTCAATTTTTCAGTGTGTCAAAACTTATCCGCAAAATGAAGATATAACGAATGCATTTATTCTCGCTGGTTTTAAAAATTTAAAGTTTTGATACAGATATCGTTCGGAATAACTGCTATTAGACAAAGAATTATTTTACTTATAATACATACGAGTGGAATTAAAAAATAAATGTAGAAAGAAATGTTCTAAAAGCTACTTTAAATGTTTTGATAGCATTGGTGTACAAATATTTTTATATCAAAATAACAGAATTTTTCTCAGGACTTTTATGATAGACAGAGAATTGGAACAGACTCAGCCGTAATACATCTGCACTCGAACATATTTGTAAAAACTATACTTTCTGATTCAGCGATCTCGAAAACATCCGCGTTTATCAAAATCTGAACTCTTAAAACTTTTTATCACGATAAAACTTTTACCCGGAGAAAGATAATTTATTATTCATATATTTAAGCTCTCTTTTTATTTTTCCGATACATTTGACATCATAATAGAAACGATTACTTTTGTTTTCGAACATTTTTACGTTTTACTTGGTCATTCGTCGATCTTGTCTAAAGTATATCACTCGGTAAAGTAATTTTTTTTCTTATAAGTTTCTATTTTTCTCGTGAAATTCTACTTTGACAGAAATATCGCTTCTTCATGCAAGAAAAATAACCTTTAATAAAACGTTAAAAAAAATCGTTAGAAAAAAAAAATTTATACTAAATCCTCTTAATATCAAATGTCAGAATTTTATTAAATCCATCAATTTTAAATTAAAATGATAGAAGCGAAATAGCTTTTTAATGCGTTTCTTCACTAAAAATTGTGAATTTCTTGTTCCGAGAATTTTCTCTTGCGACTGACTTTTCATATACTTTTAAAACTGGAACTTTGAAATTTGAATATTTATTATAAAACAAAAATGAAAATAAAAAGAGGAATTTGTAAATAATAAACCGTAAATTATTGTATATTTAAGTCGAATAAAAATGAACGAGTTTATTTTTGCACAATTGAAAAGGCAGAACTATCGGAGAGATTTTGAGCTCCAGCAAGTAGCGTAAGCCGACTGTCGGTTCGAGTGACACTTACCCCGATAAAAAAAAGAGAGAGCGGTATCGAAAAAATTTCCCTCTCTTAGATACGAGAGCAGAAGGTGAACGAGAAGGGCATCCCGGAGGTGTTGTACCACGTGGATGCGAGTCGCAGCCCGTCGAGCAGCGACGCCGACGGTCGGGGAATGCTGTACCGCCTCAACTTCTGGCTGCTTGGCGTACTTGTCAAGCTCTTGCCTTGCTTCGTACTTACCATCATCAGCTGTCGCCTCATCCAGGCGCTTTACAAGTGAGCCTAATATGCGATCCGTCGTAGAATCTCCTTTATTTTACAAGTCTTATTATTATTATTCTCTTTGCAATAAAACTCAATTTGTTCTATTATTAAAAGTATTTTGATTTAAAGTGAAAATTAACTGCAGCTGTTTCACGTGCTGAAATTTCGTAGAACGCAATACGTTCAATATATTTCGCAGCGATAAAATGTGAATTGAGATAAAGCAAAACGCGAACTGGATTTCAAAAAGCGTGATTTTTAACTAATAGAAATTTTAATCGTACAGAAAGAATTTTAGTTTTTCACTCACTTCGCGAGTTCCATGTCGTTTGAAATAAAATTTCGTTGCTGCGCAAAATTGAATTGATTGTCTGGAGTTTTGAAAACCGTGTTATAGCTTCGCGCAATATTGAATAAAGCGAAATAAAGCTAGCGATCGTCGACGCGCATCGCCGTATAATCCGTGCTCGTGTATAAAGTGGCCAAAAATTAATATTCCCCTGCAAATAAAACAAAAAGCTACCGTCCGTTAAATTAATTTTAAAACGAAACTTTGACGTAAGTAACAGCTGCATCGGGCAACTTCTCTAATTAAACTCAGCATTACGTTTCTCCGAGTACGTAAACTAAAAGAATCTACTGCTGTACGTTAGCCCAATGAGCCCGTCAGGCTAAATGCTTCGGACATTCGTTCCGCATATAGTACGGATAGAATTGATGTACGGCTAAAACCGTACCATTTTTACCGCTCTTAAATGTCCCGCGTATTATTATGCTCGTATATATACGCTCTCACTTTTTACATTTACATTGCGAAAACATTTTTATTCGATACATCCAGATATTAAATGGAAAAGAGAATTTTTTTTTTTAAGAATTTGAACGCAAGTAAAGTGTTATTTGATTCTATTTTCCTATTGAAAATGAAATGAATGAGTGAATTTGACGGATATAAATAAAGAAAAGCGTAATAATCGGTCGACCGTTGTAATAAAGCAACTCTCTTCCCCAAGCAGAGCCAAGGCACGCCGTCGCCTGCTGCGTCCGGCCGACGGCAGCCAGGAGCTTCCCGTCGGGCGGTGCGAGCGCCGAGCGGACCGCACGACCCGCATGCTAGTGGCCGTCCTGCTGCTCTTCCTCATCACCGAGATCCCCCAAGGCGTGCTGGGCCTGCTTTCGGCCACCGTTGGCGACTGCTTCTTTCGGAGCTGCTACCACAGCCTCGGCGAGGTCATGGACATCCTGGCGCTCTTCAACGGCGCGGTCAACTTCATCCTCTACTGCTCGATGTCGAGGCAGTTCCGGACGACCTTCGGCCAGCTCTTCAAGCCCAACATCGGCGCCATGGGCAAGTGGCAGCCTGCCTGCACGCACCAGACCGACATCCAGAGCACCTTCGTCTGACCAGTGCAGGTGGCAAGCTCGATAAACTATTTTCTCCCGGGAGCTCTTTCTTCGAGATTAAAGTGCCGAGAACGGCAGACAGTCCTCGAGCATTCGTCCTCTCTCGGGGAGACGACCGCGCCGCCCGACGCAACACAGAAAATGCATATTCTCTTATACCAGCTCCTCTAGTTTTTCCTTCTTTTATTCGCCGTCCCGTGTCCTTCGATCCTGCTGCTGCTGCTGCTGCTGCTTTTAGTTTCACTCTTCTGCGTTGCTATTTTTTTCCTCATCCTTACACGTTGCTCGATTTTTATTACGTATTATCAGAACGAGGGAAGCATCTCACTTTTTATGAACCTTTTTACAAGATAATAAATTTAAAATTATACAGAGTTAACTAGAAAGAAAAAGCATTGAAAAGAATTTTATTTTAAAAAACTAAAAACTAAACTTTTTTATATCCTTAAAAAATTTATTCTTAAAAATTTGTTTTCTTCATTTTAATAAAACTGCTAATAAATTCAACGAATTAAAAAAAAACGAACTAAAAAGTATTTACTTTACTTTCCTCAGTACTTTGCTAAAAACATTCCCTGAAAATTTAATTAATATCCGTGAAATAAGAGTTGCTCTCCTCGTCAATGTTTTTCATACTTCCGAGACGTTCCTAAGCTTTTGTGATATCCATTGTTTCGTACGAGGAGCACTTTTGAATTTCATGAGCCTTTGTTTCAACTCGTCCTTTGTAAATAAATTTTTCATTAGTAAAACCATCGTGAGAACAGTTCGATAAACGCTGCATCACGGTATAATAATTAGATTTATTTTTTTAAACGAAAAAAAAAACACGAATTACGAATTATTATACGATTGCATAAGTATCGACAACGAATTGTGTATTGTCGCGTCGTCTTTATTATTAAATGGAATGTTCGATATAAATTGATGTTTAGTTTACATGCGATAAAAATCGTCATCAAACGAGAAAATTACTCATTTTCAAAGAGAAAGAAATAAAAACGTATCAGTGGACATTCGCGAAGAGAAAAATAATCTCGATTCAATCTTCGAGGAGATTTGCAGCTTCTGAGCCCAGCTGGAGATTTCCAAAAAATCTGAGTCTTGACATCCTTTGCAATGTAAATCTAGATATTGTTGTAAAATAAAAATAAATATGGCTTTCCTTGACGTGCTTGTTCTTTATTATGCTTCAAATCCCAAACATTTATTAATTTAAGGACTGAGGACTTTAATTTTGATAAAGGTAACTAATTTTAGGTATCTGTATAGAGCAAACGGTATGATTATACATAATAATCCAATTTTAGCTGCGTCATCAATTTATGAAATTTCAAAGTGATTCAGACTATTTGCGATTCATTGGGCTAAAACTTTGATCTATTTTAACTTTTTAATAATTTAATTAATTTCATAAAATTCAGCGAATGCCTTTACAATACAAGTATTATTCTGATTATTATTTTTCATTTATCATGTTAACATTATTATCTCAGAGAGTTCGAAATTTAATGCGCATCGATCGAAACAATATTATTTTATATTAAAATAATCGGCTATAAACTTCATACAAAAGATATTTTCATTTTTAAAGCTACTTGAGATGTATTATCAATTATATTTAATGGGGAAAATGTTTGCATTATAAACTTCTTCAGATAAACTTTATGGGCAATAATTTAAAGGATAAACAATATTTATTGGACACAGTAATGCTTTCATTTAAAAAATTATTTTACTTTTGGAAAAGCGTTGAAAAGTTTTTAGTTATTTTTTATTAGAATTTTAAAACGAAACTTGTTGCGTTTATGTGCAGAATTTCAATTACTATTTTTTGTAGAATTTAATTAAAGGATATTGTATTGTACCTAATAAATATAGAGTAATTATATTAGGCAACATTAACAAGTTTATTATAATTAACAAGTTTACCATTAAACTGGTTAATTATCAACTAGAGACTAATAAAAGTGCCAGAAACCGATATAGTTTTGAAATTTAATATAATTTCCCCAAATTCGTCCTTCCCGTTTTCGTTGGAAGATTATATACTTAATCGTCGGCAATAGCTTAGGAAACGCATTAGTTTATGAATCATGAAAAGTTTAATCAAGAAGTGGGATATGGCCGTTTCAGGTGTACTCCTCGCTATTTATCGGATCAATAACGCAAGCAGCAGGCGCTTAAAGAAAGCGCGGGACCCGAAAGATTACCATGAGCGTGATTAAACGAACTAAAGTTTCCGCTCTCGCGTGCTAAGCAGGAATCAGTTGTGTAAACTTCATTAATTATATATGCCGCCGCCGAGGAAATGCTTTCTTTAATTATCCTCCGAGTAATCTCGCTAGATTCGCCGCTAGAAAATTGACGATCCGGTCTCTAATTCTGTACGCTGCTCTTCCGGTTGGAAAAACATTCCTTACCAAATTCGTCGAAATTCTTTTCATTTTACGAAATAAAGCGCAAGTTGCATACACGAAGTAATTGCTGCAGTCTATAAATAAACATCTTATTGTTCATTGTTCTGATTTTCCCAACAGTATTTATTGAAAGAAATGAATAAATTAAACAAAATTATTAAAAATTCATCGCAAAACGGATGAGATCTTTATCCATTAATCGTCCTCCCATCAAAATTGCGAGCGACTGATTCGTAACCTGATAAATTGCTTCCGTATCGATCGCAAATGTCATGAATGACAGGGTGGCAAAAAGGGCCGAGAATTTTATTTCGTTACACCTCGTCTTCCGTTAATATTCTCTCCTCCTGGGTAAAGAAGGGGTTGAAGGATTGGTCATCGGTGCGCAATTTCGCCACGAGCTGCTTCGCTGTTTTTGTTATCTGCAAGCATAGCGTAGGTGGAGGTCAATCAGTGCACCTTCGATTTTTCTCCTCGGCGAAGTAAAATAGGAGAAGGCAAATTCGAAAAGAAGTTTAGTGCCCCTTAGAGTTCGGGAACAAGTTTTAAAAAATTTAAGTTCACCAAGTTTCATTTAGTCTTAGCCCCAATAACACAGGTTGCAATTTTACATAAATTTGATGCAAAACTGCGTCCGTTTTTGCTGTTTGCTGGCATATTGCTGTTATTTTGCTCTATTTTGCTGCACTTGTGTTATTGGGGAGGCAGTACTACTTTTATCGTTTTCAGGAAAAACAAGCTTCTTTATCAAAAGAATAGCTGATTCAATAGTTGACTTTTTTTACCGCGAATAAAAATGTTTTATTTAAATTACAAGTAAATGCATGGTGTTCTGTAAAATGACAATATCGAAACTGGCTGTTACTGATGCAGATAGAAGCTTTTCATGATAATGTTGAATAAATGTATTAATATATAAATAACGATATTAATGACCAAGGAAATGATTTGATGTACAATCGTAATTATTATATTTATATTTTCTGTATTATCGATAGACGACGTAGTATAGTAAATTTTACAGTCCAAAGCATTAGCCATTTCATCCGTTTCAAACTCTCTTACGGCGAAAGAAGTCGGAAGCTCCCAAAGAATTATTCATTAACAGTCTCCGAAAATTGAGCTCTCGATAAATCATGAGCGGAATAGTCAGCTCGAATGAAGAGCTCCGCGGGTAGAGCCCCAAGTTGTCCACGCGGCATGCATAATAAATAACGGTTGAAAGCTGAAAAAGTTTTCCTTCCGCGCGTTTCGGGCGCATCGTAGCTATAAAACAATTTCGCGGGCTCTCCGCGTACTTTCTCAATAATTCAGGCGGCCGAGGCAGCTAATAAAGGGAGGGCGCATTGCTAAGGAAAAAAAATGCCCTGGCGTACCTGAGGCTCGACGTCCATCAGAGCGGCCACGTCGCTGAGGACAATCAAAAGCTCCCGGGCGCGGTCCTGCTTGCGTTGAGCGTCCAGCACCACCGCGTAATTAATGAGCACTTGCGGGTCTTGCGGCGCGAGGGAGTGCGCCTTTTCCAGGGAACGTTCGGCACCGTCGAGATCGTCCAGGCGCTTCAAGGCCACTGCAACGAGAATCAAATTACGGTCGCTTGGAGGACAATTTTCCCAAATATCTTCCATGTATATTGTCAAGAATTTCATAGTTTACGTGGAACAGAAGCCTGGGGACCTTATTGGGCCGGTATAAAATTTCGATAAAACACACTTTATTGCATGCATCGTTTCTTTTACGCAGAAGGTAAAAGAAAGATGAAAAATTGCAACAGTTTTTCAACTACTTCAGCAAAAGAAATAGCCTCGCAAAGCAGAAAACATTTCCTCTTTTCCTCCAGCCTTAATTGTGAAGGAGAGAGTCCCGGTGTATTAATTTATGAGGCGTACTTACGTCCGAGGAGCAGGTAAGGCATGGCATTCTTGGGGTCGGCGGCGACGGCGGCGCAGAGGTAGGTGGCCGCGGAAGCTGGCTGCCCGGTGGCGAGGAAGACGATGCCCAGATTGCAGGCCGCCGGCTGCGCCAAAGGGTTCAAGTAGTGAGCCCTTTTCAGACAAGTGATCGCCTGCCGATTAGCCAAGAGTCGTGAGAAAAACGAGCCGGGCTTTAAGGCGGCCTTGACGGCGCATTCGAGGGCTATTCGCTGCGATAGTGGACGCTCGAGAGCCAGTTTACCGGATATTGTTGCTAGAGTTCGGATAAAGTGCTTGGAAATTGCCTTTCCTCGAGACGGTATGAGTTTGGCAAATTTCAGAATCTCGATTATTGTCCGAGTAATTTCATCTTTTTTAAAATTATAACTTATTAATTTAATTATAAGTATAAGTCTATCACAGAATATAAGTCTATCCAAAAAGAATTTTTTTTAAAAC
Organism: Ormyrus rosae; assembly: GCA_035047165.1. NCBI lineage: Eukaryota > Metazoa > Arthropoda > Insecta > Hymenoptera > Ormyridae > Ormyrus > Ormyrus rosae. The sequence goes on along the minus strand of JAWWML010000052.1, from coordinate 16,348,266 downwards.
GGTGCTACATCACAAAATTAAAAATTGTGTATTCTGTATGTTTTCATGTTAATAAAAATTATTTAATTTGTTAATTAACATTTATTTGAAACTTTTGAATTTATGAAAAAAATTAAATTTATATTTAAATTTTCATTAGCAATTAAACAAGCAGGAAAGTTACTTTCAATCTCAAGTAGTTAATACTACAACATATTCACAGAATATTAAATTAGAGTATTTTTTTATTTGAAATCTACCAAATTTTTTCGGCGAAAACGAGCGCGAGCTAAGACTCCGTCATACTTTATCTTCGGGGCAACTCGCAAGAGTACTTCCCGTTACAGTAACAATCTTTGTAAAGAAGATCAATTCCGGCGGAATGTAGGAATAAGCGGGAATAACGTGGTTTCGCAAAACCGCTGGCTGATTTCGATCTCGCAATACGACCAGACTGCATAGCAGCAGCCAAGGGCGAAATCTTTGCGCTTAATTCGGTATAAATATTGTGGCTGAGTAGAGACGCCCGCAGCGACGTTTCTGCCTCAACTGGGTATATTAATAAAAATAAAGAAATAAAAAATGAGCGTCGGCCGTTATTTTAGCTTTAAAGTCAAAAGGAACGAGGTACTTCTCAGAGGATTCCTTCCGCTTTAAAGCTACAAAAAATTCGAGTGAATCGACATTTGACTATCCGCCGAGATATCGTTCGATAAGAGAAGTCTAAAAATCCCATAATGAAGGATTCTTCTCTTTTAGTTCCATGAAAGAGCGTTAAACGTATCTTATATACATATATGTGTATGAAGATAATTCCATTAATTTTATTTTTAATTGAAATGCAATTGTTTAATTGAAGAACGCATTATCCAAGGGAAAAGTTTCAGTTCGATAAGCGTCAGCTTTCTAATTAATAAAGTTATGGAACTTTGTTCGATTTTACTCTTTCTATAGACATTCTTAGTATAAAGTAGTGCCTTAATTTTCTAGATTCCAATCCGTATAATATCTCAAGAATTTCTCGAATTTGGTAAGCTACAATTATGCATGATAATAAATTAAGTAACGCAAAACATTTCGAATTTTGTCTATCGAGCCTAGAAAATCAATCATGGCTTGTATGAGATTAACAAGTGACTTACGTTCCAACGACGGAAAAAAGCGTGATATGGAAAATAATCCATCCCCTTTAAGTCCTTCCATAGATTCCAAAGAACCATCCGGTCGTACATTGAATTCAGCCTGCGTTTATTCGGCGCTTTTCTTTCGATTATCAATAAAATGTATCTGGCTGGTTCCGCGTTACGCGCAATACAAGCAGAGTATGATGAGTTGTGCTCTCGAGAATTAGAAATCCTCGCGCGGGTTTTTTTCATCAGGCGCGAAGGAATTGGGCGCAATTTCCATAAATCTGAATAAATCATCCGGTGGAATGGCCATGGATTTGAGGAAAATCAGCTGACGGCTTTGAAAAGGGCTGCTTTACGGAAGGGTGGCTTTACGAGCCGTCGTCTTAAAAGCCGAATGCGAAAATATTTACGGACTTTCGTCCTCCGTCCGTTGGCTGCGAGAAGAAAAGAAAAACAGGGAGCGAAAATCAGAAATGGACACGCGCGGCAAGTTTCACTCTCCCGGTTTATATTCCCCGGCGGTATATATTTCTCTTGGCAGCCGAGTCTTTATATATATTCTCGACTTCTTTTTTGCTGACAAACGCAAGCTTAATTCAAATTTGTTCTCCCTCTTTCTCGCTTCCCACCGAGCAATTATTCTTGTCTCATCTTCTCTGCGGTTCGTAAAAAGCCACGGTGCGTCAAATTTTCTTGAATTTTCTGAGGGTGCCGACGAGAGCAATGAGAGAAACTTATTGATTTTAAAAAAAAACTCTGTTACTGCAGCTGATTTTCTTTTATTGAATATTCGAATTCTACCGGATTCTGGAAGTCATTTATTACTTTATCCTTTTATGTTTCATCATAAACTACCAGTAAATTCGCTTTTGGAAATTATAATTATTTTAATTACAATTTCATGTCATTGGCGCGTTTGATGCGCACAGATAGGTAAATAAATTATTTGATTAAATGCCGGACGAAATTAATTGCTTTTTGCCACTCTGCCATCATCAATAATAATATCTAACCGCATAATTATTATATTCATCAAACGTCAAGCAACCTTTAAGCAAATTTTCACTTAAAATCACTGTCACTCGTGTTATAATGCATCAATGGAATTTCAGGCTTCATGAAAAGGAATCAGACTTTTCAAAATCTCGAATTGTCCGTTGATATGCCCTACTTTAAAACGTAATTATCTCCGCGAAGAATGCCCTCCCAAATGAATGAATTCAACGAGGATCTCCATCGCGTACACGATAACGACGGATTCGAGAGTTAACCGCAGCGTCGTACACGTCATATTTTAGGTCTCGACAATTTCCATGCGCGTCTCCCCTTTAATCCCAAGTGGACGCAGTCATTGATTCGCTCCTTTCATCCCTCTTCCCCGCGCGTAGGGTAGTGAAGGAGCTCGTTTATTATATTAGTCAGTGGCATAATCCCGGGAGTCTGTGACGGGCGATTAGCGGTGACGTAATGTAATACAGGTCGAGACTCACGGAAACGTATTTCTGCTTGCCGTAGAGGCACATGCCGACGTTGTTCCACAGCGCCCAGGACTCCGGCATTGACTGAGCGGCGATTTTGTACTTGGAGAAGGCCACATCGAACTCGCCGTGTAACTAATGAACAGAGGGTCGGAGCTTTAGTTTCTCTCGCTACTTTTCTCGGATAGAGAAAAAGAGAACGTTTTATGGCCGCATGAATTATCCTGAAATGTCAGTCTGAACTGATTGTTTTCATGAAAAAGCCCATCATAAATATTTATATTTACGCAATACCTTGATCGAATATTACAATTCATACACGTATATTAAAAAGGAGAAAAAGAGGCGAAAAAGACTAATGAAGATTATTCAATAAAAACTCAGGTAGTAAAACGCCTAATATGAAAAGAGTTATGCGCAGGTACGAGTCGTATAAAATCAAGCACATAATAAACTTGTAAGGGTTATACTTATTAGTACCGTAAAAAAAAACGAAAAAATTAATCTAAAATAATCTTTGCAAAATTGACGTGAATATAAAAATTGTATTTTTGAACAAAATAAACAATGCAAATAAGCAAAGTGAAATTCTGTTGGGTTGCATCTAAAATTTTACCCCCAATTTTTAGCCCGAATTCAGCGCGGCGCTACGACGTGACCGAGCCAATCTAATGCTTTCCGATGCACGAACGATTTATATACATAGCCTACAAATTTCACGAATACATCGAAAATGTTTACAAATCTGCATGAAAAGATCGCAATATGCGAGAGAGAGAAAAGCTAAAGTAATCATTAGAAAGATAAATTATTGAGAGTTTTGAATAGTTGTTTATAATACCGACCATCTATATAGTAATTCTCACTGGGATTTCATTACGTGAGAAAAATTATTATGCTTTATTTTTTTAAATTTATTACAGCTTTAAAACTTGATACTACAAGTTTATGGTGAAAGCATAGTTTAATTACATTTAAGGAGGGTCTTGCACGAAATATAGACTATATTTGCTAATTTTATATTTCAACTATTTAAGGTTTAATAATCT
>JAWWML010000052.1:15937566-16343671 GCA_035047165.1 Ormyrus rosae | reverse complement strand
GAACACCTCTTTAACATATATTACCAGTCAGATTATTAAACCTTAAATAGTTGAAATATAAAATTAGCAAATATAGTGTATATTTCGGCAAGATCCTCCTTAAGTTCTCCATCGCAAACTTCTTCTCCAATAGAGACTCTGCAATCTTTAAGATTGTGATCATACTCATTGAATTTGAAAAATCTCACGTATTTTATTAATTCGGGCATACTAAAATTTTCACTATTAAACGTTTCTTAAGCAATTGACTGCAAATTTTCATCACGAATTCCAGGAGGTATAGAATGTGCAGAGGCTTCTTACCTGCATGACGTAAGCCAACGGCAGAGTGGCTTTGGCATAATTGGGCGCCTGCGCCAAGGCCGTGCCAAATTGCTGAAAAGCTCGCCTGGTATCGCCTAATCCGAGATACATTAGACCCAGCTCCGTCGTTATTTGCTCGCTCTCCGGCAAAGCGCTGGAACAACAAGACACCAAGCTAAAGTTATGTGCGGAGTGCTGCGCCGCAAAAATCAATATAGGTATACCCCCAGCGTTCACGGCTTTACAAAAATTCAAATATTTCTCTCCGAAATTTTCTGTCAACGCGGATTGGCCGCGCTGAATTGTTTCCGTGAATTTAGTCGTTACCGGTGTATTTTGCCGAATTGCGGGCATTAGATCATTGCAGAATCTATATAATTTGAACTATTATATTGCTGAATCTATGGAATTTGCTAAAGTTTAAGATGTATTCAGATGAATTAGGGTGAAGCTGGTATCTTAGAATGGAGGTCTTCAGTAAATAACCTCGTAATATACAGCTTTAGTAAATATTTGTATCAAAACGTTAAGTACACAGGAAAACTTATTTTCACGAAAATGACTAAAGTTACTTGTTGAAACTAGAAGTTATTACTGCATAAAATGCAAACTTCCTACCCAGGCTATTATTATAAGCAGCACCTTGCTTAATGAGTTACATGCCTCAAAAGACAAATCTTTTTTTACAATAAAATTAAAGAAATTTCGAAGAAAATTTGAAAAAATCTTGAGCATGCGAGTATATGTACGTTAAAAAATTAAACTCAACAGTGAAAATTAATGTCAAACAAACTTTAGAGCATCCGCGTAAACCGCTATGGCGTCGATGATTCGGTCTTCCATAACGTAAAGTTTTACGAGTGCAAGATATGGATTTTCATTTTTCGTCAGTTCAGTAGCCCGCAATAAGTTGGCCTTTGCCTCTTCTAACTGGTTTGTCCTCATGTAACATTCTCCTGAAAAAATAAAAAGTTTACTTTTAATTATAGAATTATAATTAATACAGTTTTTTTTTGTTGAATTGGCGTAAAAGAAATAGAGATACTATTTGTAGATTTCATATTTATCTAATTTTAAAATAAAACAAAACCTTTTTTAATATTGCTTCAAAAAAATATTCTTACCTAAATTGTAATGAATCTCCCAGTCTGGACGATCGATCATTTTCTGCGCCTCCAGAAAAACTTCAATCGCGCGTTTATGGTCGCCCAAAAGAAACCTACAAACCGAACCAAAACTTTCTTTAATTCAAAAGTCCAAATCCCTTGGTTATCGAGAGCCAATGTTAACATTATTCACTCCCATACGTACAATGATTTGGCGATTTGTTTGGCGTTGTTGACATTGTCAGGATTAATCACGTAGCACTTTTGAAAGGAGTCCAGTGAGTCCTGCACTTTGCCCTCGGCTCTCAGAATCAAGCCCTTAGAACAAGAATCCCACCGGTATAATCATACAATCCGATAGGAGTTAAAGCTTGTTGAGGGAGCCGCCGCCACGGTGGGGCTTTTGGTAAAACTTCGAAAAATCTAAAGCTAATATTCTTTTTCTGAGTGCATACACTCTTTTTTTCTCAAAATCTAAATTTAAAAACTTTAAGTTTAGGCTACTTTACAAAAAATACAATTTTTGAAGAAATACACTTCTTAAATGTATAAGCGGAAACAATTTTTAAGATTGAAGATATCAATGAATAATAAGTGAAAATAAAATATTAATATTTTTTCTTGAATCATTTCTGTTCTGTAAACTTTTTTCTTCCGTTGTCATCGCTCGTTATAAAATTTTGATAAGTAGATTTTTTTAAGCATTTCTTTATAATTTCTCAAACGTAAAAACTTTGCTATTCTTTAAGAAGAATATTTTGAAAGAGCTAGAAATTAATGAAAGTTCATCGAATTCTGAAATTCTGACTAAGGCAAACGAGTAGAAATCAACCTTTAAGTAGTTCGGATACTCCGTTCTACCAGCGTATTTCTTGAGCTCCTCCTCGATAAGCTTCTTGCAGATTCCAAATTCGTGTCTCGTGTAGTGCCGATGCAGTAACCAATTTCTCGCCTCTACCGCAGGAATTTCCGGAGGAGCTGTAAAACAAAGCGTTTTATTTGCATGCGAAAAAGTTGTTACGAATCGAGCAAACAATAATACGATTGTAAAGCAACTCGAAATACTAATATTACTGCATTGTTCTAAGTACCTTTTCGCGCTTTATCGCTGCGGAAACGCTGCGCCGCTGTTGATGAGCTGCTCGGCTGGTGTATTCTACCATTGCTAAGGACGTTATTTTCCATGTTTTTGGATGCGTCGTTTTGTTTTTGTTTTTTTAATGAACGAAACTGTGCGAGAGCATTGTCGACGCTTTATGTTGCCATGACAATGAAGTGTGTCTACAAACTCCTGCGCACTTTTTAACAGTTAAAACGCGCTGTTTGTTCGAATTTTTCGTTTTGGTTAACATTTTTTTAATCAATGCTAGAATTTTTCGTTACAGTCATGTAATAAACTTTGCAAAAAAATTTCTGTATGTATTTTTAAAGAATTTTTCAAAATGTATCACAGTGTCGAAAGTTCGAATAATTTGTTCCACATTGTAAAATATATCGAGTAAGCATAATCATAAAATTGTAACCAACCCCAAGCTTTTAGTTGCGAATGCAATGCGCAAAATAAGAATGTGAAGTATCGGATGTTGTTTTAATATTGGATATAATTATATACATAAATTTTAAATATTGGAAAATGTATCGCGGACGAAAGTTTGAATTTGAAAAATTGATATTCAATTACGTCCTTGAATTATGCATGTTAGAAGAGGAAGTTATGTCAATCCGTCTTTATTACTTTCAAACTACTGGAGCAGTGGAAGCCTTATCAAGACACACCCATTCACCGTCACGTGTAATAATATAATATAATCATATAATGATATTCTTGACGTCAATGATTCTTACGTGTAAGCCGCGAAAGTTTAAATTTGAAATTTTATTTGTAAGAACTTAATCTTAAGATTACATTTTAAGATTACAATAGAAAAAATTTTAATTAAAAAAGAAATGCAGATTAATATTTTTAATTTAAAATTAGGATTGTACGTAGAAAATTGAAAACTTTTTACATATTTGATAAATTATTAACTTTTTTAAATTGAAAAAATACTTCTATAAATTGATAAGAATACTTCGAGATCGATTTCGAGCAAACGCTCAAAATTCGATGGATTTCGATCGCATAAATTTATGTTACGAATTTATATACGCGCGAAGCGCGCGTTCAAATTCTATTACACAGAAAATGAGTTATAAGATTATTTGATCTCCAAACAAAATTTCAGTTTGTAATGGCAATTTACTCTAAACAAAATTTACATGTATTTTATGTATCAACAATCATTTTTCTTTATTTTAAATTATCAATTTTAAGTATAGTTTTATTGGCTTTAGATACTGAGTCTATTACGCCATTACACAAATTTCTGTATTACAACAATTACTGTAATATTGAAGGTACGCTCGCATATTTTTTTTTTTTTTTTTTAAATACGACTATCAAACACCCTAAGAGATAGAAGAGGACTTCGCAACGCTTAGTTTTTAACCTAATATTATACATGTTTGCACATTCGATTTTTTTAACTTTTGTTAACAAACTCAATTTTTTAATCAATTAATTGATAAGCATCGATTAATTGATAACTACGACGCAGTCTCGAATTGGAAATACCGGGAAATACTGATTAAAAACGACTTCCGAAAAAAAACCCATTAATCAGGATTCGAACCTGAGCTCACTTGGACAGCATTGTATCGACCAATTAATTAATTAAGTTAATTAATTAATTAATTAACCACTTGAGCCAATGCGTGCCCAAAAAAAAAAAAAAATTATCAATCCAACAATCAGAGCAGGAGGCGACCTCTGCAAAAAAGGCGAGCAACTAACTAACGTCAGATGATATATTGTAATATTGTGTACGTCGCATATTGAACATGGCTGCCGGCAGTAGCGGCATCGACGATCACGGAACTTCACCGCGGCTGCAAACATAGCTCGCCAGGCAAAAGTTACAGTATAGCATGCGTCAGAATTCGCGTAAACGCGTGTGTATCCGTGTGCGCTTGAAAAAATACAGAGCCTGCCGAGGAGCCTCGGCTTTTTTATGAAGAGTCGTTATCCATCGTGTCAGTATTCACAAACGTCTCCTCCTAGTAGGCGTTCGAATATGTAGAACCTGTCAGATGAGTGCTTGCCAAAGAGAGGGAGATAGTGAGAATGCGATCGAACGGTTTTGACTTATCAACACGTTGGTGAGTTCGCTTTGATTAGATATTTACTTTACAATGTACTGTTCGTGGTTAATAATACTGGTACTCTTTTGAGCTTACGCGAATTAACTTTTTTACTCCCATCTGTTCTTTTTCTAATGCATTATTTTAGATTTATCATATTTTTATAAAAGTTCTTTATCTTGAAATCTAAAAGTGCTTTTCTTTGCCTTACAGATGAGTCATTCTCAGAACCTCCAGTTATTTTCTAGTCTGAAATAACAGACATGAGAAATGAAAATGAAAAGGTTCTATAAAATTGTAGCATGAGCTGCTCAGTTGAATTGCGACAACCAAGACAGCAAGGGATGGCGGAGGATCCCCATAAACTGGTTGCTATGATGAATAAATCCCAGAGACTTGTCTTGGGACTTTCAGTTTTATTGCTGGTTGACATTATCTGGGTTTCCAGTTCAGAGCTTACAAAAGTAAATATCGATTACAAATAAAACTATTCTATGTTTATGTGTAAGATTTTAATGATTTTTACATGTGTTGTAGTACATTTATCAAGAAGCAGCATTTGATAAACCATTTTTTAGCACTTACATCAAAACTTCAATGTTTACATTGTACTTACTTGGTTTGTGTTTCTGGCCACCTTGGCGAGATCAATGCAACAAACCTGCTACATACATGGTAAATGAAAAACTTATAGAAATAATTTCTTAAATTATTTAATATACATTTTTTTGGTTTTTTCTTATTTTATAGTTCATAGATCCAAATGTAGAAGATGATAATTTTTATTCCGAAGGTAGTACAAGTTTAAGTGATCCTACTTTTGTACCAATCAAAACTCCAGAACAGTGTGATAGATCTTCTGGTACTGAAAGCGATGATTCATCCGTACGTTCTGTAAGATTTAGTAAATTAGCAGAAGTTCGGCACATGTCAGAAAATGATGCGACTGAAGCACTTTTAGCTAGATTAAGTTATCAAGCAAGTGTCAGAGCAGGTGAACATGCTAGACGACAAGCTAACAAATTTTCTGTACAAAAAGTAGCTAAGATTGCTCTTATGTTTTGTTTTTTAGTAAGTTTCTATTGAATATTATACAATATTACATTGTACTATATGTAATATAATGACAACAAAGTATTTAATTCATTTTTATTTTACAGTGGTTCATTGCAAATTACACTTACCAAATGTCTTTGGCAGAAACAGAAGCAGGAATTGTTACTGTCCTATCCTCTACATCTGGCTTATTTACTCTGTTCCTTGCAGCTTTCTTTCCTAGTAATAATGGAGATAAATTTACGTTATCTAAATTAGTAGCTGTATCAATAAGTATTTTTGGGTTGGTAAGTTACATACCGATTAAATTTCAACTAATTAATATGAAAATATTATTTCCCAACTTAATTTCTTATTTAAATTCAAGGTTTTGGTTGGGCTATCAGATTTGGCTATAGAAGCTAGTCGAGTACCAACTGGTATAATATTAGCTCTAGTTAGTGCATTTTTTTATGCTACTTACATCGTATTTTTGAAGAAAAAAGTTGATCATGAAGATAAAATGGATATACCAATGTTCTTCGGTTTTGTCGGCCTTTTCAATTTAACTCTTTTGTGGCCTTTATTTTTCATACTTCATTATGGTCGATGGGAAGAATTTGAATGGCCCAACCCTCATCAATGGACATTTTTATTAATCAATGGTCTTATAGGAACTGTTTTAAGTGAAGTTCTATGGCTATGGTAATTGAATTTCAATTTTACAAAATTGTTTATAAAGATTTACATGATAATTTTTTATAACAAACTAATCAACTTGTAGGGGATGTTTTTTAACTTCTTCTTTAATAGCAACATTGGCAATAAGTTTAACAATGCCAATCTCTATGTTAGTTGATGTGTTATTAAAAAAAGTCGAGTATCCCTGCATTTTCTACTTAGGAACCATTCCAATGATATTGGCTTTTTTAACTGTATCTCTATTGTCGCATTTTGATAATTGGGATCCTTGTTTAGATCTGGTGAAAAAGTTATACTTATGGATTTGTCGTAGAAGCAGATCTATAAGGTGATTTATACATTTTTTTTCATATTTAAATACTTTTATAAAATTTATAATCTTTTTTATTTTTTATTTACTAATACTTTCTTTTATTTTAGGATACCTGATTTAGAAGTAGAACAAACAGAATCCCTAATTGGTATAAACAACGGTGAGCACGAAGCGTAACTTGACAATAAATGTAGAGTTACGTGATACTTGAGTTTTTTGATATGTCAACAAGAAATTATATACTAAATGCTGAACTATAAAAATTAAATATCGTTAACACGCTTAGTTCTCCGCTGCTGAATAATCTAAACAATATAAATACCATTAACAATCATTTCTTGGCTGAAAGTAGGTAATTGAAGAACTGAGTTAAATATTGGTATATGTATAAAATTTTTAATGAGTCAAGAATTTTATTGCAGTTAAAATAATTGTATAGGAATCTTCTTAAAGAAAATTTTTAAAGTTAATGTATATTGTAAATTTTTTTTTTTTAACAATGACTTAAGAATATCGTCATACGATTCTATAAACTAGTTATTAATAATTAGTTGCAATTAAAAAGAATTCTTTTTACTTAGAATTTAAATTTAAATTTACGTAAAATAAAAAAAAACTGTTTATCCTCTGCTTTTCAAGTATTTATTGAAACGTGCAAAATAAATATTTATAATTTACTTGAGTACTTGAAACGTAAAATTATTTTTATTTTATAATATTTTAGTTTTTACGAGTTAAAGTACTTAATTCCAAATTTATAATGGTAAATTATTAAAGAGCAGAGAATAAATAAATATTTTTTATTTGAGATGGTTTGAAAAGAATTGCGGAAGTAGTAAACAAAAATCTGAATCAAGTAACATGTAAACAATTCATTTTGGTGTGGAGCCATGTGATAATATTACGACTGTACAGGCTGTTGAATTTCCAATTTGAGTTTAGTAGCTTTGTTTTATTATACATTTCTATTAATTGTTGACACATAAATATAAATAATGCATATGAATATTTACCAGTAAGATCTAATGAATGAAAAGGGAACTTGAATGAGACTCTGTGATTATCTTTTTAGAAACACAGAGTGAAGATCTATAAATGTAATGATTTGTATTATTAGTAAAATTCACAAGGATAAGTCGTTATAAAGGTCTTCGCGAGTGCATTTTTATATTAAGTAATGGGCGATTAATGCTTTTATACAAATATTACGTTCATTTGCGTTGTATTTATTTTATATTAAGATTATATTTTTAGTCTTTCAATTACTTCTTAGTTTTCTTTCTTTAACAGATGATAGTATTCTTAACATTTTCAATGTGTACTTTAATGTGTGAGAAGTAAAGCTAAAAAATCTATCCAGAATCATTAAGCGTATTAAGAGCTTCTCTTGCTTTATTTTCTAATAATCACTGTATACGAATAAATAATTATTTGAAGAATCGCATGTTATGAATACTTTTATGAAAATAAGACATTGTCAGTGAGATACTTTCTAAGAATTGTATAAGCTTTACATTTTAAATAGTTATAAATCTCGTGGCACACTGGACCAACCGAAATTCATTTATTAAAAAATAGCAATAACCAATAGTGCATTACGCATTTTGTAGTATTCTTTCTATTTTTGACGCTCAGTGCGTGAAGTAGTTTCGATTTACTGCATCCTTATCTATGCGTGTCGAACATGCATTTCACGTATAGTGCAGCTTGGAATTTCACGCACTGAGTAGCAAAAAAGCTTTCTTTTGTTAGCCTTAAACTAGTCTAGTCAAAACAATTGCTTTTGATTACACCTTCAATAATTTTGGTCTGTCGAACAAAATGCCAGTAGAATCGAAAGCACAACGTACTTCTAACAACAAAAATCAATGACAAATACAATAAACTAATGATAGAAATCGCTCGAATCAAATTGGAAAATAGTACGCACAGCATCAAATTTCAAATTCTAGTTTGAAAGTTCGATTCTGTCATTCTTTTTTCAGATAAATATATATGTATAACAAGTACTTGTCGGATGCATGAAAGGTTTTGTAATTCCAAAAGTTAGCTTGACAATGTGATACAGGACATCTGGAGTGTGACAAATTGTTACAATTGCTCTAGGTGATAAGCGATTTTGTCATAAACCCTAGCTAACTGTTCCTATGTGTACCTATTAACTACACATTGTATAATTCATGTAAATATTGAATATAATGTACAACCATTATAAAAAAAAACTGCATACTTATTGTAAGAAACGTCGAAAATATAATTAAAAGAATAAAATAATAAAGATACAATTATTATACATGACTCGTTTTCATTTTATGCTTTTATCTCCGTAATTATGCGACATGTTAACAAATGAATTAGTGGAAAGGAAACAAGCCAACATTTATTTACTATTCAATCGCTATAACCTGTACCTGATTAAATATCAATGTTTCTTAAACAAGTTTTCAATTTCTGATCCAAACCAAGTTTATAAAATGAAAAAATTAGTCAAGATTTAAAAAAAAAAAAAAAAATGAAGGAAATTAAGGGTTAACCGTCTTGAAAATGGCTTATCAAAACGACAGTCATATCCCTCTACGACCTAATACCAGAGGTAAACTCGAATAAAAATAATCTTTTTGCAAATTTGACCAATAAATATCACTAATATTACTCTGGATTCAGAAAAAAATGATTGTCCGTGCACACCGGCACGCAAATATGTCAGCTCCTTACGGTAATTTTGTTATCTAGTTATTCTACGCGACGGTATTACGGTGTGTGTATAATGTAATTATTCTTGTAAAGGATTCCTGATGATACGACGTGGCCGAAGCTACCTAAACGAAGATTGCATGAAAACGTAATCAATAACAGCAAGGCTCCGTGTGTTGTAACGCTTACGGGGAAACCTCAAAAAAATCCGAATGCACCTGTACCGCGCTTGCAGTACGTTTTCCTTTACATAACTATTCGATTGAAGAAAATATCTCTCTATTTTTATATAACAGGCCTTTATTTACGTAATTACGTGAAATGCTTTATTGAAAATACAATTCTAGATTTATTAAAGCAGCACCTGTAAAGAAAGATGTACCAGAACGTAATAACACGGTGCCGAGTCCTGTGCAGAATGCGAAAGGCCGATTTACTTCTACTTCTACGGATTCTAAGTTTAAAACGTAAGCTAATTGTCTATGCTGGCACGTCTGTCACAAAAAAAGTAAAGGGCATTATTTAATTTAGCTTTTTATAAATTACAATTTAACAGTAAATTCAACCAACTGATTCAGTTTAATAAATTAACTTAAACGAGTGTTAAAATAATTGAAAAAAATTAATTTTATTTTATACAAGTATGACACAGCCACGCACCACTTGCACTAGTACGGTAAAAGGCGAGCAACGCAAGCCAAATGAACACGTAGAAAAAGAGGCAGCGTGAGTTGAAACTATCATGCGACGAGTTTAATTTATTTTTGCGTTAATGTTTATCAAAGCATGTGATATTTTTTTCCGTTGATCAGAGAAAAGTCAAGCCACTTGAAACAGACCGGAGATAACACTGACAACCGAAACAAATGTCAAATTAATATTCTGAAAAACAGAGAAAACCCCTGCGATCAACAAAATGCAGATACCGTTGCTGGGGAAGTTATTTGGCCTCCTACGTTAGTTAATCAAGAGTCTGATAAATGTAAAGATACAAATTCGAATTGCTTGCAGGTACTGATTCGTGATAGCCGAGCAAAAAATAACTGTTTCATCGAGTTCCATTTTTCAGGAGCCAACGCAATGTAAAATATCGAGCAGTTGTCAAAACAGCAAAACTGAGCCGGTTAAAAGAACGAGCAACAATAGAGGTATTTAAAGCAGTCATTAACGCGCTCAAGTGGTGCAATTACATTTTATTATTTCTGTTTTAGAAGAGAAATTTGAGGAAAGCGTGACAAGCGGTAAGAATTTATTATAAAATTATTTCAATGTGTTCTTCTGTAACTGGAGTTGGTACGTAAATAATAATACGACATTTGCGTAATTACACAGCGTCAGAGCACGAATGGATGCCTGGAAAATTGAGGCCATCTCAATTGCAAACGACCGACACTACTGATTCAGAACTCTATTCTTCTGATACGAGAATCGATCGAACGAGACTTTTAATAGCCAAACGGCACGAGAAGTTTCCGGAGTTCTGCCACGAGTTTAACGATTATGGAAAGCACTGTAAAATGTCAAAGTTTTTACAGAAAAGAGCAGAATTCGGTCCATGCCTTTGTAAATATCTTCTCTTTTTTCTTTTTAATTTTAAAGTTGTTATTTATCGAAGAAACGTGACTTTATTAAAGTTAGACAAGAATAAGCTAGTGATAAAAATTCGCAGGCATGCGCTGCGAGAAGCTCTGGGCCTTCCGAAAGTACGCGCACCACTCGGAGCCTCAAATCGGGAGCTTCGCGAGCCGACAGAAGTGCACGGCGGCGCACGGCAAAGGCATTCGCTGCTGCGCGACGGACTTTCACAGGGTGGCCTCGGACTCGGACTGCGTGTTCCAGCGCGAGAAGCACCGCGAGGCCAGAGAGCGGAAGCCCGCGCCCTACGCCCAGAATTTCCAGAATTTTCAGCCAGATGAACTTTTCCTCTGCTCGGAGATCCTCAAGACCCTGAACGCGCCGGAAGGCCCCAATATCAGCAGAGAAGAGATCGCCACGAAGACGCGGATGCTGCTGGCCAACAACTTTCTCAGGAACTTTGAGAGGAAGGACGAGGAGGAGGAAGACGTCGACAAGCGGTATATCCAGCAGCTCGCCATGGGAGCTCCGCAAATGAAGAAACGGAAGGGCAACTTTGAGTATTTTGCTACGTCTGATGGTAGACGTGCTCCTTCTCTTGCAAAGGGCTCGTAAGAGAAATATTTTACAAATTACTTATTTGTTGAAAAAATTGTTTTTCTTCTTTTAAAGAAAGACTGTAAGAGCCTCAGAAAACGAAATTAAGTAGTGTAAATTAAGTGATGATGATAATTTATGAAAGCTTATATAAAAAGGTTGCATTAGCAAACCGGTCTCTCAAAAACATCAACGCGTAGAGCAATCTATTTATCGTCGATAAAGTATATCAAAATCCTTCTGACGTTTAAAAGAAGGGAGCCCCGGAACGAGGAGGCGAGGAGCACAGGCGAGAACGGATTAGCGCAACCGAGTACAAACAGTTCGCTCAGCTCGACTATCAAGAGCTGGCGACTGCAAAACAGTAACCCCCCAAAAGACAAACTGGCTTACGATAGACGGATGCTAAAATTAAAAACAGCCGGTATCGCAAGTACGACTCGATAAGCTGTCGATTTACGAAACGGCTCTACTGTCTTCTCCAATTTCCAGTTGTCTTTGGCTTCCTGATCTACTGGCTGATTCTCGCCTCGCCCACCATCTACGACTATCTCTTTTACGAGGAGGACAAGTACGACAAGTACGAGGACATGAGTTACGTGCAGTTCGTCTTCGAGTACATACTCTCGTCGTTTCAAGAGGCGTTCGGAGGCTTTTTCGACTTTATTAGCAGAGTATTTTTTCAGTCGGTAATTCCTGATAAGGAGAAGTGATTATCGCCCGTTATCGTTTGCTTGCCTTTTTTTAGTTCATTCTTGCCCTGTTGGAAAAATAATATAATTTAGCTTATTAATGAACAGCTAGGTATATCGATGAGCTAAAAATAGCTTGAGCTTTGGGAAACCTCAGCAAGTCAAACATGACCTCTTACACTTTATGCAGCTTCAAACAATACATTTTTTTATATAAATTGTACCTATAAATTGTCACAATTTTTAAACCTATTATGATCCTATTGTTGAAAAAATTTTAAATATAATATTAAATTTAACCAAACAGTAAATAAATACTGCTGCAATTATTAAGAAATAAATACTATTTAGAAGCAGCGTATAGTAAAGAATTTCCATTTACCAAAATTTTAGCTATTTCATTAAACACAATCAAGCTAATTATTCCAACAGAGTTGAATACATATACGGTGCTATTACATATACTTAAAGGGTTAAATTTTCGATTTCCAATCACGTTTTTTCAGAGATCCTGTAGAAAATGTAACACTGCCACTCAATCTTAAAATGTCTACATCACTGCTCCTGTCCGTTCTGTACTACTTTGGTCATCCCTTTTTTATCCACTGCTTGCAGCAACTACTTATATATTTATCAGATGTTTATCAAGTGTAAGACAGAAAATCATGTTAAATTAATTTGTACTCGGATCCTCAGTCAATATTTATTGAGTAAAGGATCCACCTACACTATCTACGTAAATAAAGTTAATAATTTTAGAATCGAAAATGCAGAAAATCTCATGCACTTTAATGTTTTTCTTGCTCAAAAATAATTTGCATAAAATCAACTCGATTTATATAGCGCTAATTTACACGTTCGTTATAATATTGTTATCGACGTTACGTAGATTTGCTATCAGCTATGGCACAATGGATACACGAGGTCAAAGGACATCTTTTAAAATACTTTGCTTCTTTTTTTTCCAAGGAATTGCGTAAAATTTGATATAAGTATACATCACCTTCTCATTTGACCATAGCTATAATGTATCATAAGGATTACATTACGCTTTCAAGGGCAAAGAAAATTAAAGAGCGCTGTACCTTGCATTGTAAAATGCTTTGTTAAAAATTTTTATTTACTCAAATGAAAACTTTAAATTATACAACGCAGATATTACGTGCCTTTTAATAGTTTTTTCTAAAACTTTTGACAGCATCGAGCAAAATGCACAATGAATTAAGATTGTAAATGCAAGTCAAGTCTTAGCGAGTGAGAGAGATTGTCGCAATTAGCAAGATTTATCGCTTGAGGTAACTTAAGAAACAACCAAGAATATAAGATCAAGTATCCCTTACTTGCATCCGCCTATATACTTTCGAAACTCTTTACTCATCTTTCTTGTGCGTGCTTACGTGGATGACATAAATAAGAATATCACTCGCGAAACTAATCGCATATTTCTTTCGCTCGAAATTCTTTCGAGTTTTGTAAGATGAACTCAAAATAAAAGATAAATGTAATTAGGCAATTAATAGATACCAAATTGAAATTTAACAATGTCCGAGAATGATTGTTTTTCTTTCTTAATTTCTTTAAACAATGTATTGCTTATCGTTTTATCGTTTTACAATTTATTATTCATATAAATAAGCAGCCTTATTTTATTGTATAACTCGTAAAAAGTCGTAAAAAAATGCTTCATTTTGTTCTAGAATATTAAATATTCAATTAACCAAGTAAACAGTATAAGAGATAAATGACTTTTGAAGCGCAAGCAAGGGGGTAAATCTCGATAATTCAAATAAAACTTATAGTAGCAGATTGACGAATCAATTATACTTATCAAAATGTTGTTGTGACTTTTGTAAAATAAAACAAAAACATATCTTGCGCATCTTTCAATTTCTCAACTTGGCTGATGAACCTCCCCACCAATTCGGAAGCTTATGGGTGGGGCCTCAGCTCTTTATAAAAGAGAAAATACCCCCTGCAGCTCTTACAATTTTGACATATTTTATTGCCGCTCCTCCTCTAGTTTCGGTTCGACTTTTGCGGTACCATCAAGTTCAGTGCAACATTTGTTCAGTACGTCTCCGTTAGGGCAAATCAAATGTGAGTATATATTGTTCGTTAATGTTAAAGAAAAGCATTTTTTTTTGGTAATACGAAAATTCTTTTCTGAATAGTGGAACATTGTGTTTAAATTTTGAAAATAAAATTATGAAAATAAGGAAACGGGTTTCAAATTGGCTCGCAGAAACGCTACTTAAAAAAAAATTTGTAATTTAACACTTTTGAGTATCTTGTAACAGAGAAAGCAGCAAATGGATTACTTGTCAGGGTTCTTATTTTTCAGCCGCTTTCTCTTTATTTTAAACTTTCTTAAGATATTAAAACTTTGAAATGAACAAATTTTCTTTTTTTTTTTACTTTTTATTAAAAAAATAATTTTTTTACGTAAACATTTATGGACTAGTGCATCAATTAATGTAAAATAAAAAGATCTCTTTTACCTAATGCTACAAGTTGCATGACCTACGATAAATCGCAACTTTTCGCATCTCTTTAAATTTGTCATCTCGTAAGAGAAAAAATCTTAATCTTTAATTTAATATTAATGGTTATATTTAATAACCGTTATATTTTCAAAAAGAATAATAAAATAGGAAAAACAAAGAAAATGTCAGAAATTTTCTACATGATAAATCGGGAAGCTATTTATTTAGCATTCAAAATAACTCCGCTACTCTCCCGACTGAAATAGAATATATATATTACATGCTTTCGTGAAATCGTTATTCTATTTACCCACAAAATGAAAACAATTCGTTTGAAAATAGGAAATTTTGTTATCGCACTTTGATAATGCGCAGGCTGAGAAATCATTTGATTTTCATTTGTCGAAAGTATTATTTCTTCGAAGACAATTCTTTCGTTCAACTTCGCCTACAATAATCATCTCAAGCGGGGCCTCTATCACTGACAACCTTTTATTTTTTGTAATAATTTAAATAGTTTATAATTTCAATTACAAATTGCACACGATCGAACAAATATTGTCTATTATATTTATTAAAGCAAGGTATACAAACCAAGTACGTGCGAAATTCGTATAAATGTTTTTTTTTTATTTTTATTTTTCAACATTTATGGGATGAGAAATGTAGCCGAATCGGCAGAATGTATGTTTCGTGGCGGTGATAGTGGGGAGATTCAGCAAAGCCGAAGGAGCTGCTTAAAATATGAATAGAGAATAGCGCCAAATAATTAGAGTGAAGAAATCTCTTGTAATTTTTAGGGGGTTTGCAAATTTAATTTAAAAATGTATTTAATGACATAGTTTATATCGTCAGATTTTTATTATTCAATTGATAATGCAAACAAAAATATTAAATTTTTATAAAACACATCATTTATTGCCAGTACATTAATGAAAGTATTTTTTACTATAAGTTTAAGATTAGTATTAAAAATATAATTTAAATATATCGAAAAAAACTGTTATTTAAATTTTAATGTTTTAAATATTTATTGACAATTATAAACAAACATAAAAAGTAATAAATCTTTATTTATATTATTATACTTTATTGTATAGAAGTGTAATTGTTATGCCCTCTTAATTTTATTTTAATTTGTATTTCAAACATGCAATATATTATAAGTAAAATAAGTAGTCTCTGAGTGATCTGAATTGAAAAGAACCATCATACAATGACGAGAAGGATTCAACTTGTTATTTTTTTTTCATTGAAATAAATAAATACCATTCAAGAATATTATACATTTTATCTTGTATTTGTATTCTTTATTAAAAAATTTAGAAATGAAAATAAAACATTTATTGTTTAATTAAAAAGATATAAATAAAAATGAAATTAATTTCTTTTGTAATAAACGTTAACAAATTTTATTAACTATAGCAAAATCCTATTACGCTTCGAGAGTACTATTTCGTTTTTCAGGAATATAATTTCTCACTATAATTTAATTTTAATTCATTAAACAATTATTCACATTAGAAGCTATGATGTACCATTATAATGAAATTAAAAATTAAAAATATATATTTACAAAGTACGTCAAAGACCAGAAATAAAAGTATATTACTACCAAAAATGAACAAAGCAGTTAGTGATAAGAATAGTTACATAGTAGCGATAAAAACGTTTAACACACTGCCAAATGAATTGAAGTGTCTAAATTTAAGTAAAGAAAATATCAAAAATAAATTAAAGAATTATATTAAATCTAATAATTATAACATGCAAGTGAATATGAATATAAGTGATCTCAAACAAAACTAGTATTTATACTATTAACTCTATGAGCATATATATATATTTTGTTATATTTAGTTAATATATTTTGAAATATCAATAATTATTTAGTTTGTAAGTTAGTTTGTAAGTTTTCTGTAACCAGCCTATGTACAGGTACCTGCGTGTACCTCTATAGGATTTACCTAATGTAAATTAAACTGGTTCAATAAATCTTTAAATCTTTAAATGATAATTATATCAGTTTTTAAAGCAAAAAGCGTTAATCTTTTACTTTTTAATTTAATAATTTGATTCTGAAGACTTAAGTTAAAAAAAAAAAAATAAATAATAAAAATAAAAGAAAATAATAATAATATATTGTGATTGGTTAATTTTGTTTATTTAATAAAGATTTGACCAATCACGACTTAGAATCAGTGGCATAGCGCACGGCGCGCGGCGCACGAAGCGTTTTGTAGGCAGGCTCAAAGAATCAAGGCTCCAGAGCTTCAACAACGTTGCCGAATCTATCGCCTCAACACCGCCGCCACGAAACATACATTCTGCCGATTCGGCTTTATTTTTCATCCCTCTACAAAACGGTCGCACACGCAGAAAATTTAAGTAGGTGGTGGGGGTGAATGATGCTACACCTAAAGCTTCGACCACGAATAAAGTGTTGCGATCGAGTAATTGTTAAGAGTAATTGTTTCTGATCAAGTGACTGTGCGCAAACTCTGCACACCGTATTGCCGTGCAAAAATTCGATTGCAGCGCTTTACTCGCGGTCGATTTACGAAGCTTAGGTGTAGCAGAAATCCCATCTATCCCCACCACCTAAGTTCCCATCCAACATGTACGACTGTTCTTACAATTACAATTCATCCTATTTAATTGCAATGGCGCTTCCAAAAAACCGAGCAGTCTCACCGTTATCTTATGATTCGCCGGTTATCGTATTGTAGATTCGACAACAATATAGTAGGTATAGAAATGCGCACACATCTGTGCAAAAACTCTACCCCCACTTCGGTCGTGTCAGCGGGGGGTCCAGCGTGCGCTTGTTGGCGGGCGGCCAGCTGCTGCTGCGAGGGCCGGCCATAATTCTACCACTGAGCTACAAAGGCGGAGCGCGCACGCTTTACTCGGTCATTTCGTTCTTGAACGTGTAGTGAGCACTAGGCACCTTCTCTCTCTACGAGCAGCCACGTGTTGCCGGGGACTCTAAGTTACTATTCTGGTGAACGTGTAAATATCCCTCCTTGCGCGCGAATTATTTTACGTATATAGTCTAGATTAGCCTTGATTTTTACAGTGTCTTTGTTTGCTTATAGAAGAAAAATACGACAGAAATGGCAGAGTACATGAACAACTCGAATAACTTGGACATCAATGAGGAGGAAGATGGATTGACAGCGGCCCAGCTTTTTTCAAACGGCGATGGACTAACTTACAATGATTTTATTATCTTGCCTGGGTTCATCAACTTCACGGCCGACGAAGTGGATCTGAACTCACCTTTAACAAAGAAAATAACTCTAAAGTCTCCCTTGGTGTCTTCGCCAATGGACACTGTGACAGAATCTGACATGGCTGTGGCCATGTCTCTGTGTGGTGGCATTGGTATTATCCATCACAACTGCACACCGGAATATCAGGCCAATGAGGTCCACAAGGTAAGCAGATGTCTGCCTTGTTATCAAGTTATTTAGAGGCTAACTAGATTTTATGAACATAATGTACAGCTGATTTTCATATTTATGTAAACACCTTCCACATTTTTCTTTGATCTATTCTTATTGTTAATTCCAATTTAAATACTTGGAATTCTTGTTTTAAAAGAGGTTGAAGATAGTTTTTACCAACAATTTTTTATAGTTCTAAATTAATTTAATGATTAATTTACGAATTTTTTAGCAGCTAAAAAAAATTCATCGTAGTATTTAAAGTATAAAGATATTTTTTTTACACTCTAATGAAGTTTTATTATATAAAAGTAAATCATTGCATAAAGGATTCAGGTCAATCAAATCAAGTTATAATATTCTACTTGGATTACATATCATGACTTTAAAGTGTAATACTGTTAAGAAAAGTTGTAATATATTGATTTTTATTATAATTTATATCAATGATACTGGAAGTGATTCAAATATCAATGTAATTCTTTATGTCTTAATTAAATAATAATCTTTTTTATTCTAGGTCAAGAAATACAAGCATGGATTTATTAGAGACCCGGTAGTTCTTTCTCCTAATCACACAGTAGGAGATGTTATGAATGTTAAAGCAGTGCATGGATTTTCTGGTGTCCCCATCACTGAAAATGGAAAACTTGGAGGCAGACTCCTGGGAATTGTCACTTCAAGAGACATTGACTTTTTAGATGACTCAAAAACTCAAAAGAATGCCAAATTAGATTCTATCATGACAAAACTAGAAGATTTAGTTACTGCACCATCTGGCGTTACTTTACAAGAAGCTAATGCTATTTTAGAAAAATCAAAAAAAGGCAAATTGCCAATTGTTAATGATAACGGAGAATTAGTAGCATTAATGGCCAGAACGGATCTGAAGAAAAATCGTAGTTATCCTAATGCCAGCAAAGATGAAAACAAACAACTTTTAGTAGGAGCAGCTATTGGAACTCGTAATGGAGACAGAGCTAGATTGCAATTGCTAGCAGCTGCAGGTGTTGATGTTGTAGTTTTAGACTCCTCCCAAGGAAATTCGATGTACCAAATAGACATGATTAAGTACATAAAATCAAATTATCCAGATCTTCAAGTAATAGCTGGAAACGTAGTCACAGTTAAGCAAGCCAAAAATCTTATTGAAGCTGGAGCTGATGGTCTTAGGGTAGGAATGGGTTCAGGATCTATCTGTATTACCCAAGAAGTAATGGCAGTTGGCAGACCACAAGCTACAGCTGTATACAAAGTATCTCAATATGCCAGAAAGTTTGGAGTTCCTGTAATTGCTGATGGTGGAATTCAATCAATAGGCCATATTACCAAAGGACTTAGCATAGGAGCAAGCACTGTCATGATGGGTTCATTATTAGCTGGTACTTCTGAAGCCCCTGGCGAATACTTCTTTAGTGATGGTGTCAGGCTTAAGAAATACAGGGGTATGGGATCTATTGAAGCCATGGATAGAAAAGATGCCAGTGGCTCAGCTATGGATAGGTATTTCCACAACGAAATGGATAAGTTAAAAGTAGCGCAGGGTGTTAGTGGGTCAATTGTAGATAAAGGAACCGTTCTCAAATTTCTTCCCTATCTACAGTGCGGCATTAAACACGGTTGTCAAGATATTGGCGCAAAATCTATTTCCGCTTTGAAAACAATGATGTACAATGGTGAATTAAAATTCGAAAGAAGAACTAACTCTGCACAACAAGAAGGCAATGTTCATGGATTGTTCTCGTACGAGAAAAGGTTATTCTAAAATTAGAGAAAGACAATAAATCAGTTCACAAGAAGATTTCATAATAAATCAGTACCTGTATTTCATAAAATGCCAGCGACTTGGGCACTAAAAAAACTCAGTGATACGAAATTATGCAAAAAAAGATTCACGTTCCAAGCGTTATGTATAACGTGCATCAATTGCAATAGCATTATTTTGATGCATAATGATACGCTTCGTACCTGGTGCATAGTTTCATAAATGTAATTTTTTAAATTTCAAACTATTCATGTGAATGACAAAGAAATAAGTCCAAATTTCTTTTTTTAGATTTTTAGCATTTTTTTGCAATAAAACCAGTAAACAGGTTTTTTGTAATGTGTACTTATGTAAAAGTTACTTAATTTTAAAAGAATGACAAAAATGGATATTTCAAAAAGAAAAATGTTTTTTATCGTCTTAATAATTGTATGAAAAAATTATGGATTTTAACTGAATCTGAAATGAGGTATATTCTATGTACATAAATACACATTTTATTTTGTAAACTTATACAAAACCAACTATTTTACTCTTTTGAGTAAAATTTGACATGAATCATGGGAACATTATAAAATCCAAATATTTTATATGCTTTTAGATTTTCGACCAACTACAAGTTAATATAATTCATGTTAGGCGTTATAATTTGATAAGCATTTTTATGTAAGCATTTAAGTCGGATATATAACTTGTCATACAGTAATTTTTCTACTTTCAACCTGTATAAAATATTAACATTTTCCTTGTCAATGCGAAAACTGCTTTTATTGTATGTCTCCGTTCATTTTAAATATTGTGTATAATTTATAATTTTACAAAGCAGGTTTTCGAAATTTTAGAAAACGAATTTTATACAGGTATCAACAATGTGTCAAATTATATGTATAAATAAAATATAAATATATGTGCAAGTTAAAATACTCGTTATTAATAGTTTATTCCATATTAGTTTTATAAAATACTCTTAAGAAAATACAGGAGAATCTTAAAAAGATGAGAGAATTCAAATGTACATACAAAATAGCTTCCTTAAATGTAAAAAAAACTCTGGTGATAACAATATACTTGCGGATAATATCTATTTATCTATTTACATGTTAGATGAAAATAAAATTTGTTGACACTAAAATTAATAGACGCACTGTCTCCTAATACGCCTTAAAACATATAAAACAAAAAATGATACATTTATGAAAATGACAAAAAATGTATCCTCATTATGTTAATTTTTTGCAGTTACAAACTATTCAAATTTCTAAATTATTGACAATTCATTTCTCGAAATTTTTATTTTAAAACATTCATTTGATAATCATTCTAATGTAACTATGAAAATATTAATTACTGGTTTCCTTAATCTAAAAAAAATTTCATTGACGAACAACATTCACGGCATTTTGAAGCTTATTTCGCATTTAAAATACTGCGCTTAATATTAGAAACAAACTTCGTGATAAAATATCATTTTCTCTGAATTGCAGACAACTCGCTTAACAAGCCGTACGATTAGCACTATTTGCTAGGAACCTTTCGTACGCATCACAATTTTTAATTACACTTGATCGTTTTTCGAAAAAACTAGGAGGGTTCTGCAACATTGTGCATGGCATATTTGCACGTCCATGCTCTGGCTACCTCTTCAAACCTAGCTCGATTGCTCATATACATTTCGCCCAATTCTGGTTCCATACAGACCTAGACATTTAATATTTATCGATTTATTAACTAAAAATTGCATTAAAATAAAAACAAATTAAAGTTGAGTATTTTCTTACTTGACAATAAGGATCTGTGAGTAAACTTTGAACACTAATAAGAACTTTAGATATTGTCAATGCTAGAGACCAATTGTGTTGAATGATATCAATCCCGACATCTCCATGTCTAGATACATTTGGATGAAGAATTTTTGTTAGAAACCTCACTACTGGTGGTCTCATTGGATAACTAAAATAAAAATTTGAAAGTGTTCAATTTTTAAAAATGTAAAAAATTATTTACTTTAGTAATTAAAGAACTGAATAGACAATTTGATTACCTGTATGGTACTTGAAGATAGAGATAAAATAGACCTCCTTCATAAGGACTGCCAGTTGGTCCAGTAATAGTTGCTTGCCAATGATAACACATTTGATCTAAAGGTGTTGCTTGTATACCCTCAGGTGGATCACTCCTTAAACCTTTCAATTCAATGCGCAATCTATTTCTCCTCCAAGAATTTTCTTCTACTCTAGGGGGTCGTGTATGGTGTAAAGAAGTTTGAGATAAACAAGTTTTACATGGGGTTGAAGATGCAAGCCTATCATAAACCTTATACCAGTCTTTTACAGTTCCATTTATTTTAAATAAAGGCCATCTTAATTTAACATGTTTATGCCAGAGATCAGGGGTTGTGTGATTGGATAATAAGTTGCACCATCTTCTACATACATTTGCTGCACACCATAAACTAACATCATCTAAATGAGAAAATACTGCTAAAAGAACTTCTGGTGGTAACCTTTCAACGAGACCAGGCTCATCAATGATTTTGTGATCTATGTGTTTGTAATTAGTTAATAAGTCAAGTCTTTTTGACAAGTTCCATGGTCTTGATGGTTCACCTTTTTCTGTGTGATTATTAAACTTTACGTTAGGTTGAACATGAAGGTAAACAAAATTGTCAGCTTCAGGTTCTTCAATTGGCACAAAATCCTCATCAGGACTTTGAAAATCTACTTCAAGAACATCAAGCTGTGGAAAATTCTCAGCATCCTGTTGTATCTCAAGATCATCTAAGTCCAAGTGCAAATCATTCGGATTGTTTTGCTGGGGATTATCATTGTTGTGATCTAAATGATTGGCAATTTCTTCATTATTTGGTGGATTGTTGCATCTGGCAGCTACCCCATTGAATGCTTGAAAAAATGCAGCCCGATTTTGTTCAGGTGAATCTGATGGACTGGAAACTAAAGGTGTAGAATCTTGCGAAGAATTGTGATCTGTTTGACTTGTCCTTTGTTCCGTGTTATAATACAGATCAACAGGTTCATCATTTCCTGAATCTTCATCATCAGTTTTCTAAGCAATAAAAATATAAATGTGAATATATATACATATATATATATATATTTCAGATCCATAAGAGATTTAATTGATTTTTCATCCTTACTTCACTAAATATGGGAGCCTGAAGTAGCCCTACATTATCTGGGAATAAAAATGCATGGCAAGTTGCACAAACTGGTTCTCCAAAGCAGGGCCCATAAAAACCATTGCAAACATAACAAACACTTGCCTGAAAGTAGATATAGAATTAATTTATTAATAATTTATTACTTTGATGACAACATACAAAAATGACAGCTACCAAAACTAACATAAAAACGATCGAAATTCAAGATTCCTCTAGGCAAATGTTATTAAAACTATCGTCAAAATGTTAACAAAGATTTTTCTAAAATTACGCGATTTTTTGACAACGCCAAGACTATTGCAGAAGGATAACAGTGACTTACAGAGAATTCAAAATCCAGACATGTGACGAATTCTAGGCTCTTTTTGTCCTCCTCCTCCTCTTCCAGGTCGGAATGAACGTTCGACTCGTCTTTATCCGTCATCATGTTCTCTCCATTCTCAACGTAGCTGGCACAACAAATTTTATCTCCAGCCATGTTGACAGAATGCGTTACTATACGTACACACGCTATTACGTGCTGTATACTTGCGACAGTCTCAAAAAATTGTCGGAAAAGACAAAGAACGATATGCGCCGTCCTTGCGGGTGGAAGAGAGAGAAAAGGTAGGAGGCAGCACGTAAGGACGAACGATATTATATTACGCCACTACATCAAGACACTAAAGTGCCCTCAAATTGACGGCATGTGCAGTGTGCACCAGCGCCAGCGGATGTACAACTGTAGTTCGAAATCTCTGCAGGCTTCTACCACAATAACGGAAACTGCATATTCTCATCATCGTATTCGAATTTAAAGAGTTAATAATTCACACACTCACAATTTCTAATTTGTTATAAATGATTAAAATTTATAGCACTAAAATAATTGATCTAATAATTAGCAAAGGTTTGTTTACCTTTTTTGATTTAAAAAATATAAATTGTAAAAAATTGTTTGAAAATAATATTTTTAAACGACGATGCAGTCGCAATTGGTGTAAAAATATAAGTTAGGCGGTAAATTTTTAAAAATATTTTACGATTATTATATAAGTTTGTTAAAATTATTTTTCAATATAGTTTAAACTAATGATATCTGTAAAGTTCACAATAAGGGTGTTTAGAAGTCAAAAAAAAGAACAAAAAAGAAATTTTAAAAAATTTTATAATTTTAACTATGTGTTTTATTATCTAGCTTATATATAATAGGTTAGGTCTGACTCTGTAAGCAAAAAACGAGGTATTGAACTGCAGATATGGTACGAAAATAAGACACGAAGAGATCGAAAAGAGACAAAACGTGACTAGAACGACCATTTTGCCAGACATTGTTTGAGTGCCAGGAAGAAAAATAAAGGGTAACTAACTAACGTGTAAAAACAGATGTTTATCTATAAGTTATAAGTTTTTTTATTTTAAAAATCTATTTTGCAATTAAAAGGACGCCGAATGAAATATTCAGTCTTAATATTCTCTGCCACCGAACGAAGGGGCACGATGGAAAGACGATTGTTCGAAAGCGAAGGATGATGATGGACGCTAAAGACAGCTGTTGGTGAAAAATCATGAAACGAACAAGATGAAAAAAGCTTACAATATCAGTACCGATGTCAGGACGAGCGAGAATCTCGAAATTACGAGACGCTTGTATAGGTGAGGTTAAGAATGATATTTATTTTGGAAGCTTTACTATTTAAATAAAATATTCCTTATTGGATGATTTATCATAACCTCACTAATTTTCTAAAGTAAAAGTTTTGATAATACTACTGTGTTATTCTTATATTTATAGTTTATAATATTTTACGTTATTTCTTTTATTATTTGTATCAGGAACATAAATGAAATTGCTAAGAAACTGGAAGAACAGAAAACTCGTGCATTAACAGTCGTTGATATTTTTACACCAAGCGGAGAAGCACTGCGTTCTAAGTTGAGAGATTATTGTGAAAGATTAATAATTGACGATCCTATCAATCATGTACAGAAAACGGAGGAATTGTTATGGAGGAGAGGATTTTATGACATTGTTTCTATTGCTAAAAAATTACGAAAAGTTTGTAAATTATAGTTAAATTTATTGGAATAGTTTTATGAAGTTATTAACTTATATAATGATTTGAATAGGGAAACAGCTGGAATGATATGGAAAAGGCATTGTTATCAGCACACTTGTCAGTAGGCGTTGGATTTTATCATCACTTGATTCTACGCTTACAATTACAATATGATTTACAGTTAACAGGAGTAATTGATTTTGCATATCCACAAAATCAAAAAAGAATGATAAGTGTAAGTTTTAATGAATACTTACTTAAATAGTTTGATTTTATTTATAATACTCTAACATAAATAAATTTGAAGGTGGATAAAAGTTTAAGCTCATCAAAAGTACAATCAATAGAAGTCCAAAAATGCGTGATCCGCTTTATTCATAGAAGTTTAATATGCCTTGGAGACTTGGCACGTTACAAACTTGATCTTGACCCAAATTGGGATTCACAAATTGCAATAAGATATTACAAAATGGCAGTAGCTGTTGATAGCAAGTATGGTATGCCGCATAATCAACTAGGTACAGTTGCTGGGAACAAAAATTATGGACTTGATGCTGCATACCATTATATGAGAAGGTTTGTAGATTTAAATGCTTTACATTCAACAAGTATTAAACAACTCTTTTCAATTAATAAATTTTAATTTTATAGTATTTTGTGTCAAGAACCATTTGAAGGTGCTGAAGGCAATTTGAAGAGAACTGTTATAATTCATTCTTTATGTGGGAAAGAAAAGAGTACAATTCAATGCTGCATTGCAAGATTACTTCTATTACTGCAATTATGGGATAATAGTGCTGCAAATATTGATAAAATCAATCATGAGTCGCAGGTAAGTTCAGTTGAATCTCAAAAAATGTACAGTAGAAAAATATGATTAAAGCTTTTAATTTTCATAACTTTTGCAGATTCTTTTAAATGACATTGAAAATTGCTTGAATGTAGAAAAAATCGAGACGGTTGATCAACAAGTTGCTGAAAACGAAGATAGTATTGATAAATACCTATTGCACTTCAAAAATGAAGAGATTAATTATTTGACAGATGACATGATCTTTAAAGTAGTCGCCATTTGTTTGATGAAAATTTCAAAAATACAATTGAAAGGTTCAAACGAAGTTCACGGTATAACAGCCTTTGTTTTAGCTATATTTTCACAGTTATTGCAATTCGTCGTAATGAGATTGCAAGAATCGCTTTTGGACATGTCTTTGATGGATACAAATTATGAAATAACAACAGAAACTAATGACAAATTAATTGTGAATAGTCTAGACACTGAAAGTAAAGAAGAAAATGATAATACTAAAGATTTAAAAGATGATTCACAAAAGAATTTAAATGAATTAAAGTCAACAAACGATAATAAAATTGAAATAAACGGTAATCAAGTAAATGGTAAAACAAAAAAATCGCGTGATAAGTCAAGGAACCTTCTAGCAAAACTTAGAAGACCACGTAATCGCAAAAACAGTTCTGATTCAGATGTGAGTGATGGCGAAGCCGTAGGATCTTCTAGTGAAGAAATTAATTCGGATATTACTGAAACAGAAGAGGAGGCCATGAGTGATGAAAATGCCTTGTCCGACGAAGATTTATCCGAAGATTTAACCGATGATGAGAAATCTTCAACAAAAGAGCAAAACCTTAATAAAAGTAAGGAGCAATTTAATGGGCATGCTGCTGACTGTAAAGAAAAGTTTGTTGAAGAAAATGAAAATGAAGAAGAAAATGATAGTAATAAAGCATCTAATAGTACAGAAAATAATATTGCAACTAACAATTCTAATATCACTTATGATGAAAACAGTACTTCAGCAAAGACGTTAACGTATGTAGTTCAAAAGGAAAAGCAAAATTTGGATCCAATAAAAGTATTAAAAGTTTTAAACGATGAAAGAATGTTAACTTCTATAAAAATTTGCTGTGATTGGTTACAAGGACATCAAGATATCATAAGAACTTACACAAAAAGCTCAAAAACATTTTTGAAACGATTAACGACTTTATTAAATTTAATAAATCTTGATAGTGAAAGCCTTTTAAAGAAAGGAGATAAAGAATTTGAAATATTTTCTTCTTTGGAAAAACCAAAAGAAGCTGTAGACATTGTGCCATTACCTGAAGATATTGATTTAAAAGGCTTAAAAATTTTTGAAGATGCTCACAAAAACATTGATTGGGAAATCTTGAAAAAGAAGAAAGTTTCCAATTTCGAAGAGACGTTACTACGAGCATTAAAAATTGTTAATTTTGGACATTATTTATGTACAGTTCAAGATTCTGGTATAATGTACGATGCTAATAAAGGCTTATTCATTGCGATGGTTCAGGAAATCAATAAAATCAAAGAAGCTCAAAATGATAACAAAACCATGGAATTGGATCAATCAAAGGGAAAGTTAATGAGACATATGGGTAAATTATGGCTTAAAGCAGAAGTTCGAGCTTTAGAAAGTCGTTTACACACGAGATTGATGTCACCCTATTTAGTGCCTGATCATGAAGCTTTTTCAAGATTTATGCCCATTATTAAACATTTAGTTTATGCCAAAAAGTTTATAGTCGTTATTCCTTCTGTTGGTAAGTTCAAAAAAATTTTTTGTTAATTTTTATAAAAACACTTGTATAATATATTTAATAATTATGTATGCTTACAGTAATATATTTAATAATTATGTACTATTACAGTTGTTTCGGCTTTGGATGAACTAAAAAGAACAAGTAGTCATGCAAGAGAAGCTACTAGGTGGCTTGAAAGTCAATTACAAAGAGGATCTCGATTTTTAAGAGCGCAAAGACCTCACGAAAAATTGCCATTGCCTTTAATAAAAGGACCAAAACCTAAAGATAAGGAAGCTTGGGTATATTTTCAAATAATAGAATGTTGCCATTATCTTACCCAACAAAGTAAGGCTGGTGACGCTGAAATTCCTGTCGTTACATTGCTAACTGGTATTGACGATAAAAAAGGATTCGCGTTTTGTCCTGAAGGATTAGCTAAAAGTGCAGGTAATTTTCATCTAAATTTAAAACTATAGTTGCAACTTCTCTAAATAATTGAAAAATTAATTTATTTTAGGTGTGAATTTTGAACATGTTGGTGCTTTTCATGCGAAATGGAAATTATCCATTAAAAGTCACGGCTGAAGGAAAAGTTTTATTAATTGACGTTTGAATCCTTGAATCAATATAAAAGGTTAATAACGATCAGCGCGCTTCCCGTGCAGCAACTAAGTTGCAGGACGGTTGATTCGAATGACCAGGAAGGGTTGGAAACCCTCAAAGAAGAAACTCCTTACGAAGAAAAATATCGGCACACCTCAGCCGAAAGCAATTCCACCTGCAAGCGACTTTTTCTAAGAAAAATCTTTAACATTTTGTTCTTATGATATTTAATAAAGTTATCATGTTTTTAATTGCCTTAAATCGTTTTACTTTCTAAATTACTATTTTTTAATTCATAAAATTATATTAAGAAAAAATTTAATTTTTCACTGCAAAAGTAAAAGATTAAATGTCATTTAAAATTAAATAGATGATATTTAATGAAATTTATTAGAATGAGTAATTTATTCTTCATTCCTATATAAATTTTTTAAGAACGTTGAAATTTTTATTTTTATTTAAAACTTTTCATTTCGAACAATTGCATCATGTAATGACTTGATTTATTTAAAATTCAGTTTTATCACAAAAATTAATAAAATAAAGTGTAAATGAAATTCTAAGATAATAGGGATCTCTTGCAAGAAGTAAAATATAAAATTTGTCGCTTATATTTAAAAAGACAAAACAATAAAAGGTAAGTTAAACATTTTTTCAAATTTTGTCATGCATAGATTTTTCTAAAAAGTTTAAGAACTGTGACATAATTCCCGGGAATTTCCAATTTACATATCTTACCCATTTGCCCGTTTCACATTTATTATCGTCGCATTAAGAATTAAAATAAGAGAATACCTGTAAAAATAAAATAAAAAAACCTACATAAGTTTTGATTAGTAACATTTTCTCGTAATATGTTGGTAGCGTAAATAACCTATATAAATTCTTTGGAAGCGGCACTCCTCCGGAAAATCGAACCATTCGAAATGTCAAAAAATTATCTATTTAGAAAATAAGGTAAAGAAATCGAGCAACTATCAAATCAAGTAATCAAGTAAACTTTATCCGGGTTTCTTAAAAAAGGTAATTTTGATTTGTCTGTTGGTTAGCTCGAATTGAACGGTGTGTAGACCACTTGATGTAGACCACGTAGACACTTGTTATTGAATCGAGTCGGCAAGAGATGCTCGTCTGTATTACTTTTGTATTTCCTTGGAGAAATAAAGCTAAACGTGAAATTTCACGTAGGTAACTTTTTACAGGACGAAATCAAAAGTGTGGGCTGAGGCTACGTCAATTAATCGAACGTACTTCGACGTGCCGCTACTCGTTTTTCCCACGTTTTTCACGAGGAAAAATTGAAGGCGTCGAAAGTAACGAGTCATCAGCCAATCCAAGATGGCAGAGGGCCAGGATAGTCCGAAGAAAATTACTATTACCATTAAAACGCCCAAAGAAAAACAGAGCGTCGAAATCGAAGAAGATGCAACAATTAAAGACGTAAGTGCAATAATTGACGTAGCTGATATTTGTCAACTGCTGTTCTTCCAAATCTGGATGAAGTAACGCAGTACACCGAATGTGTCATCAGTGTTTGGTTATGCATTTATTCTAATTGTTGATTTTTTTCTTGTTAAATACGTAGTTCAAGGAGGCAGTTTCTAAGAAATTTAATGCCCCACCAGAACAATTGTGTCTAATATTTGCTGGAAAGATAATGAAGGACCATGAAAATCTAACAAATCACAATATTAAAGATGGGCTGACAGTACACCTGGTCATTAAATCACCAAGAAGTGCGACAACTCCAAATAATCAAGAAGCACCACCTCCCAGATCTCCAGGTGAATATTGATTTTTTAATTAATTATTTACTTTTTACATGCTTGCACTTTTTATAAAATTGATTTAATATTCTATAGCAGCGGATATAAATGCTTCGCCATTTGGTTTGGGTGGTTTGGGTGGACTGCCTGGTTTAGAAAATCTTGGATTAGGTTCTGCAAACTTTGTAGAACTGCAGCAGCGGATGCAAAGAGAACTATTAACAAATACAGAAACATTTAGACAGGTTTTTGATAATCCCTTAGTGCAAAACTTAATGAATGATCCTGAAAATATGCGCAGCTTACTGCTAGCTAATCCTCAAATGCAGGAACTGATGCAACGTAATCCAGAAATAAGTCACATGTTAAACAATCCAGACCTTCTGAGGTAAGTGTGTTCTGCAATATTATTAGCATATATGCTTAATCATGTTTGAAACATGAACTGAAAGAACAATTATTCCTTATCATTGTTTTATATCAGTTTGATGAACATTCAATATTTTTCAGACAAACTATGGAATTAGCTCGCAATCCATCAATGTTGCAAGAATTAATGCGTTCACATGATCGTGCACTATCTAATCTTGAAAGTATCCCAGGAGGTTACAGTGCACTCAGGCGCATGTACAGAGATATTCAAGAGCCAATGCTTGCTGCAGCAGCCAATGACAGAAATCCTTTTGCAGCATTAGTAGAAAATAGTAGCGCAGATGCACAAAATCCTCAGCAAGGTCAAGAAAATAGAGATCCCTTACCAAATCCTTGGGGATCCCAGGGATCTGATTCAACAAGTACTGGACCGACTACAGGTGCAGGAACTGGTGCAACGAGAGGGCTTTTGGACACACCAGGAATGCAAAGTCTTGCATCTCAAATGATGGAAAATCCTACTCTTGTTCGCAATATGCTTAATGCACCTTATACACGTTCCATATTAGAGGCCATGGCTGCAGATCCAGCAATGGCTAATAGGATAATGTCAGCAAGTCCGTTCTTGAGGGGAAATCCTCAATTGCAAGAACAAATGACAGCTATGATGCCAGCATTGATTCAGCAAATGCAAAACCCACAAATGCAAAATCTTGTTACTAATCCTGATGCAATGTCAGCAATAATGCAAATTCAGCAAGGTATGGAACAACTTCGAAACGTTGCACCAGAACTTGTTGGAAAGTAAGTTGATTGATAATTGTTTATAAAATTTTAATTATTCTTTATTTATAATTTAATAAAATTTCATTTGCAGTTTGGGAATAACAGTTCCACCTAGTCTTGTAAGTACACCAAGTGCAACTCCCACGACAAATACCAGTTCAACAGCAGGTGCTCAACAACAAACTCCAAGCAGTGGTACAGCGTCAACACCTAATCAACAGCAGGATGCGTTTTCTCAATTTATGACAAGAATGGTAAATTCATTGTAGCAGAAAGTAAAGATTTTTTTTACTTGATATGAATTATAAAACTAATGATACTTCTTTACAATGTAGCTTTCGGCTATGGCTTTAAATCAAGGAGCCGAAGCTGATGGGCAACTTCCTCCACCAGAAGAACGGTACAGAGCCCAACTAGAACAATTGACGGCAATGGGCTTCGTTAATAGGGATGCAAATTTACAAGGTAAATTGTTTATGAATAAATAATGCATTTATTTTATTAAAATACTAACAGTACAGTAATATAAATGTAAGTTAAATGTTTGCTTAAAAGTGCGTAAAATCAATATTAATGTCAAATTTTATTATTTAACCTTTTTGTGTTAAAATCTGTTTTTTCCTCAGCACTAATCGCTACGTTTGGAGATATTAATGCCGCCGTTGAAAGACTACTGGCCAATGGACAACTATCTATGAGCTAACCACCAACTAGTAACGCTGTTATTCCATTATAAACAATAATTTTCCTAACTTTCCTTATTGCATTGGATGAGGTGACAGATTTGAAGTAGCTTTTGACTGTCGAAAATTATAAAAAAAATTATTCCGGCTATCGTTGACAGAATACATGCTACTTTTCTTCATTCACTGTGCATTTTTCTTTTCTATTAAATAGATACTTGCGTCGACGCAAAACGTAAGAACATTTTAAGATGTTAAACGTTTGATATTTCACCTGTCTATTATTTGATGTGCTATAGAGCTCAGCTATACATTTGTATTTACATATCCGATCTGAAAAAATTGATATTTTAATTCGCTTGCTGTTACATTCGTGAGATAAAGTTGATAGACACTCCTAAATATACATGTTTATTTTCCTAATAATGTGATTTATAAGAATTTTGTAAAAATAAGGAATATTCATGATTTCATTTTTATTTTTTGTAAATTTTGCATTAAATCATAATATTTATTCTATCTCAATCGGATAATTGGATTTGATGTCTAGATGTTTATATCTCTTTGCCTGCCTCTAAAGCATTAAAAAAAATCTTGGTTGTAAAAAAATTACCAAAAATTTTTGAAAGTGTCTTCTGATAACAAAATGTACAGGTATTCGAATTCTATCACTTATCCGTATATATCTTTCTGTAATTATATAGAAGTGATAGATCTTGCATGTAAACATTGTTTAAGTAGCATAATTCTTATCTGAGTTTGTTAATTTAACAATACCATTTAAAATTTGCCGTTAGAATTTCGTTGCTCCTGTCAGTGGATTCATAATTCTTTCTCAAACTTCTCTACAAACTATCGGTAAAATTGACCGCGATACTGTACTAAATAAATGTCAAAAGCAATTTATTAAAGAGTTAAGAGTTTCATATTGTAACGATCAACAAGTTTCATGATATAACGAGCGGTAAAAATTAAGAAAAAAGCATTGTGTAACTCAAAAGAAAATAAATTTTACAAATCGCGCGTATTCTAAGCTCTAAAAAGCCTACGTAACTAATTAATCAACGAAGGAATATTTTCCTTACCAGTTTTGTAATTGTAATCGTAAGAGGCAATATTCTCAACTAAGAAATGCCCGTAGTAAACTTTATTCGAGGAATAATGAATTTTGTATAAGATTGAGTTTGTAGCTACATACATTATTATGTGATAGAAACACACACCTTTTTAAGAAAATTAATGTGTCGTTTCTGTAATCTGTTTCAGAACATTTTATTCTATTCTTTATTTTAAAACAGAGAGAGTAAAAGTTACCGAAAATCCTTATAAAAATGTTTAAAATTTCTAATTAGTAGAATGAAGTCATGAGATTGTGTTTTTCTACTAATGTTATTTTATGCAAAACCCATTTTTGATTTAGTTAATTTTTACAGTATCCTAAATGAACTCTTCATTCGTGATATGGGCAATGCATATTATATTTGTTGATTTTATTCTTCTGTAAATTGGTATCGACCAGTAAATAAAATGAGCATGCTTCATATTACAAATTTTTTTAGATTTGTAGCGAGGCGTTTGCTCGCGATGCGGAATTATGGCGTAGGGTTGTTATAGATGAACATGGTCGGAATTATATATATATACATTTATATATATATATAATTTATATATATGCAAAAAGGAATAAAAAAATAATGTCACATGTGAATGTGTTACGTACGAAAAAAAAAAACTTTAATTGTCAACTTAGCCTTTAAGGATAATAAGAAATGGAAAAAATGATAAAACAAGGTGAATGCTGTAAATTGTCATCAATGATGGAGAAAACGATAATTTTAATATTTTTAATTGACGCATACTTACTTCTAAAGGAAATATTCTTGCGCATTGTATTACTTTTTTCCGTGTACACAGTATAATTCACTAAAGCAAAATATGTAAAAGCTATTACATAACGAAATAAAAATTATGGTTGATTCGTAATTGCCCTTTTATTGTTTATTGAATTTTCATGTCTTGAAAAAGTAATAGTTTTCTTAAAAATTCTGAAAAATATATTTATTAATGGTTAGAATACCTATGTATTTATTTCTTGCGCGCTATTTAATTTAGAAATTCAAAAATCATAGCGAGCTATGTAAGATAAAAGTAGCTTAATATTTTATGGAAAGTTCTCAGGGCCGTTTCCACATCTAATTACCCTGGCGCTGTTGACTAGTTTAGTCGTAAAACTGAAATTTATAGAAACATTGATGATTCTTATTCTTTGCACAGTTACAAAAAATGTTTAACAGTATTTTTTAAATAAATTTTTTAAAAATTTTACATAAAGAATTTTAAAACAGATGATACTTAAAGGAAAAAATTCTGAAAGCCAAGTGTATTATGATAAATTATTAGGTCTCTTGCTAAAAGAATAATTAGTATTTCTAATCCGGAAAATTAGCCTAAAATGAAATGTGCAAACCATACTTAGGGTGCTGGAATTTTGAGATCCGCACCTGCTCAGGGGGCGGATTGTGCCGCCTAGCGGCGCTCACGGCGCGGCTATGTTGAACTGTTGAATCGGCGCTCGCGCCGCTCGCTCAGCTCAGCAGCACTCAGCAGTCGACGTGCAGTCGACCGCGGTGAGCCGTGCGAGTTCGACGTTGTATCTTTCGTGCAGCCGTTGGCTCGAATTAGCCGGTTTTTCTCTGGTCGGTGCGTCGCGAGTGCGGCGATGGATTGCTGTCTTTTGAAAGAGTGATGCGCCCAGTGACAGTGTATACGATCAGTTGAGTGTGCCAGTGCTTCGGCTCCTCGCCCTGCGGAATGTGGCACGAGGTGAGTCCCAGCATCGTCAGCGCCGATTCTACCGGTCTCTTCTCTCTCTTTCTCCGTCTCTCCTTCCCTCGGCGCGTCTCGCAGGGACGTACCTGCGCGTTCCTCGCTTTTTATCGACTTCCTTATTCGCTGCCCTTTGCCAGGAAGAACGTAAATACGCAGGTGAGCCCCGTTGGCAAGAAAGCAGAGGCTGAAGAAGGGTGCTGGTAGCTGGTAGCGTAACGGAGCAACTGAATTTTCGATCGATATAGGTCCCCCCGAGCACGCCTGCACGGCAGGGACAGGCTGGAATTCGCTAACGGATTTCGGCGCGCGGAGAGGCGCAGGTGTTGTTTTTACTTTCGAGCGTGCGCGCGCGCGCTCGCGCGCTCAAGTCAAGCGCAGAGTCAAGTGCACAGTCCGAGGCTCGCAGCTCGCGCGCACTGCCCTTTTTCGAAATTTCGAGCGCGAGCAGCTCGCGCCTCTCTTTCTCTCTCCTCGCGGGAATGTGGAAAATGCCGTGTGAGCCAAGAGAGGAGGCTTTTACGTCGGCCCTGAACGCGGCTCTTCGAGAGATCTGACCTCGCAATTCGTTTGCGCCAAGTACTCCGCGGCTCTTAATCCTCCGGAACGCATTCCACGGCTTTCGGACGGCTGTGGGATCGCGTTTTACATGCGTTTAACGCCGCTGCCCGCGCTGCTCCTCGCAATCATCTGTTTCCTGCTCCAGTTCGGCAATTCAGGATTAAAGCCTAGTGCGCGGATTAATCACTGATGCGACTGACATTAATAATTCATGCATTGTAAATTATTGCGTCGTTACGCCGCAATAAACTCGTTTTTTTTCTTATCAATTATTTATCATGAAATCTGTTGGCATAAGTAAACGCCTTCCGCGGTGTAATACCACTATAATTACTCGAACAATTAATATTTTAAAATAATGAAGATGGTAGCTATTAATTAGTATCTTTTTTTTTTTTTATTTTACGATAATTTAATCAGGCTGTTTTATTAATACTTGGATTGTATAAATTTCTAAATAGTTATGATCGGTTCCCATGACTAATCCCGCTCATAAAAGCTGAAAGATGCAGGTAGGAAGAGACGACGTAAGCGCTTCGACAAAGCTGAGCATTGAGACGCAAATGAGTGAATCAGCCGAGCGTCTCGATTCGCGTATCCTGAAAATTTTCGGTGTCATTAAGGCGGAATGCGCCCTGCTGTCGTAACGCTCCGGCAGATCAATCAAGGCGGTGTGTGCGCGGGCAAAAGCTATAAAAAAGAGACCGCGACGAGATTGATGCTGCGTACGGGAATTCCGAGAGAGCAGCTCTCGAACACTCGTTCTGCCCCTCAAGGTCGAGTTCCTGCTTGCGCGCGAACGTAAGTACATACCTGCGAGCGAGAGTTCGAAGCGACCAGGCTCGAAAAAAGAAAAAAAAAAAAAGAAAGGAAAAAAAAATCGTTAGAAACAAAAATTAGCATACGCGAGTGCGCGGGCAAAAAGGCAGCTCGCTCGTAACTCGGGGAGATAAGCTTTACTGCTTGTTCCTTTGCTTTAATGCCCGATATTATTGAATGACACGCCGGCCCGCGCCTGGCCGCCGGGTTAACTCGGGTTAACTTTTCCCCAACTGCCGACTAGGAATTTCCAGGGGCGTTTTATGGATCATTTCTCGGGAATAAAACTCGATTCTTCGGGCAGTGAAAAGGTTCGAGTAACAGCAAGCCGCAAGACATCCCTCATTTTTTAATATAAAACTGAGGAAAGGCGAGACGAGTCGGCAGAGAGGCGACCGCAGCGTCTCGCCAGAAATGCAGGGTGTGTCTCGTTATTATTATTGTCTCTCTCCCCGCCCTATCGCCGATGCGTGTGTGTATATATCGCGCTTCCCTATCTCGCTGCCCTGTCCCGTTCCTCCCAATTAATTCACCGCAGCGCGTCACTGCTCAACTCTCCTACAGATGAGTCTCAGAGAGCGAATCAATTCCCCACACAATGGACGCTTCTTTCGCGTCTTTCCAATCAAATTTCCTATCAAGAGTATGCGGAAGACATTCGTTTTTATATGTATACGCTCAGGACCGCTCAGGACCGATGACTCGCGCTCGATCGGTGCGCGCGTTAGATCGCAGCGTGAGACTCACCTCCCCTTGTCGTTCCAATTAAAACCTCGCCGTTTCCCCGATGACAAAAAGTCCGCCCGGCATTTTTCTTTAATTGCCGCTAAACGTTGCGGAAGCTCGGCTCTAATTGACATTTTTCTGCCCCTATAAAAATATCTCGAAATTAGCCTCTCCTTCCTTCGAAGCTCCGAGAACAGGGGGTAGGAAATTCCAGGCGAAAATACTTTATCTTGATGGATCTTCGATCCCGTCGCCGCCACTAAAAAAAGCACAAATTCTGGAGGG
Source organism: Ormyrus rosae (assembly GCA_035047165.1). Classification (NCBI taxonomy): domain Eukaryota; kingdom Metazoa; phylum Arthropoda; class Insecta; order Hymenoptera; family Ormyridae; genus Ormyrus; species Ormyrus rosae. Next base: position 16,306,568 of record JAWWML010000052.1, on the reverse strand, counting down.
CAAACAGGTGAAAAGCGTCTGCGGAGGCATAAAGATCTTGGTCTCTTTCTGGCGCGGCCCCGAAGAAAGCGATCGCGGCCTGCCCTGCCCTGCCCTGCCCTGCCCTGTGTACGTTTGCCTTCGAGTTATGCCCACGCAGCCGAGTGTCTAGCGAGCCGAGCTGCTAAGCCAGTCCAAACAGAGTCACGGGAGAGCCTTTTCTCAGGAGCAAAACGACCGATCCTATCGCGACGCTCGAGTTCTTTGCTCCGCAAGTTTTATTTTCTCACTGATTTTTCCTTTAAAATCGATTGCTTTCGTGCATCAATTCCAAGCAAGTCACTCGACAGTCCACGCGGTGGTCCTCCTCGGGCGAAAGCTCGGCTCGGCCCTTCGGTCCGGCCTAATGCCTAGGCGTCGTCACAACAAGCGGGAGGCCTTGACCCGCTGTAGAATGCGCCCGCGGAGAAGCCGTTGATTTAGGCGGATTTTTCTTGCGTCACTCTCGTTCTCGTTTCTCTCTCTCTCTCTCTCTCTCACCTGGCTCGGCAATACGAGCCGCCTTATAAGGCCCTCGAATTCTCGGCTGCCGGATGAAAAGGGCGTCGTGCGTAGCAGCGGCGGCGGCCGCCGATGCGAAAGGCGCGCGCGCGCGCGCAAGACTCGAGAGAGCTATAGCTGCTGCGCTGGCATGCAAGCCAACTGTACCTTGCAACTGTTATCTAGACAACGACCTTGCCTACGAGCGAGGGCATCTATCATTTTATTTCTTCGCCGCCTCGCTCGCGCTTCCTCTTTAACAAATATACGGAGCCGCCTAAGAGTAAACAAGTCGCGCGCTAATTTTTTTATTCCTTCGTCTAGTTGACGGTGATGACATTACGCTTAAATAATATGGTCTTCTAAAATTAAACTTTGATAATTCTTATCTGAAAAATTGAAAGATCAGCTAGCTGGAAATGTACGCTGACGCAGATTAATAATTTGAGGCTTGAGAAATCCGATACTTTGGACTGCGCACCAGACAGACTTACGATTCCAAGAATTAAATAGATTCGAAGAAAACAATGCCCGCGACGACTAAATACTACCAAATCTACTCTGCCCAAGTAAAAAGAATCGCCGTTTGATTAGCGTCTGAACCGCGCGGAATTCCTATAAAATTATATGGTTCGGCGGGAGGCTTCCTCTTTCCAGTGGCTGCATTGCGCAAACACACTTATCGAACTCCTCATCTAAGATCCTGGCGTTTGCGCACGTGCGATTTTTCCAGGCGGCGGAGCGCAGATTGCATAAGTCTCCCCCTTCATCATCCGCTTCCTGTCGCTTTCCTCTGGCTTTTCCACGCGCGCCATAGGAATTCCATTAAGCATCTCTCTCTCCCTCGCCAAGGGCTCAATCATGGCGGCGCAGGAACTCGTTGCAGGTTTGGTTCATCGCCTCATCGGTACTCGTTCCTTCTCCTTCTTGCTCGCGCGGGAAAATCGTTGACCTTGCTTGCGCGCGCGCACGCCGATGTAGGAAGAAGAAGAGGGAGAAGAAGAAGAAGAAGAAGAAGAAGAAGGTGCAGCTGGAGAACGGCGCGGCAACATCGCGCTCGGCGCTCGCATCCTGCCGGTTCCTGTCTGCTCTGCGCCGCCGCCGGCGGCGTTTCCGCCGTAGTTTTTCCAGAGGACTCTTTCCGCTTTATAATAAACGCCGCTATCAACGACATTATGCGCCACCTCCCGCGAGGACTCCGCCGAGGAAGGAAATCGTCAGCCCCCGGAGGGGGGTAATGAAAGAGCGCGCTCCTTTTTATCCTGCGGATTAACAAGACTGCAAGCGTGACTCGGCTCTATTATTCTTTTCGAGAAAAGTTGGAGCTTTTCGTGAGCGGTTATTAGCCGAGGCTTTGCTGCTGCATAAATTTTCCACTGGAATTAAGTTGCGCTCTTAACGATGTGGAATCGGCAATTAAATCAGGGAAAAGTGTTCATTTACTAGAACGATTAAGATAGAGCGAGGAGAATGAAACGCGTACAAAGAATTCTTATTAAGTTAATTATTATGATTTAGAGGTTCTATTATAAAACGACTTGCTTAAATTGAAAAAATCGAATATGATCGTTTTAGCAGTGAACTTTGAGCAAAGTTGGCAGGAAAGTGGGTCGCTCGATATATACCAAATTCGAAGAGCTCGCCTCCACCTTGCGCACGGTATGACCCATCATAAATCTTTGGACAATCGCTCGCGAGTAGGAAGCTTCTTCTTCCCCGCGTCATCAGCAGGCGGATGATTGCGATCCCCTCCGCGGCTCGCGTTCTCGCATACTAATGAGAGAGAGGGACGGTAGACGGAAGATGAGGTGAGCCATGCACCTGCCCCGTTACAGTTTCGACGCGTTATCTCGCCGCTACCGAGAATAGAGCGATTAGTATTGCCGGCCCATTGTGCCAACTGATGCGGATAATATTCCGAGGAAAAAACGAACACGACCGGGCATAAATTAGCGTGGCTCGAGCGCGGAGCCACTCTCCTATTATGCAGTTTTGCGAGGATCGTTTTTAAATTTCGAAGAGGGACTCCTGCTCGACGCGGCACCGGTAAAATAATGTAGCTGCTTTTCGAGGCAGGAAACGGCAAGAGTGGAAGGAGCCTTTTAAAGAGCTTCCTTCTTTCCGCTCAAAACTTTGAAGGCTTTCGAATGCTATTAGCGCGAAAAATTACCAACTTTTGCAGATTCTTTCTTCCTTTAGAAATTCAACATTATTTCTAGCCCGTTTTATGCAAATCTCTAACGAAATCATGTTCCTGTAATTAGCTTATTTTGCATAAATTAAAACAATAATGTACGCATGCGATGACAATAGGCGGAAAGCGCGTTAATTCGAGCTCGGTTAAATTCAAGGTTAAATTAAAAAGGATGAAAGCAACAAGTTCTAAGTGCATAAAAATTCTTTGAATTTCTAGTCATTATTTTGATCAGAAGAAATTCACGATGAAAGGCGCAATGTTTTGAAAAAAAGCCTTTTTATATACAAGTTCCCGATGACAATAGCCGGCGCACGCTCGCGGCATGCTTGTCGCACGCGTGGGCGGAGTGTGTTGACCCTCGGCGCGTTTTCTTCATTAATAGCCGCGCGCGGGCCGGCTGAAACCGCGCCAAAAGCCGGCCCGAGGCGGAAGTGCCGGAGCGAAAAAGAGAAAGAAACGCAGCGGTGCGCGCGTAATTGGATAAAGCGGCACGCGTAGGCCTTCTCGCGGGGGCCGAAGCCCTACCGGCCGATGAATCCGTCGGGGAAGCCTGGATCTTATGGTCAAGCGCCGATTTATTTACAATGGGAGAAAAGGAAGCACTGGAACTACCGTCGGCTTGGGATTTCGCCCCGCTGCTTTGCACGCGCAAACATCGCTCTCGTGCTTTTGCGTTCCGAGGCTTGACGTTTTAGTTTTCGTTACAAAATTGGAACTCGAGACAACAATAAGAAATTTGCAAAACAGTAAAGAAGCTTTATGAAAATTAATTCGACCTCGTTACTTTAAAATTATAATTAGTTCAGTTAGTGTTATCGAGAATCAATAATTCCGCTTCGAGCGAGCTAAAATTTCTCGTATTTTTAATCGACAAGTTCGCTCCACAATGCACTCATTCTTCTTTTTGCCCCAGCTAAAATTCGAGAGCCTTAATTATTATTGACCTGGAAAGGCAAGAAAGAACGCGTTTTTTCATAAAATATAAATTTCCAAGCGTTCGACTCGCATTTGCAGCCCCAACGTAAGCTATAGCAAGACAAAAAAAAAGGCATAACAGCGATCGAATTTTTTTTTTCAGCAAAAGTCACAATGCGTCCAGTGTTTTCCGCGCTTTGATTGGCAGCTCTCGGCCGGCGTGGATTTTTTCTCGCTCTACACGACGAGAGCGCGAGAGACTCATCTCGCGGCCGGTTGAAATCCGATGCGCGCAGCCACGCGTTACTCTTTAATCTCGGCGCAGAGAGAGAACCGGCCTGTGTAGTTTCTTCTTACAGAAACGCAATACGCGCACTCGCTCGCAATTTAAAATGCGTGCGCGCCGCGGCCTAAATCCATTACCGCGAGAGTGCTTCATGAAAGAGAGTGTGAAAACGAGGGTGGATCAAAAGCCCAAGTGGGCATATATCCCAGCGATCGGCCCTTTTCGAGTAAACCTCCAGTTATGGCTCTATTGATTGACTTTATTTCCGCTTTCGCTTCTGACGGTGCTTTCTTGCTTTGTTTCCTTCGTGTATAGAAAATCGATTTAAGCGAAAAGAATTTTCCGCGAGCTATTCGCGCGCGTTTACTTGATAAGCCATTTTTTTAAACTAAAAGAACGAAATACGTAATATAGATTAAATAAACAGTCGATATCGTCGGCAGCACTCTTCCCTCGCTAATCAAGTCCTTTGGAAGAATCCTGGCGTTACGTCCTGCCCGTTCTTCCGCTGATCGTTACGCAATCGGTTCCCCAACACCTCCCGAGCTCCCTTTATCTGGCTTTGCGGGCCGATCGATTGGCACGCCATAACGGGTGTATCCGCGAAAAGGGGGAAGGCCCGAGGCCGGAATGCGAGCGGAACCCGTTTCTCTCGTCGAGTCGACGAGCTCACCCATTGACAAGGCTCTGCGCAGGCTCGGGGATTAGATAACCGAACGTATTTATTTACCGGGGATTCTGAGGAAAGCAGCCACTGACGGTCGGTCGTTTTGATTTTTCCAGAGCAGCGGCCCGGTCCCCGGCAGCGATGCGGAGGAGGAGGAAGTCGCGGAAGCATGAAGGCGCTGGCAGCCTCGCGCTCCGAGCTGAGCGACAAGACGTAGAGAAATCGACCGGGAGGAGGTAGCCTCTGGACGCTACCTCGAGTGATGCTGAAGCACATCCTGACGGGGCAACCGTCGTCGTCGAGCGCCGGCTCGAGGCTGCAGCAGCACCATGAGTACCTGGCCGCCGCGGCGCCCCAGCACCAGCACTTCCACCACAACGTACGTATGCGCTTAGCAATTTCAATTCAGTCGCACCGCCGATTGTGACCAAAGCATCATGATGCCCGAGCAGCAGCCGGGCCGCCTGGCGGCGCAGACGCGCGCCCAGAGCAGCGCCGACGTCTACGACAGCGTGCTGCCGGGCCACGGGCCCCACCGGCAGCGGCTCAACCACTCGCAGCTCAGCGTCAACAACCTGGCGCAGCGGCTCAACGCGAGCCAGCACTCGCACGGGCTCAACCTCTCGACGCTATCGACCTCCAAGCACTCGGTGAACAGCGCGAGCCCGGTGGTGGGCGCCCACCTGGCCAACTACGAGCGCGCCAGTCAGCGGGCCGCCGCCAACCTCTCCCTCCTGGGCCAGCAGCAGCACCACCAACAGCAGCAGCAGCCGCAGCCGCAGCACCAGCTGCAGCAGCAGCAGCAGCACCAGCAGCAGCTCGACCGGTCCAAGGTCAACGGCGGCCTGGACATATCGCGGCTGTCGCGGCCGCCGGGCCGGGCCACCCCCCAGCCCACGCCGCAGCCCACGCCGCAGCCCGCGGCCGCCCCCGCCCCCAGCGCCTCGACCGGGCCGAGCATCGTGCCGCTCAACGCCTCCTGGACGACGACGTCCTCGCTGACGCGCAACAAGGGCCTCGAGGCCGGCGTCAAGGAGATGCTGACGAGCCTCGGCCTGCTCTGCCTCGTCTCGCTCCTGCTGGCGCTGCTCTCGCTCACCTTCCTCATCCGGATGTCCTCCGTCTCCTTCGTGCCCAACAGCCTCATCAGCCCCGACGAGTTCGCCATCGTCTACGACGTCACCCTCGTCCTCTGCGCGCTCGCGCTCTCGCTCAACCTCTGCTGCCTATTGGTCTGCGCCATACAGTTCCTCTTTGCCGTCAAGCTCGTCAAGTCTTCGTATCACGGTCACCGGTAACCCATCATTAATATCATTAATTCATCTCTTTTTCTTTCTGCCCTTTACTTAAACATTTCAATTTTCCCTTTCAAACCGAACAATGCATTGTGCGCTAAAGTTTAAATCGTTAGAGAACGCGACAATGCCTTATATATGAATGTAAAAACGTAACTTTTCTCGGCACAAAGCGTAATTTCCTTTTTCGACAATAAAACTGAAATCTGCTTCGGTTTATTTATCTTGCGACTCGAAGCCCATAAAAATCAAGACCGCCGACGTTTGTTTAACTTTTCCAAGTGAAAGGAGCCGCGCAGCAGGCAGCTTGCACGTCTCCTCAAAGGAAAATAGACGATTTATTTCCGTCCCAAAGAGGTAAATCCTCTCGGCGCGCACGAAATTCGCTTTCGTCCGCCGCTCGGGATAAACTCGATTGCTGCAGCTGGAGGAAGGAAAATCGAGTTACTCGCGGCGCGCGCATCGAGTCTGCGCGCCTGCCGAGGCGATAATTGTATTTATAGCGGGGCTCGTCGCGGAGCCGCCGCTATTTGCTTTCGTTTTCGCCTAAATATCGAGGCCCCCCCGATCGGAGCTGAAGAAAGAAATCGCTCGGCCGAGTCTATAAGCATGAAAAGCCGCAGACGCCTGGAATCCGGTCCGATTATTTTTAAGCTTCGAATTGGGATCAACGAATTGGGCGGACGGGGATCTGCCCTTTTGCTCGCTCGCTCTTCTACTCGGGAATGGACGATCGTGGAGAAGTTTTTCGGGAGAGCGGAGTTTGCTAATACTGAATGCCCGTTTTAGATTAGTCAGCGCGGATGGAATTTTGTTTTTAGCCATTCTCTGGGGGCTTTTGGGAACGAATCGCTCGGACAATTAAGATACAAGGAGCAATAAAGATAAGGCAAACACTTTTTTATGATGCAAGTTTCAAAAGACGTTTGAAAAAAAGCGATTAATTTTTAAGAATTAATTGCCGAAAATTTAGCGAAAAGCAAAATGTATTATTCACTAGATAAATTAGCAAAAGCTCGCTCGCTCGTGAAATGTCTGCTTCGCACGCATTATTTCGGCTGCGGCGGCGGCGGCGGCGGCGGCGGCGTCTGCAGACGGCTTACTAAGTGGACGTGGATTTTTTCTCACGAGTGCAGCGCCGCTCGGCGCGAGAAAGGAATTGCACGCGAGAGTCTTGAGTGCAGCCGGCTGAGACTCGCATCCGCGAAACGGGGCCTCGTTAGCCCTAACAGATCGATAAAAATCGCCGAAAGCCCGGCGAAATTTTCCTAACAAAATTGCCTCGATTGCTGAATCCTTGGCTAATTGGAGAGTGGCAGGCTATTATTAAGACGGACGAATGCTTCTTTGTTTCGTCAGGCTGTGTTTTAATTGTAAATTTCTTGTGTAAGAATGCATTTGTAAGCTCTTAAATGTAAAATAATAGGTATTTCAAGACAGCAAGTTCGCTTCTCCTCGAAAAAAAGAGAGTAAATCGTAATCTGGAAAGTCTCAATAAAAATCTTCATTTATCTCGTAGAGCATCGCGATACGCATCAGCTCCGATAAGGAAAATTTTTGAGAGTCATAAATTGGCAGATGAAGATAGAAACGCCTGAGCAACTGCGCTCGGAGATAGCTCTTCCCCCCCCTCCCCATCTCTCTCTCTCTCTCTCTCTTTATTGCTCTCCGTTAATTACGCCCTTGGAGGTTCGGGTTCTTTGAGGACATTCGGCTTCATTAATCTCGCGGCATTAACGCGAGTAATCTCCGCGGGCCGAAATTTCCCACGCGGCGATTCCGACACACGCGCAAGCCTAAGAAGGGGCCAAAAGGCAGGTAGAGGATCCTAAAGGCTGATCCTTTCCACGAGCGATAATGAAAAGTGTGAAGGAAAGCTAAAAGGCTCGCCCGTAAACTCGATCATAAATTTCATCCAAACAGTGTGGACGTTTTATCTTTTTAAAGTCGTTAAGTTATTGTCATTTTATCAAATGCTTAAATATTTGAACTTTTTCGAAAGAATATACTAGTCGAGGATAAATGCTGCAGGTTATGAAAAAGATTAAGATTCTTTCCATCTGGTTGAAAGTAGTTTAGAGATTGATTTATAACTAGATTAACAATTTTTACGTTTTACGTAAAAGAGAATAATAAATAACAAATAATATATAGTAGTGAAATTGTTATCAAGCCGTAAATTAAAAAAGAGCTTTATCAGTCTTTTCATCAGCGATAACAAGGATGCCCTCTCTCTCTCGGTTTGAAATTTTCGTTCCCAGCGGGCAAAAGTAGAAAAAAGCCGAATTTTTTCGGCAGCGACGCCCCGCCGAGATAATTCTCGCGTCCAGCAGCTCCCAAAGCACTCGACATTCCCGACACTAAGCAGATATAGAGTCGTCAGACGACACCGCAGCGCGCCACCCAATGCTTCGCTCCGTTCGCAGCGAATTTCGAAAAACGGGCCTCTCGGCCGAATATATTGAAAGGCCGCGGGAATCCGAACGGAAGGAAAAAAAAGGCACTGTGTACAAAGAGGTAGGGCAGGTTGTCGAAGAGAGAACAGGTACGAGGAGGGGTCGGACGAGTCGCTGTGTTGGCCTTGCACTTGATCTTTGGGTGCGGGCTGCGGGGTGTCCGAGCCGCCGGGGTGTGTCCCTCGAGCGCGTCGAAACCTGACGCGTCGAGAGCGCAGAGTCGGCGCAGAGTCATTTCTTAATGATTTGCAGGAGCCGGCTGGCTTTTGTTAACTCTGTTTGAGCTGAGCGTGAGGATGAATCTCCTCGAGCCTCTTTGCATTTCATTTCGACGTCGGACCTCCGCCGAGGAAAGTGAAACTTTTACGTAAATTAATGCAAAGGGAATTGTTTCTCTTTCCTCGAAGCCCGGTACTTTCGACACGAGCGGCGGAATTTTGATTCGTGAGCAATTTTCTTTTGGATCGGCGTTCGGATGCAAGTTGTGTCGATTGAAATTACTTCGTGGAATGCACCTTCGTGGACCGAGTAATTTACTCGATTTATCAGAAATTGCTCGGTAAATTAAATTTTTTTAAACTCCGTTTTTTGGTTTCTGGTCAGAGAAAAAGATTCTGTTTTAAATCTATATAAAAAGTAGCCATGCCTGTTGGAGGCAAGAGATTTTATTAGCCTAGCCTCTCAAGCTCGCGCGCGACTCGAGTAGCTCGAGGAATGCATCCAGAAGACCTCGAATTTTCCAGGCGATTCGTCGCGCGAGTCGTCGCGCAGGTGTAAGTAGAGAGAGAGAGAGAGAGAGAGAGCCTTAACGGTCCGAGTTTCGGCCGGACGTACTTACCGGGCCCGATTAAACGCACCTGTTCCGCGAAGGAGCTGGGCAAGGGGGACTCCTCTCTGGGAATCCTTTGCGCATCCGCTCCCTTCGCCCGTAACTTAAGTAGGCCGCCCTTTCTCCTCTATTTCCGAGCTGCATTTCCCCTTGTTTTCTCAACTAAAAATAACGCGCTTTTTTCACCAGTCGGCAGGCGTTATTTCGAGCTTCGCGGCCGGAAATTGGAAAAGGCTTCGGAAGGGGACTGCACCATTGATGCTCGGAGCGAGTCTTATCTGCTCGACATTCAAGAATAGTTCGTGCGTCTTTTCGATTTATACTTAACGCTTTGCGCAATCTTGATCTCGTTTTCGAGGAAAGGCCGAGTTTCATTTTAAATTCTTGTGCTTTCTTATTTTATTAGTTGTAATCGCTAACGTCCAGCGCTCCGATGTGAATAACTGTTTCACCAAGATTATTTAATACCGTTCGATTTTAAATTTACGTGACATTTTCGCGTTTTAATTAATTATGCCTACTCAGTGTCAAAGCTTTAATAAGGAAATTGATATGCTACGCGGTTAAATCACAATTAATGCTGCTGTCAATTTAGCTCTGAAACTTTTAAATTTAATGTTACGTCGCCGTCGTGGAAAGACTCGATAATTCATTCATACAGAACTCTTGAATAAGCGCTTTATCAAACTAACCTAATATACATAAATTGCTAAACATTCATTCAAGAAAAAGCCCTGTGTACTTTTCATAATCTCGTATCGCGCATAATGTACTTTACTGCTTCCTCGATTTCGAAATCCGATTGTGCAATGGCAAGAAGGAGCATTAAAAAGTTCGAAAGCCGAAAAAATTGGCCAGATTAAATTGTGCACTCGCTCTGCTTTAATGGTTAAGAATCGAGTGTAAAGAAAAGGCTCCGTAAAGGCGAGAGCAGTTCGTTAGCAGCGGGTAATAAGCCAGCTGGGCATATTTTGGTCATTCGCGTGGTATACAAGCTCGGCTCGACTCTTGCGCGTGTATATTAAAAGCAGCCGCGGTCAACGGCCGGCGTTGGCTTTTCGAACTGCTTGGCATTGCGAAAAGCGCCGATGACAGACGTACTCGCTTACGTAGCCGCGATCGTTGATTAAAGGCAGCTCGAAAGGCGCGATTTCCGCGAGTAATTGCAGTCGCGACAATGCGCCGCGATGTGGGTCAGGCGATGTGCGTAGGAACGGGCTTTGAAAGGGAACGCCGAGCGGCAATTCCGTTTTCGTTAGAAAGCCTGTGCCGGAGAGAGAGAGAGAGAGGAGAAATTTCGCTCGGGGAATTCACGCGAGGGCTGGAATTAGCGAAAATACTCCTACAGCTCGGCGGAGTCGTGCCTTGCCGGTCGCTTTAACAATGAAAAATTCGATAAATGCCGGTGGGCTGTGGCAATTTCTGCTTGATGCCCGAGGGATATTGATGGAAGGACTGATTTCTGTCGAGAAAATCGCTCAAACAGTAATAGAAATTGCAGCAATTTCAGGGGATTTTTTTAACTGATGGAAGGAAAATACTTTGAAAGCATTTTTATCTTCTCTCGCTGATTGGGTATTACACTTTCTGTTAGTAGAATGTTTTTTTCAAGAATTCTACCGCACGTTGTAAAGTGCAGAAAGTGGTTCTTTTATTAATGATTCACGATACAAAATCTCGTTCCAGTGAACTTTCATCTCAAGTACTGTTTATATTAAATAAAGTTATGTAACGAGTGTTGTATCGAAGTAAGGCCATAAAGTTATTTTTGATATCGATGAGCTATAACGCTTTTTGCATTCCTCGCGCTCGTTTTTGTATTAAACTCGTTCCGCGGGTAATAGGGCTTATAATCTAACGGAAATATCCGGGGCGACTTAATAAATTACGTTGTACACGTGCTACTTGGCCGAAAACCTGTTTCCTATTTTGACTCATTTCGCCAATAGAGATGCAAATTTTCAAGACCGTAACAGGACTAATTGTGCCTCGTTGTCCTTTTGTGTTGCTAATGCCTAAGCAGGCGTTACTTGAATTCAATCCGCTATAAGATTTGCGCCTGCTTGTCTTCTTTTTATCGAAAACCCGTTCTTCCGAAGAAACTATATCTTTCTTCAAAAGGAATTATTCAAATTTCCGATTAATTTTTGCTGAATGAAAAGGTCATTTTTACGATTCGAAATCTGTATAATCTTGTATAGTACTATAAATCAATACTAGAGATTCTTTTCACTTATTTTCTAACAGCATAACCTACTATAATTATGCAAATTTTCAAACCTCCAAAAGAAGCAATTGAATCTTCCGCTAGACTTTAGTGCCCAAGTAAGCAATATTTGCATAAACTTTTCCCCGAAACTCGTTGATAAACAAGTCCGAGATTTTATTACCTCCCGATGAGTAAATTTCAAATCGAGAGAAAAATCGCAAAAAGTGCAGATTGAAATTGGCTCGAAGCACGCCGCTGGAAGGTGGAAATGTGTTTTCGAAGCCGTGTAACTAACGTCGCATCCGCGGCTCGAAAGCAGAAAGAAAAGGCGGCTGAACGTGGCATCTTGAAAAAAGGATTCGCCCTGCGCGTGCTCCTGCAAATAGCTCGCGTATTACCCGCTTACTCGGAGCGAAAGGCTTTAGCATCGCGGCCGGCATTTCCATGCAGCCGTGTAGCTTTTGTCCGAGCAGGGAGCTTGAAAGGCCGCTCGGAGATTAGTGCGATGAGACGCCGGATTTGATAAATGAGGCGCGAGATTTATAAACGGCGCGTGCCGTCATCGACGACGGCGAACACCGAGAGAGAGAGCAGCCCGAGAAAGAGACGTCGTTGCCGAGCGCACAAAGCGACACGAATGTTGGTTGCGGCGTCAAAGATCGCGAGCGAGTCGTGAATGAAGCCGCTCCGGGCATTATGTCACGGAAGCCCGGCCTTTTTTTTTCCACGGCGCGCGGCGCCTGCTCGCAGCTGCCACCTTTGAATTATCAAACGCCCTTTTGGCGTTTGCAGGCGGTTGCACGATATTACGAGCGCGCGAGCGCATCCCGCCCCTGGTTTACGAGCTTTTCTCTACGCTTTGTCGATGTAATACTTTAAATTTACTGCCTTAGTTAGATTTTAAATATTTTATTTAAACAACGGCGCGAGTGAATAGAACAAAGAATAATTCCAATCGTTTCAGCGATCATTTCCGAGAAGCCAGTTACGTCAGTCTAAACATACTTTCCCGCGCACAATAAAAAATGTATGACTCCGTTGCCATCAAAATAGCAACTAGAAATTAAAAGCCAAGTCGCGTCCTATCAGGTTGAATAATTGAAACGGGGGTAAAAGAAGGTTACCCTCGCAGCTTCGCCCTTAGGGCTATGAAAAAGAATAAGCGGCTGCCATTCGTTCGCATCTGGAGCAGAAACCAGGCGCGAGAAGCTCCGCTAGAAAGTCCCACGCTGCCATTGCTACGAGCCCTTTGCTTACTGCGCGCGGGTCAAAGACCTTTTATGACCACTCGCGCCTCTCTCTCTCTCTCTCTCTCTCTCTCTCTCCTTCATGCCCACTTGCGCCTTAATTGATGCCTACTTTGCATCTATCCGCCTCTCACTTTTGCAGGGGGCACTGTCTTTTGGGAAAGCTTGCCTTTCATGATGCTTTGCTTTTTGGTTTCAGGACAAACAAGTACCTGCAGAAATCGTCGATCAGCCGGGTCTGTGCGGTCGGTGGTTTTTTTATAAGCATTCCAGTCTTCTTAACTGGTGAGTTTTCAGCGAGCTTCGCCTTTTTTTTTTTTCCTCGCTTGTCGTGTGCGAGAGTTGAGTAAGCGCCAGAGATTGCTTTATGCCGCGATGACCGAGTCGTTTTCTGCTCTCTTTCATCTAATGATCTGAGGAATATATTTCAAGAGAGATAGAACTCTGGGTCAGCGAGTTTTCTCTTACTGTAACCATAATTATGAGGAAAGATGCGCTTCCTATGTCTAACTTTTCATTTTTTCAAAGTTTCATTATTATTATACAAAGACTCAAGGTTGAATTAAAAGTATCAGAAAATTCTTGTAAGCAGTGAATGTTTAATGAGGAGCAACACATTCTCGATTATTAGCAAGGGTCGGCGGTGGAATTCCTTTCAACTCTAATAAAACCTAAATCGTTTTACGAATCGAACGTAGACTCATCTTTTTTCTTAGAATTCCACTCAAATTAATGAAATCTTTCCAATTGGATATACACATATTTTATAATATTTTATATTTGTCTTTGCAAAGTTGATTTGATTTGAGAGGTGTGCTCCCATTAAACATTATGAGACAATAACCAAAGGCAGAAAGCGAGTAGTATTGAAGGAGTATTTTTTTTTCTTTTAAAAATAATTTGAAAGCCCACTAATTCCCATTATTTGTTCTTTCGCAGGTATGATCCTCTACACGTTCATTCAATTCCAGTCGACACCGGCCATCGTGACGTCGGTGTTCATCGGCCTGGGAATCGTCTTCTGCGGCTGCGCCTTAGTGCACACAGTTTTCGTCTGGCAAAAGGTATTACCCTAGCAGCTCAGCTCAGCTCAGCGATCGATAGATCGTCGCCAGCGCTGAAAACGGGGTCGCTCTATACCCTCGGCTCGTTCGCACGCAACCGGCAGATATTAGCATAATCGTCGCACGGCTGCTACCGATACGATTACGCCCCGACTGTTTACTCGCGGCAAACTGGTTCCGTGGTTCGATGGCCCGCCGACGAAAACGAGACGGTGCCGAGTAGAGAAGGCATTCCGGGAATGTCGAGCCGCCGAACAGATCGGACATCTAACGCAAGCACGCGTCTTTCTCTTCGAGGGAAAGAGCGAATGCAAGCGATCTAGAGTTCGTCTTTCGTTTATCCGGCTGTCGTTAGAAGCATATTTCATATCGGATTTCACTCTTAAAAAAGAGCAGTATTCTCTACCGAATCATAAAGATTGTATATCTCTTCTATGTAGAGTAAGTAGGAGCGGAATCAATTTATCATTGTCATTCTTTTAAAGGTGTCCCCGGTAGTCGGCCACCTGTTTTAAGACAATCAACTTGACGTATTAGTTTTGGGCCATCTACATAATAATAAGTATCATCAGCGCTTTTTCAGACAAGATCGTTCAGCTTCTCAGATCGCCTATCGCTTATGATGGATTACCCAATATATAATATCAATAATTCAAAATACTAATTTTTTTTTATTGTAAAATAAAAAGTACATATATCTAATTTTCTATTTATTTTGTTCAGGAAAAGACGAATGCGATGAAAGCCCTGCGCCGCGAGCAGTACGAGGCGGCTGCCCAGCTGCAGCGGCAGCAAACCGTGCAGGCGCAGCACCAGCACCTGAGCCAGCACCCGCAGCAGCAGCAGTCGCAGCCGCGCTCCCTGCCCGTCTCGTACAGCGCGGCTAGCCGGCTGGCGAACGGCGAGCAGGTTGGTCACGGGCCCCTCTCGCTCGGCAACCACTCGCGGCCGCTGACCTCGAGCAGCCAGCAGCACCAGCACCCGCAGCAGCAGCAGCTGCACCAGCTGCACAACCACCGGCACGTGTCGATGTCGCCGCAGCTGCTGGTCCCGGCGCACGGGCCGCAGCGGGGCCCGCTGGGCCTGGTGAGCAGTCCCCCGGCCACCCCGGGCGACCGCTCGCCCACCAGCCCCGCCAGCAAGCACCCCGGCCGGGGGGCCACCGGCAGCGTCAGCCCCGGCCTGCCCGCCGCCACCCTCGACCTCAGCAGCGCGGCCAACACCAACAGCCCGCACGAGCTCTCCACTCTCGTCTGAAGTGCCGAGTCGAGACAGAAGTGCACAGCAACATCGCTCCTCGAGCTTCGTTATTCCCAAGAACCTTCGGAATTTCGGAGGGCTACTTCTTTCGTTAGCTTCGAAAATGTTCAACTCCGAGGTGCTGATAAGAATATATATGGCCTCGTAAGGAGAGCTTAAAACAAGTGTGTATCTTCGACGAGAATACGCAACAATCTTCTCTGACATGTCCGAAATCAACTTGTTACGAAATTCTTCGAAACCGATTCGTAATCAAGCAAGTATAGTGAATTTGAATAGCGAACTGTTTAAACGCAGCCTAATGAATCTTTTTGAAAACTTACAAGTATTTATTAGATTTATCGACTATTGCGTAAATTATTCATTCTTGCCGTCTAGTGATACTTGCTTTATCAGAGACAATTTTCGAAATTAAGCAAGTACTTTTAGACAAAAAAGATGTAATTTGATCTTAAAATACCTTATAAGAGAGAACCCAAATATGTTTCATCAACAAAGTTTTTTGATAGACGTATTTACAACATATTATTATATTTATTAATGCATTTGAATTATTGTTCTACGTTGTTTACGTTCCTGTACGATTTTATACAAATATATTCGGAGATGTTTATAAATGAAATGATTTGAAAAATATAAAGACTTCGTTCCAGATTGTTACATATACTTTATTTTGTCCTACAAGACTATTACCTTTTTACAAGTTCAAACTAGCTAGATGTAGTACTGTTAACTCAAAAATAAAACGAAATAAATAAGTTGGTACCATTCAAGCCATGAAAGACTGATCAGAAATATGTAACTTTATACCTCTGGGTTCACTGCCACTTTTTTTTACAAATCATTTGGTTACTTTTGTAAAACTACGTTAAAACAACGTTATGACTCTTTCTTGCCTTATTATGCCATTTTTTTTAATTGCTCCCAAATACAAATATGTTAATTCTTTGTTATCGGAGAATATTTGACGATTCTGAAAAGAGACTTTAAGAATTTGACCATTTTGTAAAAACCAATATTTGTATAATGGTATGTTAAAAATCAATCTATTTTATCGAATGTATAAAATATATGATTAAGATTAAGAATGCAAATGTTATCAGTTTTCGTGAACATTTTATAAAAACGTTCAAGATTAAATTTAAGTCAACATGAGTTTTCGATATGTGTAAATAAGTATATTAGTTGTATTGCACATAATTAACAGCCTATTTTTTTATTATAAAGTTGCCTATTAAAAAATAAGGCAGGGTAATAAAATGAAAATATGTAAATTACGTAATAATATAAAGTGTAGCATTGCCACAACATGTAAGTAGTGTAGTTAAAACAAACAATTTTCATAGTTTATATAAAATTTAAAGGCAAAATAAATTATTGGGTCCACATAATTCACCAAGTACAAAAGTGTTTTAGCTTTATGTACTAATACTTATTATGTTATAGAATATCAATCATTGTGTATACTCAGAAATGAGTCGAATAAAAAATAAATTATTTGATTATCAAAACTTGGAAATCATTAACTTTATAAACCTTCATGTACATATATGTTTTATAAAAATACAACTATCTAAAAACGAAAATACATAATAGCTTTAAAAATTTTAATTGGGTATAACAATAAGTAAATATTCACTTTTTTTTAATATACACAATTAGAAAAATACTTATTTACAGACATTTTCAGTACTGGTAATTGTTTCTTCTTGTACAAATTTGTATTCATTATGTGCAAGGCTATTCTTTGTGTTATTAGTTCCTTTTTGTACAATAACAAATGTGGAAGCAAGTGATTCATTTATTGCACCAAAATCTGACTTTTCTTGAAGAATGAAATACAGTAAATTCACTAAGGATTAGCTGACTAAAGAAAGCCTTTGTTAATTTGCTCTTACATCATTTATTGTTGCAGGTAATTTTACTACAATGCCATCTAATTTCTCTGACATTATTACTTGACATCCTAGTCTTGAGCTGAAATTGTTTCAAATTATGAAGGTCATTTATAAAAAGGAATTTTGGAATCAAAAGAGAAATTATAAACTAAATTAGAAGATATTTCTAATGATGCTACAAATAGTCTTTAAATGAACATAGCTTACTAATGATTTTTAATTAGCACCATTAGAATTAATGATATACTAATTTGACTGACTTTGTAATGATTCAGCCTATACTTTTGACACTAAGCCTTGATAAGGACCCTATATAGGGTTGAAACATTGACAAAACTAATTGATAGAAAAAATCATTAATAGCTGTATTTATTTAAAAATTATAAATTACTTTTTAAACACTTACGTATCAGATAATTCAAAGGCTAAATCTAACATATCCATTTCTTCTTCATTTGGTTTATCTGGTAACGCATTGTAATCCTTTTCTGAGAGGATCACATGGCAGGTGCTGCAGGTCAAAGTACCTTCACAAGCACCTGAAATAATAAAAAAATATTATTATAATTATATGCTGCAATCACGTGATAATGTAAAATTAAACAACTAACCATATCCATCTAAATCTAATTCATTATTTACAACAATATCTAGTAAACTGTCACCAACTTTCCCTTTAGCTTCTATCCTTTCTCCACTTGCTCTAAGGAATGTTACCTTAACTCTAAAACAATTAACGTAATTAATTTTAATTGCGTTACATACAATTTATTAATATTTACTTACTCTTTTCGATCGCTCGATGGTGCAGCCGACGTTGTTGTTTCATTCCGTACAGGAAAGAAAGTTTTTGTCACCTGAGGATTTCTCACCCATGATTTCGAAATAGGTGACGGAAAAACGAATTTTGAAATTACGTGTAACTTATGTATGAGAGCCATTTTCATTAACTAAACACACAAAAGTTCAAAATAGTCAATAAAAATATAAACTGTTTTTAAGCGTAAGAACACATGCCCAAGAAGATTCTTTAAAAAATTAAAAGTACATGTTTTTTTTAGAAATTGTCGAAAAACAAGGACTATCCAACAAGCATGATCCAAACGATTGCCACTACTGCCACAAAGCAACTAAGGTTTCAGCTCATGCTTCATTCACTTGTGCCACTCCACTCAGCTTTTAGATCATTTTTTTAGTGACAAATGGCGTCGGTCTGGTGAAATAGGCAAAGTTACTTAAAGGTACATGTTAGTTTAAATTTGTAATACGTTTTTTAAAATGTTCTGTAAACTGAACATAAAATGAAGATTTTTAAAGCAATAAATTATATCCTCAAGATAACATTGAATATCTTTCCTTTGTTGTTATAACATAGGAAAAATAATAAATTGATTCTTGGCATTTTAATCATATTATATCGATCACTAAAGTTGGTATGTTGGTAGTACTCTTCTATAAATATATATATATATATATATATATATACAAAGTTGGGCGTCTACTGCCTATCATATGATGGCTACAGTATAGTAGAGTACGTATCTGAGCTTCTATAGTTTGTGGCTAGTAAATAAAAGATATTAAAACGCAACAAAAATATTTTTGCTGAAACAATTAATACAAGATCTGCAGTATTATCTTAAAATTAACATAATATAAGACATACGTACATAAATTATACAATTATAATTATAAAGCGCTATAAGCTAAAATATATAAGCGAAGTGCATAATGTTAAATAAGGATATAAACAATTATAATCCTTTAGAAAAAAACAGTGAAAATTAGAAACTTATTTTCTGCAACTATCTATAATTCCAATTGCATTTTTCTGAACAACAAACAATGGATAAACTTACAGTGATTTCTGGAACTCTCTTTTTTACTGCAGATTTATTTGCAATAATTAGTTTGGCTATGCCAGATTGGATTATTACAGATGTTGGGGGTAAGTTATTAGCAATAAAGTATTATTGGTTGCTAGTATTAGCACAATCTCCTTAATCAGAAGCAAATTTTTAGGTGATACTAGGTTGGGTTTGATGTGGTCCTGTATGACAATATACAACAGACCTCAAGTTTGTTATAAACCAGATTTGAGACCAGAATGGTGGATGGCTTTGGTCTGTATAGTAATTGGATGCATTTTAATAACAACTACTGTTTTTCTGTTACTATGTTCCCATTGGGACCGAAATGTTGTTCCTTATGCACGATGGGTTGGATTCACAGCAAGTAAGATAAGTCAATAATGTTCATGAGTTTGAATAAAATAACTGTCACATTGCACTTTTTTACTTGTTTCACAGTGGTTCTCTTTTGCTTGGCAGCAGTTATATTCCCAATGGGATTCCATATAGATGAAATTGGTGGACAACCCTATCAATTACCTAATTCTCATCGAGTAGGCATTTCTTATATTTTGTTTGTCTTGGCTTTGTGGATCACTGTTATCTCCGAGCTGTTTGCTGGAAAAGTGTGTTTACCACATTTTTAGCATCTTCTGACAAATTTTTTTTTCTTTTCTTTATTATTAAGTATTTTATGTATTCCATACATTTACAGAAGAGATATTCCAAGACTGGAAGAATTTTTGGAAAAATTTAAAATTTAATTTCTTTGCATTGTTTCATGTAATTTATGTACATTCTTTAACTCATGTCTTTTATTACTTTAAAATGATATGACACTCAAACTTTGTATATATTAGATAGCAATCAATTGAATGTAAAAATGAACTGGCAGAATAATGTTATAATTACTTATGTTAAATCATAGTAGATTGAAAATGATTGTTTAGACATAGTTGAATCTTCATAAAATTACAAAACAACCCAAAAAGACAAATTTTTATTTTTATTGCTTTTTAATAATGATGAATATAAAACATTTTGGGTTGTTAAAGTATTGTACTGATGGTTGTGTGATAAATAATTTAATACTTAATAGTAAGATTTACATTTATATAAGTAAACATAAGAATTTTTTACAAAAATCTTTTTAAGATTTATGATGAGATAAAAATATTTGACTGTTATCTTCCATTGTAAAACATTAATCATAAGGAAATATTATAAGATATTATTGTATGCTTATCCGTAAAATAAACTATTACATATATTTAATTAATATTGTAAAAGTCTATAAACAATCACAAGTAAAAAAAGATTTTATCAAAAAAGAAGAAAGCAAATGTGTGTATAGCAAGAAATAACTACAGTTTATGTTTGAATGTCAGAATTTACATGTCCAGAAATAAAAATAGGTTTCTTCCTTAATGATATGTCTTACAATTTACTTTCATTTGTTCATAGACTTTTACTCATCTTTATTTCACATACCAAAGATTAATACATCAAACTCATAACGATCGCATCCTCTATATATATAACGATAAGAATATGATACATTTAAAAAGTGTAACGCTTTTTCCTTTCTACAATAATATAATTTTCGATCTGTTAACGCTTAATTCATTTCTGTAAATCGCTTAAATACAAATCTCAGATTAAATTTAGAAAATATAAAAATGTAAGTTTTATGTATTTAAAACGAATTTTTAAACTATTTAGTAGGACTTCCCTTGCTGCTAGTAATCTACCGCGTTTTAATATTATTTGATTGATTATTTCCAATAGTATCACATCTTCTATAATATAGTAAATATGGTACTCTGGGTGGTTGAGGATTCAGTACGTTTCCCTCAGAGACCCCTTTAAGAGAACTGTCATCATAGCGGACCCAGCCACCGTATCCAACGTGAAAAGCATCTGTTACATAATGACCTTTAGTAGCTTCTTTACCGTCATGATACGTAACAGCGAACAATTTGTAATGTCTTTGTTTGTGATTTAACTTTGGTCTGGCGTTTGTCGACATTAATTCTAAAAAATTTACATAATAAATTAGAATGATGTTCCTGTTTAGTAAAATTAATCAAAATATTTCAAGTAAAAACTTACTGTTGTCAATTTTAAGATCTATGGGAAATTCTACACTCTTGACAATTTTAGTACAACCATCTGGTTTGTAATCAAACCATTTTAAGTGTAAAATTAAAATTACTGGCAATTCTTCTAAAGTGACTTGTTTCCATGCTTCAATTTGTTGTTTTGTTTTGCTGCATGTCATTCCTTCAAGTTGATCCTTTCCAACAAGAATTTCTAAAGCACTCTTTACAGATTCCGCTTTCTAAAAATATTTATATAAAATTTTAGTATTGAATTCCTAAAGTAAACCAGAAATTAATATATTACAAAATTTTTACCTCAATATCAAGTTGTAAAGTGAAAAATGGTTGTACGTAATCAGTCGCTTGTTCGGTAGCTCGAGAAACTCGCGATCTTAACTGACCTCTGAAAATGTCTGATAGTGGAGTACGACCAAAATCTGTGCTTCTTGTAATTGAACCTTTATTTTTAGGACCCATTACCTAGAAATATATTAAAATTATAAATTTCGTTATACTTTATATTTTTTTTAAAAAAAATATTTTTGTAACTTCTTACTTTCCACTCTTCTTCACCTTGACTATTGTAATTGACATTAGTATCCACTACTTCTACTGATTTCTGATCATTATTATTAGCCAATTTCATTAACTAAGAAAATTTTGTGATTAATAGTCTTCGAATATAAACTAAATTAAACAAACAAAGAATATAATAAATTTTTTTTACCTCTAACATCTCGTCACTAATACCGTTTAATAGGCACGATAAAAATTCTTCAGCATCTTCTTGACGTCCTTCTACCGAGAACACGCCGGGAGATGATGTATTTTTTAAAATTGTATAAATGTAAGATGGCTCGAAAGGAACACCACTCTG
Source organism: Ormyrus rosae (assembly GCA_035047165.1). Classification (NCBI taxonomy): domain Eukaryota; kingdom Metazoa; phylum Arthropoda; class Insecta; order Hymenoptera; family Ormyridae; genus Ormyrus; species Ormyrus rosae. The sequence continues at coordinate 16,284,897 of JAWWML010000052.1, read as the reverse complement.
AATATCTACAACTGCATCTTCATTTCGTTTCTGCGACCTATCTTTTCTAACGAAACGAGCTCCATCAGAAAGTGGAGTAAATTCACGAACGAATTTAATCCTGCAAACAACACAATAAAAATTTAATGATCAACATTTTTTCCCTTTTCTTTTTAATATTACAATTGCTTACATATTGTCAATTAGTGGACTAGGCGAACGTTTTGAAGGATTCTTAGAGTAAGGTAATGCCAAGAGTAAATTATAAAAAGGTGGGCAAGCCAGCAATGCTTGCAATATGCTATTTATGTAACAATAATTACTTCGATTTGTCAATCCTCGGGGTAATAAACTAACTGTCTGAGTGTCCATTTGATAACCTAATAAAAACTCTGAAAAATAATTTTAGTTGTGAAATAAAGAATATGTACTTTAAAATGGTAGTTGTTAATTTTATCAAACACATACCTCCCATTCTATAAGTGATGGGATCATCACAATGCAATTGAGGTATGTCAGTATGCAATGACTTGCGGTCGATTCCATTACTGGATGTGTCACTCTTTTGTGAATCTTCTGTTGTGGGAAATGGTTTATTCTGATTATTTTTTAATGTCGAATGAGCTTTATCATTTGATGATTGTTCAGTCTGATCACTATTTATACTTGCAGCATTATTAGGGGTAATAAGAGCTGTTGGTTTATTAGTACCTGCAATGTGAGGTTCTGGATTTTTTTTTAAAATGTGAGCCCAAGTCTTACTACTGGTATTTGTTACATTGGCAGCGAGAGAAGTGCTAGTAACCGACACTCCATTTGTTTCTAGCGTATTCTGTACAGGGGGCGTTTCTTTAACTGTTTTTATTGGAAATTCTTCATCAGTTTTTGCAGTAGGTTTGGAAGTCATACTTGCAGTCGGTGTTTTTACATGCGAAACAGTTTCATCATATTCTTTATTATCGTTTCCATTTTGCTTAACTTCTATACTACTTTTAATATTAACACAAGAAATATCATTATTTTCAACACCTTTATAAGTTTCACTTCTCTTAGAAACAATATGTTGTTCAATTTTTAAATCAAATTTCTTATTATTAGAATTATTAATGGCAGTTACATTTTCATCAACTTCATTAGTAGACGATTCTATATTACTATTATTTACAATAACTGTTGTGACTATGTTTGTTTGGGATGAATTATCATCATCAAGACTTTGATGAATGGAAGGCTTTGTCATATTTACATTTTGCACTCGTTTTTCAAATGATTTGTGATTTGTGCTTTTAGAGGTTTCTCCATTTGTTTGTGGTAAAGTACTTTGAGACTGATGACTATACTTTGTGTTTGTTGGAGATTGATGAAACGGTACGTAACTAAAGTAAAGATAGCGAATTACAAATGTGCTACATACTTATGTACTACTTAGTACACAATTGTTTTAAATGTTTATATCAACTTACTCATTACGATGAGCTTGTTGTTGTGCCATTCGCGGTGAAGGATATATGGTAGGTGGAGGAAAATAAATTGGTTGTCCTGCAGCTGGATGTTGCTGCGCAGTAACAGAAGGATCCGAAATGCACAAATATGGATACTGCATATTTAAAGGATATTGACCATGATCTCCTACATAGCCTGTTTGAATTTCACTGCCATGATTCATGTTTCGGTTGTAACTCTTATTACCACGTCCACGGCCTCTTCTTCCACCTTCCCTCATTGGAGTCATATCTTGGTTCTCATTGTTTGTGGAATAGATGTTTAAGGGATATGCCATTCCTGGGAAATATGGATGTACTGGCTCAATATTACTAACATATGGAGTTGGTTGCCATTCATGGTACATTGGTCCCATAATTGGTTGAGCATATGGAATTGTAGATGGTAATGAAACCAGGACGGAAGATGAAGTGTTTGTTTGAGGCTCATATTTTATTATATTTCTTTCCATCTCTATTAAAAGGGTTAATATTAATCAAAATAATTAATTTAAAAAAAACTCCATGCTTACAAAATAAAAATTTATCTAGATTACCGTATTGCTGCCAAACTTTTGGCATCTCCTGGTTCTGAATCTGCTCTGTAATAATATTGTATTCATTTTCTCCCCGGTCCCATGGTAATTTCAACCCTTCAGTTATGTTGTTAGGTTTTAAAATAGCAGTCAACTCATCTCTGCCATTCGCATCTAAATTTGATAAATCTAAAAATTCTAGCTCACTCTGTAAAAGGTACCACAAAAATTTTAATCAACTATTAACAATACCAGATTTTAGAATAACAATTCATAAAATTAACTACTGATTTAATTAATAAATAATTTATAAACAAATACGCCGGGTCACTTAACGTTTTAAAACGTTTTGATCAGTTAGCGTCGTATTAAGTTGATTTTTAAATCCACATTACTTTTTCTCTTTCCTTTTATATTAGCCTTTGCCAAATGGAGCAACTGAAAATCTCCGCGTGTAACCTCAATACGATGCCTCACGTTGAGTTCTCCACATGCACATTTTATATTTACCATGAAAGAGTATTTTCTCGTACGCCGCAGCGGATCAAACAAAAATTTCTTAACTTAAAATTTGCAAACAACCGGCATGTACGAAAAGGTAATATTGAATTTTAGAGTAAAAAAATTCTGGAATGTTAACCTCAAAAAAGATCACATGATACGATATATATGACTTCACGACACTATATACATTATTATAAATAAATTCGTTCACGTAAAACAGTTGGGAGAGCATAAAATAATTCGATAACTTACCTTAAACGAATTGTCCATGCTGTCAGGTATTAACGTGAGAAAACATCAAAAAAGCAGGAATCGAGACGACATGAGGCCGACAACAGAACCCGTACGGCTGTGCAGTCAGCCGTCTTTTTTCGGGCCCTCGCAATTTCCCTTGTCTTCCTTCGTTCCCTTCTATGACGTTTTTCTTTTATTTTTTTATTATTAACTGTCGCGGATGCGCTTCGGTCCCTCAATCAGCCGCGCAATGAGTCTGCAACATCGGGGGTGAAAATTCTTTCGAATTTATTCGCTGTTCTGGATCGCCTCGTTGCTGCCGTAGCCGGAACGAACGACACATTTCTCAAGGAAACACATGATTTGCAGCGGCCAATGGCGCAAACTTCGAAATTCAACGCGAGCACATGTATTCGTTTGTTCGTTAATTAGAGGCCTTTTGAAGTGAATTTTTATTCTACTCGCGATGACCGATGGGTCGGTGTGATATAACGCGCTCTAACACGATCTCACAATATATGCTGAGGCTCCGATCTAATTATGGTGCGCGTCTAACGTATCGCAAAATCGCGGTAAGTGTACAATTCGCGCGAGCACACGATGAAATGAATGAGAGAAACAGCTAAGAAGAGATAATCTGTATATAGATGGGCTCGCGTTCGCGCACATTATTATTATTAGGTACTGATTTTAAAGGTGCGTTTCTAGAAATCAATTCTTTTATTTTTTCTCCCAAAATATTTTTCATTAAGATGAAATTATAGTAAATATTTAATTACTTTGTGATGGTTACCAATTTGATAGTAATACTTGCATGTTTAGTAAAATCTTTTTTTAAAAAGTTATTTGATTTTTTACTTAAAGTAATTTAATATTTAAAAAATAGTATTTGAAAAATGAATGGATTAAAAATAAATATATATAAGATTCTTAATTGTAAATTAATTTTATTCTTTTTTACAAAAAAACTTATATTAAATCTATTATACTAATCTTAAAAATTATAATTTTTAAATTAAGTTTTTCAACTGCAAGAATTTGAAGTTTAATTAATAACATAGGTTTATAATAGATTCAGATACAATATTTGCAAAATTAACAAATTGAACTTAATAAAAATAAAATATATTAAAGCATGATATATTGTTTGACACTATTGTGGAAGTATATACAAAGTAGATATTCTTTTTGCTTTATTTGTACATATTTACTTGTAAGAAATTTTCACACACAGATTCAACACTTTTACCAATAACAGTAAACATTATCAACATACTTTTACAAACAATTCTTTTTATATTATTACAGTATTACAAAAACTGCTAAGCTTAACTAGTAAATCATGCAGCACCTGAAATGATAATATTAATATGCTTATTAAACCAAAACAAATGAGGAAATTATCGAGGACCATGCCACGACCAGTAGTTTAACTTTTGAAAATAAATTTATAACTAATTCAAAATACAAGTTATCGCCCTAAAACCTGGCCTGATCCCCAACTGTGACCCCTTGGTACATTTGCAGTAGATTGTGTAGGTGCTGTTCCAAAACCTCTGATATTGGTTCTCTGAGGGAAATAAACTTCCAAAATTGATGGAGTGCTGAGTAAACTAGGTCCTCCAAATTCTTGAGGATACTTGAATTTTAAGAAAAAGTATATGTGACCACTGAGGATACCAACAAGTTCTTCCAAACCATCGTGGTTAATAAGGAAATTGATTCCAAAGAGAACCCATGGTAAGTACATGGCTTGGAATTGAAGCCCTAAAAAAATGAATGTTATTATAATATTAAATTACAATAAATTAAATTAAATTAGAAAAGATTCTTACCAAACCAAAAATGAACAATGGCTTCTCTATTTAACTGACACCAAACATAAATGACACTAAGAATCATAGCATTCATTAAAAGAGAGAAATTAAGCAGTAATCCTGCTATGAGACAGCAGATCCAATTAAATATTAACAAGTAGAGATAATCAGCAGGTTTTCCATTGAAGTCTATTGTCTCCAGTCTTAGAGAGTAATTGTACAAAAAGTACAAATTCATAAGCAAATGAAAACTTGTTGGGTAGAAGAATAAACTGGTAAATGCTCTCCATATTTCAAAATTATGTATAAATGGATCATAAAGTAGTACTAAATTAGCTACTCGTATAATGTTAAACCTTCCAATCAATGAAAATACAATAGTTGCAGCTAACCAATATCTAGTAAATATTGGTAAACTTTTAAACCAGTCCACTATATCCGACATTGTTGTCGAAAAATTCAAAACTTAATTACAAAATTTTAAAAATTAATAAATTCATAAAGTTTGCAGGTTATCCTGCTCTTCGCGAACAACGAGTATATTTAGAACTAGGCATATAATACTGTCTTCATCCGGTCGAACACTTGACTGTTATCAGAACTACAGCTTGTATAAAATTAAATCGTGCGACTACGTGTCTTCTAAATGTGTATTATTTAATGACTTGTATTATTCAGCATAAAAAAACGTTTTGATTCTTGAGCGGTTTGTGAGTTTCGACATTGACGTGGCCCTCGTATATTTTATTTAGCTTAAAAGTTTCTTGTTTTTGTCGTTCTTTTAAAACAGGACTTAATATTTATATGATGTTCTAAATACGATCCATAATTGAAAATATTGCGATTTTATTTCTTGTTTACTTAATAATTAAATTGTAAAAAATTTGAATAAAACTTCATGAATAGCTAGGATTGCAATTTAAAAAATAAGTGTAAAAAACAAATTTGAAAATTACTCAGATGGCGCTACAACTGAACTTTCAATGAAAATCCGCACTATTTTGCGTATGACGTTGTTATTGGTCAGAAAGCTAGGAACTGGTATAATAATCGACGTGTCACAATTTAATCAGTTTTACGGCATTGGGCTTCTTTTTGACGTTTTTGTTAAAATAATAGTTTAAAACAATTATGTTTTTGCGGATATGTACTTAGCTAAAACCTGTTGAGAAGAACCATTATGAGTTTATTGTTGCCCTAGTCTAAGTAACAGACACCTGCAGTTCAAGTTACTAAAAATTTTGTATGCATTTTCTGTTTTATTTGAATAAACAAAATAATTAAAAAATATAATAAAACAATTTTCTTTTTATGTAATGTTTCTTACAGATCAAAGATAAAAATTCAAAGGAAAAATGGAGTATGAAGATGATTTCCTGTTTGAGGAAGATAAAATGTTTGTTTACACTATTTTTTAGGTCTTAGTAAATTTTTGTTTTTGTTTTGCTCATTTCCAGTTTACATGTGCTTTCTTTTTGCACTATGCACACATGACTTTGCCACGGCTCGGTGGAACAGTTTGATGAGTGAGATCAACAGTCCACTTCAACTGAGTGAGTCTCTTGAAGGACAAGGATTAATCGATTTATCTGATTTTAAGACCACCGTGCCTTTGGCTAACGTCGAGTTGCATCCAATGAACGTGATGGAAGATCGCATGTACGCATTGTTACTTTTGAGTTTGTCTAAGACTTAAAAAGTTATTCTTCTTTTTGGTCTTTTTTGAATTATTTTCTATTATTGGCTGCTCCGGAATTATTAGCCCAGGTGTAGAACTGATTGTACTAGATCAGTCTCTATCACGACAACAAATTGATCAAATGTAAGTTTCATTTTTGCATGAGCTTTGCTGAAAATCTGATGTGAAATAAACATTAGCAATAACTTCCTGTTTTGCATTCATCATCATTCCCATGCTTAATAACATGTTTAATCTTTTCAATATAACTTAGTAGCATAGTTTATAATTTTTGCATGTATAAGGTATGACAAGAAATGATGGACATGGTAAAGCGTATGTACCTAAATTAATTATATCATCTATATAGTCAATTTTTTTTGTTAATGCTTTAAGATTAAGCTAATATTATTCTTATAGCATAATATTAAATTTAACCAAATATACATTTAAAGCTGGAATCTATAAATAGACTTGTTACTAAAAATTACTATTTTTGTTATAAATTGTTATAAATTTGGATATAGCATGCTAATTGCAATATTATAACTCAGTTAATTTAAGATCCTTTTTTAATTTCATATTTATAATTTTAAAATAGGGGAATGACTATCACTTCTGGAAATGTAGTGATAGAAAAAGATAGCAGCAATCTCATCGGAATCAGTATAGGTGGTGGAGCACCATTATGTCCATGTCTCTACATTGTCCAAGTTTTTGACAATACTCCAGCTGCACAAGATGGGACTCTTGAAGCAGGTGATGAACTGGTTGCAGTTAATGGCGAATGCTTGAAAGGCAAGACAAAAGTAGAAGTTGCAAAAATGATTCAAGCTTGTGGCACTAAAGTGAGCATAATTTATAATAAACTTCATGCTGATGTTCGGCAAGGAAAGACTTTAGACATTATTTTAAAAAAGGTAGACAAAGTATTTTTTATTATTTCAACAAAAAATAATTATTTTAAATATTTCGTAAACAATAAAATAAAATTTTAGGTCAAACATAGATTAGTAGAAAGTATGGGCAATACTACTGCTGATGCTTTGGGATTATCTAGAGCAATTTTGTGCAATGATACACTTGTTCAAAGACTAGCAGCACTTGAGAAGACTGAGAATCTTTATAAGGGACTTGTAGTACATGCAAAGTCTGTTTTACATGCCTTTTTTGATCTCTTCCAAATTTACAAAGGTACTTATTGTTTATAAAAACTTTTAATTCTTAATTGTATTTTATTTCTAAAATTAAATAAATTTTTTTTTAGTATTTGGAGATGCTTTTGCATCCATGGGTGTCAAGGAACCACAGCCTAGAGCTAGTGAGGCTTTTACAAAATTTGGTGAACAGCATAGGCAAATGGAGAAACTAGGAATAGATATGCTAAGAACTGTGAAACCAATTTTAAATGATCTTGGTACTTATCTCAACAAAGCAATTCCTGATACACGTATGACTATTAGTAAATATGCTGACGCTAAATTCGAGTATCTTTCCTATTGCTTAAAAGTTAAAGAAATGGATGATGAAGAGCAAAGTTATATTGCAATTCAAGAACCTTTATATAGAGTTGAAACAGGAAATTATGAATATCGTTTAGTTCTTAGATGTAGACAAAACGCTCGAACAAAATTTGCAAAATTAAGAGCAGATGTTCTAGTGAAACTAGAACTTCTTGATAATAAACACGTGGAAGATGTTGTGACGCAATTACAAAAATTCGCAATTGGATTAGCAGAATATTATACAAATGTCTCGAAACTTCTGTCTGAAAATATGCTTTTCCCCGTGGAAATTGATCTGTGTCAAAGTGCATTCCAGTACAAACAACCTGGCCAGATAACAGCTTACGATGATGATGAAGAAGAAGCAAGTGGTTTTGATCCAAGCAAAATACTAGATTTTGATGTATCAAATGATAAGTATGCAAGAACAACTGGAAAAGAATCTAAAATTTCTGAAGGCAGAGCCAGAGGAACCTCAGATTTAAGTGATTTAGTAGACCTAAGTGGATTTACAGACATGAATGAAAAATTTGAACAAATGTTACTTTTAGATGTTAAGAAGAAATCAGAACCCGAGCCATTACTGTTTTTAGAGACCAATGAAAAATCTATAGCTGTACAAGATAAAGAAGAAGATGAACCATTGTTAGTTATAGGCGAAAAAGAAAAGAAATCATCTATTGTTCTAGAAACTAATGAAAAACATGATAATAAAAAATCAGAATTGCTTTTAGAATCAAAGAATGCTTCCGAATCCCTGCTGTTTCTTGAAACGCTTGACGAGCCTCTTATAAATATAGAAACAAACTAAATATTGAATTAAATGCTTTTCGTGTAAATCTAACGTGAATATGTGTGTTTGATACTATTTCTTGTATTTTATCTAAAGTTTAAAATAATATATTACATTCTTCACAAATTATGTAAATAAATATGTTTATAAATGTTAATCAATTTTGTCCTTTTAATATATCCAAGAAAAAAAACTCGTTTACAGGACCGCATTCTGCTAGTCGTACCTATGTGATAAAATTCGATTTCTAAGAAAATCACGTGATCTAGCAGACGACGCGATCTCGACGGTAATTATGACGAAGCCAAAATCTAAAATAAAGTTTGTATAAGCCAGCTATATCTCGAAGCCGATAGAAAAAATCCAGCGTAGCTTCCTACGCATCGAAGAGGTTCAAGAACTCCATTCTGAAAATCCAAACTTAGAAAAAAGTTGAAAGTGCATCGAAAAGAGCTTGAAGGCTGTATGTAAAAGTAAATGAAAGTTTTGAAAAGGCGGAAATTCTTCTCGAAAAAGCGCTGGAAATAGTACTTTCATGGGAAATTCGCAAGGTTCGTTGATTCTCTTTCTAAGATCTTTGAAAAATACGCGTAGCAATTAACTCCGTGAGAGATAAATCTTTCTTGAGTCGAGAGCAAAGGTCAATCAAACATATAGTCCACTCGGGAAATTCGAACACGAAAATGACGTCTTTCTGGCGTTTAGACGCGAGGTTGCGCGAACAAATTCAGATACGCGCATGCACAATATAAAAGCTAAAGTCCGCCCCCACCTTTGGTTTGGCTCCCTCCACATCATACATGCGAGACAGACAGACTCAGTCGTGTTCTTCCTCCTGTGCTGACGTATTTTTCCCCGCCGCGTAATTCGTATCCCCGTCGAGATTTTTTCCATCTGCGAATTTGTGTGTGATATTTTGTGTTTAGCACGTCGTAAGAAGCGGAAAACGATGGCGAGTCCTGTGGTGATCGCCGCTACAGCGAGGCACACGGCGACGGTGAGTAACAAGATCCACTGGTACCATTCCTCCGCTGTTCCGGCCTCCTTTTTGGTTAGATTTTCGAAGCTACAACCTCTTTATAGACTGATAAAGTAATCTTTAAGCCAATTAGATTTCACATAAGATTAAGGGTGCTGTGAGAGTGCTTTTGCCTAAATTGTTGACACTTGCAGTTAGCTGTAATTCAATTTTCAGGATAAATGTATTTTTTAACTTGTATCATCGTAATTAGTTATGTCACCTGTTTTGAACTGCCTTTTAATGTATTTTCATTTGCAATCTTAATTAGTGCATGGCATTTTCTTAATGTGTCGTATTCATTATAATTGCCTTATTTGAATTCTAGCCTCAAGTGTAATGAAATTTTAAAAAGCTTAGATGATGACTTTGCTTTCCTAATCCTTTTGAGGATTATGCATTTTAAACGATATTTTACAAATCAAAATTCTTATAAATGTGTCCTTTATTCTGCAAAAATTTTTCTAACAATTGAATTTAACAGTTTTTTTATAAATAAAATATATTGTTTTTGTATATTTTAGCTTATCTTTTTTCATGGTCTTGGGGATACAGGGTAAGAAAGAAATTTCATAATTGTAAAATGTCTTTTTAAAAATTAAATTATTACATCTCAGATTTCTTTTATTAGTCATGGCTGGGCCAGTTCACTGGGTTCCTTGCGACCATCACACGTTAAAGTTATCTGTCCAACTGCGTATGTAAAAAAATTTAATTGAAAAAATCTCATAATAATAACTATTGCATCATTGATTTTTGTTCATTCTAGTCCAACAATGCCTGTCTCATTGAATGGAGGATTCAAAATGCCGTCCTGGTGAGAACTGCTTCAATTTCATCTTTGCAAGAAATATCAATTTGATATTATTTACTTAAACTTTTTATTAACTATTTATGTAATGTTCTTTGTTTTCTTTTTAAAAAACAAGGTTTGACTTGAAATCACTAGATGCTTCAGGACCAGAGGATGAAGAGGGTATACGCAAAGCTGCTGAAAGTGTACATTCCATGATAGCAGAAGAGGTAGCAGCTGGAATACCAACAGAAAGGATTCTTCTTGGTGGTTTCAGTCAAGGTGGAGCCTTAGCTTTATTCAGTGCTCTTACATTTCCTCAACCATTAGCTGGAGTAATTGCGCTTTCTACATGGCTTCCACTGCACCAAAAATTTCCAGCAGTAAATATTCTATAATTTTCTAATACTTGAATATTTTTTTGAAATGTAAGTTTAATAAAAATTTTGCTTTTGTAGGAAGCTATAGGGAACAAAAATACACCTGTGCTACAATGTCATGGAGATTGCGATCCTCTTGTTCCTTACAAATGGGGACAAGTAACTGCAACTGCACTCAAACAATTTATGACTCAGACTGAGTTCAAAACGTACCAAGGAATGATGCATGCATCGAGTGATGAGGTAAGGAGTTGAATAATCCTATTATGCATCCTTTATTTACTTGTAATAGATGCGATTCTAACAGTCAATCATTGTTTTTCAGGAATTGCGTGATGTAAAGGAATTCATTGATAGAGTATTAAAACCGTAATAGAAAAAATTTTAATGATTTAAATAATTTAATCGCCGCTCTAATTACTCAAGTTTTAAACTTTTGAGGAAATTGATTCCAGGATTACACTAACTTAATTTTAGCAAACAATCAAGTTGAAGTTAGATGATTATTTCATCTGTTTAAAAGCGTATGGTGTAGAAAAGAGCAGCAAAAGGACTTCCTATTAAAGTATTTTATCATTCTCCTGCTCCAAAAATAAATTTCCATTAAAACAGTGTATGTTAAAAAGAAAGCATTATTGCTGTTGATAGCAGTAGATAGAAATTAATTTATTTCTAGACAAATTACTTATTGTACTGTACTATTTTGTAATGGCAAAATATTTTTGCATTTCATCATGAATAATAAGTTACTCTAAATCAAATGTGGTATTAATAATGGAACGAAAAGAAGAATAAGACAATGATTTATAGTATAATTTTTGTCTTTTTATTATTGCGGTTTCCTTGTTACATCCGTAAGACAATAACATCATACAATTTTTTTTTTTTACATTCTACAAGTTAGTTTTGATGAAAAAGATGCTGTGCGTCTACAGCTCGCACCCATAACATGATGTAACAGGCGCAAAACACTATTATTGGTTAATCGCTGCTGCATATTATAAATGTACAAAGCTCACGATTTTGCGCTCTTAAGGTAGGACTAGGATCGTTCTTTTCGTGAGTCTCATTTTTACCAAAAGATATTCTCTCAAACGCTTTAGGCTTAAAAATTTCCCTACAAAAAGTATATTTTACTCGGTACTTTCTATAAAAATTCAATCGCAACAATTGTTAGCTCATAAACTCTCTTTTTCTAAAATTTGTCATCTTAAACAGTTTATTCCTTTTATATAAAATAAACGGCGAGGTGTACATAGTATAATCTATAATAATTGTACAAAAGTTTCTATTCCGTAAAGATCAATCGGTGTCCAGTCCTTCCCTTATCAAGTATACTAATGCGCTGTTTCTTACTTATTACTTTTTTCTGGGACTACGACTAAATGTTATGTTTAATATTATCAACGACGGTCATTCTGTAAAATTGGCGTTTCCCTTTAACAGAGCTTCGACTTGAATTCGTTGTGCGAAACGCTTAAGGCGATCGATTAAGTTCTATGGTTTTGGCACTTGGAAAATACATATGAAAATTGCACTAGTGGTACAAGTACGGGCCACCTGCGCTACGAATTACGTTAGCCGATCGCGTTCTTCCTTCCTTTCTCACCATTCCTTCAAGTCTTTTTCCTTAATTAACATCAGTTTCCATGCGTACGTTAACTTTAAAAAGTCTGCTAGTTACGAAACAAAATAATCAAATCGCTTTGGCAAATCGCTTTCGCGGAGTAAAGCGACGCAAAACTGCTGGTGTCGGCGCAGAACGTATACAAAGTAACGTCAATTGGGAATTTGCTCAACATTCTTGCAACTTTCGATTTTTGCAATGCCTTGAAAATTCAAAGATCCTCCTGACGTCATTAGCTTTAATATAGCGGTACCTTTTCTAGTGTACTTGAGCTGCCGACGTTGAGAAGCTTTAGCTATCTTTAATTTCTATTTTCGTTCTTTTTTTTTTTCAAAAAATTCAAAAATTTTATTTCTTCATTATGTACAAATACAGTTGTCTATGCTAAAAAATAAATTATCAAAAAAATTTCATGCAAATCCCCAATTATTTATCAACTCTCTCTCTCTTTTTCTCTCTTTCGCTCTCTCTTTCTCTCTCTCAACCATCATTTAACTCTTTAAGGCCATTATTCACTCGTTTTCGTCCCTGAAAAAGCGTCGGAAAAAAGTAAATAGAATTTAGAAATGTTTTATTGTAAAAATATCTCTAAAATCTCGAAAACTCTACTCGATGGACTTAAAGTGTTCAACGAAGAAAAATTTCATAAGCTCATAGTGTCTCCTAGGTCGGTCGACCCGAATACTCCAACTCTCGTAAAAAGGCAGTGAATGGCAAAGTGCTCGAGTGTAAATATTCGAAAATACGCGGTGGTCGACCGGTTTAAGAGGACGTCGTTGAGGCCGAAATCGACTGGTTCCAACTTTTCTGAATAACTACTCGATCGTTTGTAAAGTAAATAATGCAGAAGTGGCGAATTCGAAGACTATAATATTAGTCGAATGATATCTGTCGGAAGAAAAGTCGGAAGGTCGAAGTGAGAGCCTCAGACGAGGCCGAAATCGGTGTGGACGGTGACGTCGCAGTTGTTGGGCTTCTCGGCGGCGGCCATGTTGACCTCGACGAGGGTGTCGACGCTGTTGAGCGGGCAGCCCTTGAGTATCTTCTGGGCGGCGAGGCTCGTGAATTGCACTTGCATGTCGCTGAGACTAGGGTACGAGTACAGCTCGGCCGTCTTCTCGAGGTTCGGCTCGGAGCCCTGCGCCGCGCGCTGCTTCGCGCTCTCCAGGTTCTCGATGTAGACGTTGTTGAAGGAGCCGCCGAAGCCGTCGTACGACTTGGTCGGCGAGGGGGGATTCGACGAGACGAGATTGTTCTTCGAGCCCGGCCGGAGCAGGTTCCGAAAGCTGAGGGCGTCCTTCGAGAGGGAGAGGCTGAGCTTGCGCGAGTTGTTCATCGCGTCGTTGCTCTCCTTGCTCGAGCCGTCGATCAGGTGGGCCTGGCTGTTGTTCAGCCGGTTGTTGGTCAGCTTGAGCTTGTTGGAGAGCTCCTCCTCGAGCTTGGCCTTGGGCTTGTTTTCCTTGTCCGACTCCTTGCTGGCGTAGAGCGAGGACGGCCTCTCGGGCTTGCCCTTGAGCGTCTTCTCCTCGAGGACCTCGCTCTTCTTGCTCTCGTTGGCCTTGTTCTTCTGGGCGAGCTCCTTCTCCTGCTTCTCCGGTTTCTCCTGCTTCTCCTGCTTCTCCTGCTGCTGCTTGTCCTCGTTGCTGCTCTTGTTCTCGAAGGTGATGACCGAGCGCATGGGCGAGTTGTTCTGGTGGACGTAGATCTTGGTGCCGGGTGAGCCGGAGATGGTCGTCGTGCTCGAGGCGTTCGAGGCCAGGGTGACGCTGCTCTGGACCGTCGAGGATCGCTGCTCCTGCGAGGGGCTCAGGTTCGTCGAGACCTGAAGCGTGATGGAGTTTTGGGCCTCCTGGAGCGGGGTCAGGGAGCCTTGCTGGATGAGCTTCAGGGGCGAGGAGTTGGCCGAGAAGCTCGAGGTCTTTAGGGGCGAGGAGGAGAGGCGGCTGCTGGAGGTTGACTTGCCGCTCGAGTGGCTCGAGTGATTAGACGAGGACTTCTGCAACAGCTTCGTAGAAGCAAAACGTAGGGAAAGGGATTAGCGAAAACTGGATGCGACAGAACTGAGAGACTGGAAGCGCGGACGTACCTTGTGCTGGGGCGAGCCGTTGGCAGACTTGCTGGCGCTGCTGGAGAGGTCGTGGCTGGGCCTCCTGCTCGAGTGCCTGGATCCCTGGACCCTGGCAAAGTGTCCGGGACTGGCGTTGGCTGCCCTGACGGAGCCGGAGCTGCCGCCGCTCCGGCTCGGCGAGGAGTTGCTCGAATTGGTCTTGGCCGAGTTCTGGGCCTGACCGAGGTTCGAGGGCAGGACCGAGGCCCTGGAGGTGCACCTGCTCAGGCTCGAGCACTTGGAGCGCGGCAGGGTAGAGCAGGGCGAGCGGTGGCGGCGGGAGCTGCGCGGCGTCGAGTTCGCCAGCAGGCTCGACGAGTCCGCGCTCGGCTGCCGGCGGTGCCGTCGGGGCAGCGTCGCCGAGCGCACGCTGCTCGAGTCGTCCCACACTTGGAAGCTGGCCTGCGACTGCTCCAGTCCTTCCATCATCTGCCAATTTCACGCGTAAATTATCAAAATTTTGTATCATTTTCAACTTCAACAAATTTACGTATATTAACAAGCTTCACTCCTCGAAATCCGATCCGACAAAGGAAAAAACTCAACTTTCACGCTGCAGAATTTTCAGGAAAAAAGGTGCAAATGAAGAAAGAGAATAAATAAGGGAAAATTATGAAAAGTTAAATTCGATCCGCGTTCGCTTTCGCCGATTGTCCCCGGCGATTGTCCTAGAGATAAATCCTTCCCGGCGCAATTTATCGCCCGGGCTATTTAACACGGAGCCGAGTTGTAGCGGTCGGACAGTAAAATAGAGCTCGGAATTACCGAAGGACTGGCCGCTCTGGTCTGCGTCGCCACGCTGTGAAGATGAACGACTCTCGGGTTGAACCACTCGGTCGGCGGATACTGAGCGCTGAACGTCCCCATCAGAGGCGCTCCCTTTCTCCGCGTGCTGCGCCGGAACAGCCGGGACAGCAGGCCGATTTTCTCTGAAAAAAAGCCCGGCAAGCCTTTACGTACGAGTGCGAGAGTTGCTGGGAGGCTCTCGACTGTGCTGAGGGAGAAGGGATTGCAGGCTGGTTTGGATCACTATAGTTTCCTCTGCTCTTCTTACCTACTTTTATTATTCTTTTCAATCTTTCGAGCAGATTGCAGTTCAGCTAATTTAACTTTAAGAATTCTATACTTTTTCATCTAAAACTATGTCTTTGTAGAAAAAAGCAATAATTCTAATAATATAATAAACCTAATTTTGCAATAGAATGATAAAATGATTACTGCCTAGTTGGATTTAAAAAAAAAAAATATTGACTTTGTTCTCGATTAAACGAAGTTAAAAGCTTCGTCCAATAATAGTAAATCGATCCCATAATGTAAAGTTTGAAGGAAACATCTGTGCATTAGTGTTGTATTTGCAAAGCGATCGTGTTAGTGTCAGCCGTCACCAATGAAAGTAAGCCCTTCGGCCCTTCCCCCTCGGCGGGAACTCACTGGTTGGACTGTGGGGTGCGCTGTCAGTGCTGGCGTACTCGGCGCTCGAGGAGGTGTCGCTCCTCTCGGGCCTCCTCGGCAGCGACCTCGAGCTGCCGCTTCGGTGCAGACGCCTCGCTGAACCCCAGAGGCGCAGGGAATGCCTCCTCTCCAGTCGGCCCGGCACTGATCGGCATCGGGCGAACAGAACCTTGTCGTTGGGATTACCTGCAATACGAAAATGGACCTCTTGCTTATCGCTTGCCGACAGTGCGCGCGGCCAATTTCAAGGACGAACTGCAAGGTCGCGGAAAGCGCCAAAAAAATCAAGCGGTTCGCTGCACTTCCAAGGCCGTCGAGAACATAAATGCATCCACTCGACTGCCCCTCGACGCAGCTCGATTTTTAAGATTTGAGGAAACGGCGAATTGCTGCTGCTTGGGAAAGGATTGCACGCGTGTGCGTGCGTGCGCACGCGCGGAAAAAACGGCCTATTTTTAGAGCACTTAGCGCTCGACGCGTATTGTCTTTTCACAATTACTCGCTTCGCTTTGTTTTCTAACAGTCTTTCGGTTCTAAGCGAGTGCTTGACTAGCCGCTTTTAAAGCTTTCTTGCGTTTAAGCTTCCTTTCAAGATCACTTATTTGCTTGGCTTTTTTCCCTTTTCAAGACATTAAATGTAATTTAATCTAATTAACTTGTTGTTCAATGTGGGATTAAAAAATTCTTTTGCTTTTTATGCCTTTGCAATACGTGTACTAAGTCGTATACTAAGCGTATACGCCAATTAAATTGAAATAAATATCATTTTAATTACCGAGACAAAAGAGTTTTTAAGTTTTTGCAAAGAACACTTTAAAAGGACTGTAGCAAGAATGTCGTTTATATATATAGAAAGTAATTTTTATTTAGATTGGTTGACCGCTTAATATTTAGCGAGAGAATTACAGACCTCCGCAGATGACGTCGGCGAGGTTGGTCTGCACGGCCTGGTGCGTGACGTCGCCGTCCCTGAGGGTGAGCATCTCCCCGTGGACGAGGGCCATGGCCTCGTCGTTGCTCATGAGCATGCCGGCCTGGGTGCGGCCCTCCCTCGACATCTCCCTGGAGGAGCGGCGCGCGCCGCCGGCCGAGTCCCGCCTCAGCCTGCGCGTCTCGGGGGTGACGACGAAGTAGCCCTGCGCCGTGTGGTAGATCTTGCGCTCCTGCATGAGCTTGGCCAGCGCGTCGTACACGAGCTCGCGCGACGGCCGCTGCATCGCCGGGAACGCGTTCTTGAGCGCGCTGCGCAGCGTGTCCAGCGTCGCCGCCTGCCGCTGCGAGGTCAGCTCCAGGATCGCCCAGCACAGGGCCTCCGGCAGGGGTGTGAACTGGCCCTGGGCGACCGGCGCGACTAGGCAGTCCTCGATGTCACCTGCAATCACATTCGATTAATCGCATTTAATTTTACCTCTCGGCAATTTACCGTATCTGCACTTAAATATAACTGGCTTAAACGCCATTAATATATTAAAAACACGTTTTCAAACATGTTCCAAGTATACTAATTTTTGTAACAAGAAAATGAGTGCCTGCGCAACGATGCGAGAAATCAACGCCTCGTAATTCAAAAATAACAAAAATCACTCGACTTAACAGCAAGAGCACACCTAATCGCCTCTTCCTCCAACTGCTCGCCTCGACGAAATCCGAGTTCGGGCGACATCGGATTTCAGCGTGCAAGGGATACCCCGGCGGCGGCGATTCCCAGCGAAGCCAACACCGATCCGTATCGCGTCGCCGCGTTCCCGCGCGAAAACCAAAGCAAGCGAGCCGCCCATTCAGCTGTGAAGCCGCCCGGCCGTAAGTATACCCCGGCTGATTGCTACTGTCATCGCAAAAACCGATAGGGGCAAGCAAGAACTCAATCATAATTAGCCGGCGCAAGTTTGCTTAAACGCGCTGCAGGCCTGTCATTATCCGAGCCGGGAATCGATGAATCCTAATGACGCTTAGCCGAGCCTCGCGTGCGGCGTCACGCGCCGAGTTTTCGTCTGCCGTGAATGCGTAATGAGCTGCACGTTAGTCCGCACGTTCCCGGGGATCGCTTCCTTTCTCCTTGCGTAATTCAGGCTTTTTCGGATTGGGAGGGCGTCGGCCGAGGAGAGTGGCTCCTTTATTATGGATGCTTGGGAACGCGACTTTTCAGAGCTCGAAAAAAACCCCTCGCAATCGTCTTCCCTCAAAGTCCCATTCATAATTCAAGTCGGCGTATCGATTTCGGCGACGCAATTATTATTAAGCCTAGCGCATGACCGAGAATAAATTTTTTGAGCGTGCAGCCTCGCCAAGAAGCTCGAGTCGGGCTTGGGGGGGAGGATGTCGACTTAAAGCGCAGCAGATGGCCCGTATCTCGGTGCGCCGGCGCAGCCGCATCGTCCTGCCGCAGTGGAGTAGGCACTTGTTCCCGCGCGCGAAAATTCCGAGGGTCTCTCCCCCTTTTAATCTCCCGGCGAGCGCTCGGGATCGCTCCCCTGGCATTAACCGCTTCGAGAGCTCTACGGCAAACAACGAGTATGAGTCGTTTCATTGCGCGCGAAACTGCCCTTTCCCGGCGTTATGCTCCTTTATTCCGAGGGTACGACCACGATGACTGCATGCTTTTATACGCACGGGAAACGATCTTGTCGTGTGGCCAATTTTTTATTTCTTTCGTTCGTTTGATGGCCCGAGCTTCCTTTAGATATATTAATATAACTTATATATTTTTATAGTCGAAATCAATAATTGAGTTAATTCTTGAGCAGAAGAATCCCGTAATGTTTAACAATGATTATTTTGCAAGACGCGTTGCACTTGTTGTTTTGCATAACACACTATAAACATTCAGCTCTCGAATTCGTTTTCACATCGTTAACCTAATGAAGCAAATCCCCATGCCTTTAATTAAAGAAAAAGCGCATTCTCCCGCCTCTCTCACCTGCAAGATTCCCAAAGCCCTAACTCACTCTGGCGCCTTAAAAATGGTCAAATCCGATTTTTCCCCCGTACCGGCCGCGCAGCATAAAGAAAGAAGAAGCTTAGCTGGGGCTTTTGCAGAGAGAGAGAGAAAACTCGCAGCAGCAGCAGCAGCAGCAGCAGCAGCGAGTCGTAATTCAAAGTGCTCTTGGCCGCCGCGGCCGATAAATACTGCGAGTGCAGCGCAAAGAAGGTCGTCGGTACGTTCTATTTCCTATTCACCGCGGCGCGTCGTATTTCACGGGCGGCTTTTCCTCAATATCGAATTATCGCGCCGGGAGGATCGCAGGCCTCCCCCGATCGTAAAGCTACACCTGTTCCCGAGGCGTGGGTGGACGTTCTCTCGGCTCTCTCACGATGAGCCGCTGCTCGTGATTTATACACGCCTCTTCGCGCCGAATAAATATAAAACGGCTGGACGAAGGTCGTCGCCGCTCCGAGAGGAGAAATCGTAACTTTCCAGCGCGAGATTCGTATAAGTAATGTGCCCGTCATCCGATTGATTGGAAGGTGCGAGAGACGAGCGCCGGACACAAAGGCATTTGTTTCGCGGCGACGCGACGACTTTCTGCCATCCATCGCTCGATTTCCCAGGGTAATTTCGAGATGCCCCGGGGAAAACTGCCTAGTTTAATCAAACGCCATTTTTTACATTCTGCACCTGGATGAGCATTAAGTGATTTGCGGATTAGTCATTTAAACAAGTCTGACGGATTGACCGGTTATTTAGTGATTGAAATGAAGCTCTTGTCCAATTAGTTTCACTTTTACGTGGATTAGAATTTCTTTATGAGTCATAAAGTAAATTATGCTTGTGTACTTTGCTAAACGAGGCTCTAATTCTGAATAAATTATTATTAATTTTTCCAAGATTTAGTTTGTACAGTCGGTCAGATTAAGCTAGACAGGTTATTAAAATGCACAAGTGTTAAATTTGCAAAATAAAGCGAGAAATTGAATTAACCCAGCAGTGGAGGAAAATGTCATAATTAATGTAATATTTACTATTCGAGTGAAAAATGGGCAACACTTGAAAGTAAGAAGTCACTCCATCTCAGTCTCGGAGTCGGAGCCTTGGCAGTATTTTCACTCTAGCACGATTAGAGAGTAAACTCGGAAAATATTAGAAATTCAATAAGCCGGGAAAAATTAGTTTCTCCCCGTGCACTTTAATTACAGCGCACGACTATGGAGCGATGATTAAATTGGCATAAAGTCCAGTTAATTGGAAAAGTAAGTTTACGGAGGCCCGATAACGATTCCTGTTCGAGAACAACTTCATCTCTCCCGGTAGTTTTATGATCGAAGCTTGAAAAAGGGGAAAAAGCCATACTCGCTCCGGCCGTCATCGCGATATCGTCAATGCGAACACGCCGGTTTGAGAAATGGAGTACCCGAGAGTTTTGCACTTTTTAGCGCGAACCGGTAAGAAAAATGGCCGCCGAGGAGCGTAGAGAAAGATGTCGATGAGCCTGAACTATTAGAGTTACAACCTAAATTTATTAATGGACTCGTGAACTTTCATGGCAGAATTAGCAGAGAGTCGTTATGTTTTATTACCTTATTCACTTAACCCCTGGCTGGCTTCCGCCGGCAGTATAAACAATTTTTCATCCTTTTAAGTGGAAGCTAATACTTTTAGAAACTCATAAAGCACCACTCGTTGATCCTTTTAACATAATCCATGCATAGTTGGAATTTATTAAATAATTATTCGCTTATAAAATGGGTGAAAAATCGCGTAATAGCCTGGAATATCGGTTTTATGTTGATTGTTTTGCCCGAGGCGGGAGGGAAATCTCGGCACCACGTAAGATCACGTATCCGCTGCTCCTTTTAAACTTCCTAGCTCTCCGCGTAATCTTTTTGTCGAGAGCGTTTATTAAAATCCAGCAAAAATGAGCCTCGCGGAAATTAGCATTTTGACGGCGAGAAAGTATGCAATGAAATGTGTCGTAATGCACATCTTCGCACGTTTCCACGGTGTCGAGCCGCGTAACTTTTGAGCTCATTAGAGCGGGCTTTTTTCCAAAACTTTAATTCCATACGATTTTCCTGCGCAGCTCCGTGTTATTATCAATTTCATGCAGCTCCAGCTTTTCCACGAACGGACTTGCTTAATGCGATTTACGTGTGTGGAAATAAAGGAATTTATGCTTCTAAATAAGTGCTTTTTCCTATTCCACAAAAAGAATGGAGCGATAAATTTTATTTCCCTCTGCGTGCTTGACAAGGCAACATTTATTTTAAACTTAATTTCAAACTAACTGTGCAACTCTGCTTAATAACTCAACTTATTTCGATTTTTAAACGCATTTGCAATAAATTAAAGGAAATAATCTTTTGAATAATATTTTTACTGTTACATTACTCGAGTACACGAGTATCATCTGTGCTAAATTTATTTTATGTTCAAGAATATTTGTGCCAATTTCATTTCATACATATTATTGACATCAGTTATTGTCATTTATTCTATTTAACTTTGAAATCAACATTATTCAAACAAATTGTGATGTTTCAATTGAATAATTGATAAATACTCGTGAACTTTATCATCAAACACTCTCGTCCAACTCTTAAAAAGCAAAATAAATGCACTACGGTCATTCTATTTCCAAATTTATCAGTTTAATTAAAATAAATATGATTGAAAATGTGTCATGTATCTTTATGCGGACTCGAATGATGCATTTCCTCATGATAATTTAAAAGCAATAATTAAATAATTAAAGAAATCTAATTTTTCTCGTAAAAAAAGTCTCGAGAAAATCCAATAACTACTTATTTCTAGGAAAAAAGCCGGAAAAAAGAAAATTGGAAAGGTAGCTCGAGTTTTTCCTCCGGTCTCCATTCGCTCCGGCCGGCAGCGAAAAAAGCGAGCCGGCACACAGACATGTCGATAACTGTAAACTGCCGAATATTACAGGCTTACGTCTCGCAGCCAATAACCCTTTTACATAATTAGAGCGGCTCTTAACGAAGAGAGCCTCGTGGGCAGGTTCTTTATTCGCCGAGCCGGCCGGCAAATTACAAGCCCGGAGCTTTGATTAAGCGTGCGAAAGGCGGCCGCGCGATACAAACGAGGTCGTCGGAAGGCGGCCTTTGAATCTTCCTGCGGCTGCGTGTACATCGCGCGAATTTGCATCCTTTCCCTCCGAGAGCTCGACACGTGATCGAGCGCTCGAGATAAGGACGAGAGAGGGTATATACGAGCTAAGCTCGGGCACAAGTGCTGATATAAGGAGATTCTTTCGGCGAGAGCGAGTTTTAAGGAGATGCGCGCGCTCGCTGGCTACCGCGAGCCTGAGTTATGCCCGGTTTAAGCTCTTTCGAGCTTTACCTCTTCTAAATGGCTTTATTCTCAGGACTGAAGCCACCATTTACCTATACGTAATATGCAAGTATTTCCTTTTTTAACCGACTATAACATTTTTTTCTCGTTGCGCCTCGTCTAATTTATTAGTCACGTGCTTGAAATTTCCATAAACAAAAAGGCTCTCTCGCGAGTAGCCGTTAAAAATGCAAACTTTATGCAGCGCGCAATCCAAGGCCAATTAAAATTACATAAGAAAGGCTCCTATAACGGAGTAACTCGCCGGCGAATTTCTCTGAATTATGAAGCGATTAAAAAGCCTCCCCGATACCCTACCGGGGAACCGCTCAATAACTCAACAATTCAATCAACAAATCAGTAATGGCCTCGTCGGTAATCAGCGATTACGCAGGTTAATACTCGTGCATTATGTACACTACTTACCGATAGCGGTGATTAGCGCTAAAAGCCGGCGGCCGCGGCGCGTATAATCAACTCTCCCTACCGGCTCCCTACCGGCTCTCGCGACATAATTAGCGGCTACTCGCGGTCACGCTCGCCGCTTTAAATCGAATTAAGCCCTGCGTCCAGCTTGCGTAATCGCGAGAGGGCGAGACACCTGTCGGCCGCTATTATTAGCCTTTCTATCATTCCGTCATATTACGCGCGCCTACGAGAGTGAGAGGCGAGCTATTCGCCCACGGACGGGCCGCCTTATCGGGAGCGAGCCGATAAGGGAGTCTGACAAAAATCCGCAAGAGGTGTGGCACTTTGCTTTGCCCTCTCATTTTGTCGATAGTCGTTTCCCGATTCATCGGAATAACTTTATTCTCCCCAATTATCAACTTTAACGATTATGCTACAGACAAAGAATTGGACTCACAAAGAATTACATATGATATTACGATATTACGTAAGAAAAGGATTGTTCTAATGGAAAGCGAGGATTTTTTTTCTAACGGAAAGCACCCTCGGCAAGAATAATCTCCGAGCCTCGCTCCGAGCTGTCAATTGAAAATCCGTTTCTCATCTTGCAAGAGAATATCCAGCCTTGGCGATTGCCTCGCTCAGCAGAGTTCGCGCGCTATTGAATTTACGTACTATTCCCAGCGGCAATCGATACGCCGAGAAAGAAGAGCGGCGGCGGAAGGGCCATAGGCGGTACATACGTATACGCGCCTCGGTGTACGCGCACTTGCCGTTGGCGCCGCGCCGACTGCGACGACTAGCGCATTGCGCAAGCGAGTCAATTATCCGACGGCTAACGAGACTTCCGCCGGAGCGAGGCGCGTGTCGAAAGATGCGCACAATGAGATTCTTCGGGAAATCTTTTTTTTCCCTCTTCCTTCCTGCCCGAATTACGCGCAACCGAGCAGTGATACAGTTCCTTTCGAAAGTAAATTATATTCTGGAGGAGGAGGGTGTGTGTGTGTGCTTGATTATGCCCGGCCATTGTGTCGAGGGAAGCCGCTTACGAATTCGTGAAAGAATCAAATTCCTTCGAAGCGGTTGGAAAGTTTGTAATTTTCTCAATTCACACTCGAAACTTTCAAGATGTGAAATAATAATTTTGTAAATAAGATTGCGTTCGAACTGCAGTCTTAATAAGTGAGCAAAGTCGATATACAACGATTTTAAAATTAGCGGATTGCTCAACTCGAATCCGAATATTTAAGACACGACGTAATTGCGCATAAAGCTGAATATTAATGTCTCGCTTACGCGCATAATTATATAAAAAATCGCAATAATTTACGTGTTACATCATTCCAACCGAAATTCATTCAGTATTTTCGATCGACGTATTTCGCACGTTTAACACGTTTTTTCCTGGTTTACAACTCGATAATACCCTTACATCAGTTTGAGTTTCATACGCAGCTCTCTTCTCACAGTGGTATGAGAAAATCTGTATTAGAATAATAGAACGCGTTTAATGATAATTTTAAGACCAATCGGACCTAAATAATTTTACCAACTTTTTTCCTGACGCAACGGGCCTCGTTTTTTCTTTTTTTTCTTCCCCGGCATAAACCGTTCGTTTTTATGCTTCCACGTTGCATACATCTTGCATGCGCGCAATTTCAAAACACACCCATCTCATCCACTAATGGTTATTAATTTTACTTGTATCATCGATTAATTAACCTATTCAATGGCTATCAATTGCTTAATTAAAAAAACTAATGGATGAATATCGTAAGGACGAAACAAACGATTACGTTCAAAATAAATTAATAATCCGAAAAAATTATCATTCCAGCTAAAAAAGCTATAGGAAATTCCCGTTATTCCAGTTGGAGTTGATGTAAGGCTAAATTTTGTTGCTGCAAAAGAAAGGGGCCGTCCGGCAAACGAAAAGCGCCGGGAATTCGCAAGGCTCGCGCGTTTATTTCTCGGCCGTGAGCGTGATTTTCCAGGTGGGCCGGTCATATTTATGCCGAGATGACGCGTGGGCCGTCGTCGGCGGCGTTATCTGCGGCTGCCCGCGGGCTCCCACTTATTTTCTCGCGAGTGCCAGCCTCACTTTTCCTCTCCCGTCGAGCTCTTTTGCGCCTTGCTTATACTTTTTCGTGCCGCGCTTTTTGCCTCGGCCGCTAATGAAGCGATCCGCCAGCAACGAATCACTTTGGCTGACCTGCGAGCCGGGAGGAAAGAGCTCGGTGTTCTCGGAATTTTATCATTTTTCTGCATTTTCTTTTTGAACAAACTTTAAGAAGATTATCTTGTTTTTTTTTATTTAAAAAAAAAGACATATTTTGACGATATTCTTTTTTCAGATTAAAACTTGGCAAAGAGACTTGAACACGTAATATCAATAGAAAAGTTTACTCAAAGGAAAGCGTGCTTGTTTAGCTGACGATCGAGAGGGTAATTTTTCCAAGAACACTTCTCTCGACCAGAGAGAGAAAGAGAGGCGTTAGAACAGCAGCTTCCGCGACTAAATAACGGAAACTCGGCTCTTTCTTCTTTACGACCCGATAATACCCGTCTCAATTGTAAAATCACTTGGCTGGAAATGACGGAACGGCACTTTCGCGTTTGTTTAAGCAGACGGCGCGTTCATTTGTAAATTAATTACCAGCGCGACGCCATAAAGGTATAATAACTATATTAAGCCCGCCGTCTTTTTTTCCGCGTAACGGCGCCACAAAGTTTCTCTTTTTATTCACTTTCTTCTGGCAGGCATTATCATTCTCCGCAGCCATCCACTGCTAGATTAGCATCTCCGGCGGGCCCTTGAAATGTCGCGGGCAACTTCCTTATTGGCCGAAAAGGCGTTGAAAAAAGGACGTTGCTTTTGAGCGGGTATCGCGATCGGGCCCGAGCTTTCTGGGTCTTTCCCAGTTCTGTCTTATCGCTCGATCTTCGCTATTATATCGCGCGGAGGACTACGTCGCGCCTGCATGCAATTTTGCGTAAAAGTGAATGGGATCGTTGGCGCGTTGACGAAACTCGAGAGATAGCGGATCTCGCAGCGATATGGAATCGATCGCGATGTGTCGCGGCAGCATTCGCCGCTGCAGAGCAGCAGCAGTAGCTTTAACCGTTTAAAATTACTCGACTTTCTCAATGGGAGCACGTTGGGCGCTCTTTTTGCCGGCGGCAAAAACGGTAATTGTCTTCGAAACATTGTATTTCGAAAGAGGGACAAAAACATTCGCTGCCGTTGGGGAAGAAGAGGGTCAGCGATATAAATGATTGCATTTGTCGGCGATGTGCCGCTTTTTAGGAGGAAAGGGAAAATCGCCGATGGTGTTTAATTCTAACGGAACGTTTATGCGTGCATTCAGGCTTTACCGTTTTTTCGTTAAAACTGCCTGTTATCGAGGTGCCTTTAGATTTAATTAATATAAAGGTTTCGTTACGAGTTTCTAACGACTTATAACTAAAACTCGCAATTACCTGTCTTATTAACCTCATTTTTGTCAAGCTCTCTTCCTATTAGAGCAATTAAAATAGAAAGTTATGATATTTATTATTTATTTAATTCTTGCTTTTTTTTAACGATTATCGAACGTTCGAAGGAGTCAGGAACGCAAGCTGTTCCGTTTCTCAGAATCAAGTGTATCGGATCGAGTGTTTTTACCGTCCACATGTTAAAACGCGGCTCGAGAGAACCTAGAAAGATTCCATCAGAGAACACGCAGAATTTAGCATTACCCTACGCCGAGGCGAAAAACTCGCATCGACAGCCCAAAAATTAGTCGGATTTACATGCTCGGCTCTTTGCTCGACTCGGTGTAAAACCTCCTCGCGGCCGGATCTGGCCGGGCGAGTCTGGGCAAGATACAAGCGCTGATTCTATACGGCTCTGCGCGAGAGCGGCTTATCTCTTCGGCTAGGCGTCGTCGACGTCGCCGGAATCGAGGTTGAAAGCCGATTCTCATGGCTGGGCGAAAAATCGTGACCGATTGTCCCTCTCTCTCTCTCTCTCTCTCTCTCTCTCTCGCCGGGCGATTTTAATTAGAGAGCGGTAGCAGCCAAGTTCAAAGTCACACCTATGCCGGGGAGTCAGTGAACGCTTGACCTTTATGAATTTTATCAGATGCCGCGGATTTATGGGCCATGCGTCCCATTGTTCCGAGAGATCTCCTCTCCTGCACGAGCGAGACTTTTTTCTAAGGCTATCGCGGCTCTCCGAGAGAGAGAGAGAGAGAGAGAGAGAGAGAGGCCTTTATCGAGATCGAGGCTTTACGTAACTCTGAGATCGTTTAAATGAACCTTAATCGCTGGATCGGAAGGACAATCGCGACAAATTAATAACGAGGGCTAGTTTCCAACGGAATCTTGCTGAAAGATTGTCAAAAAAACGGAAAGGGAAAGAGATTAATATAATCTCGACTAGTTTGTTGTTCGAGCTATTAGCTGCTAATGTAACAAGGCAGCCGACTGATAAATCAGTGCTTTGTACGCACTCGGACCGCTGCAGGAAAGTTCTAATTCGTTATATTGCGCAATGCCGGAGCTCCAGGATTGTGCGCCATTTTATAAAGCTCTTACGGAGAAAGTGCGCCTCGTTAATCATCATTCATTATACAATGATAATGAACGAGCGCGCGATGCTCCCGAGCTCGAGTGCGTATACTTTCGAGAGCCGACTTCTGACTTTTTGTCCAGGGACCGGAAATGGAAGGGCCGCGAGCGCTTTATTAATCGCCCCCATTAATCACCCGAGGCTTTTGTTAATGCGCCTAGATTTCATCGTAATTATGCGGAATTATCGATGTACTTTGCCGTTTACATCGAGTTTTGCCTTTAAATTGTTCAGATTTTACAATGAACTTTTAGAGGATCTAATCGTGAGATAAGTTTGCCGTTTTGAGGTAAAATCGGTTCGACTCAAGTTGAAATTGGGTTTGATTCGGGCGTTTATCGTCGATGTTCGTGCTCGTCCTGGCGGCTTCCCGAGGCTCTTATTATGCATGCAGAAGGAGAGAGAGGGCTAAGTGGCAGCGTTGACGAGCGATTGTTCCACGCGCTATTACGTGTACGAGAGCTCGGCGAGCTTTTAAGAGGAGCAGAATTATGTCGCGTGCCGGCGCTGCCGACGACACGCCCACGGATAATTACCGATCCTCGGGAAAGTCGACGAGGATCTGTCACTTACGGGGCAGCAGTTCCCGTTCGAAAAAAACCAAGCGGTAACCTGCCGGTGATTAGCCCGTATTGTGCTGCGCTTCGAAATAACAGAAGATTGCGAGGATATACTTTTTTTAATTAATTTCGGCCTTAGGCGGGTTGTACCGAGAATATTTGGATACCGATCGCTATAACAAGTTGTTATTCCTGCAGTCGGAAAGCACAAGATTAGTAACGTAGTGATTTTGTGTCCCGTTAAGGTATACGTATACAAACGATCTCACAAATGTTATGATAGTTAGAAATTTGAAGCTGTCAGATTTTGAAAGGAAGTTTCAATATTCAAGCAGCTGCTTTATCCCATAGTGAAAAGACGTAAAATCATTTTAATAACCAGTTTTTATTTAAAAAATCATCGATCTCCAGCAGTTTTATCAGCGAGACAATTTGCATGCTTATCCGACGAAGCTCGGCAATTATCCATCAAGCTTTTACCGATAACGTACAAGAAAGTTGAGAGGAATCTGGAAATTTCCTCATACCCTGTAGCTTAATTAAAGCAATTAGCATAAGCGTAAATATAAAATTATCGATCGATTATTCAGGGGCTCAGCGTTAATCCCGGCGCAGGTAGGGCTTTTATTTTTAGCCGTCGTATCGGAACTTATGCTAATCCATAGAGCAGCGCGCGCTCTCTCGCGCTCGTTTATCGAGAGTGTCGTCTTACGATTCTTCGTTCGACCGAGCAAACTGGTTCGGGCTCCCCTTAAGAATTGTTTCTGCGCGCGAGCTGGAATTCCGAGAAGAGCAATTCGCGCGCCGCTGCAGCATTTCTGAAATTTGAATCCCCGCTTTACTTCTGCCTCGCTGCCTCTTTCTCGCATTTTTTTCCATCTTTCGCGTCTTCAATGTGGGAAAGTTCACCAATTTACTGAATTTCTAGATTGGGAAAAGTGGATTTTAGGAAAAGGTTTAACAAGTCGGCGGGTGTAACTCGAGGCGATTTTTCCCTCTCCCACTCGCCTTTGACGTCGGCGTCTCTTGCTTCATTCTCATTTAGTGTAATCGCACTGCGCGCGCAGAATCCGAAACCTTTGCACAAGTGCGGCTCGCGACAACGAAATGCACTCGACTCTGCAAAAGGATGTCACTCGAGAGCGGCGAGGCTGAAAGCTGGCAGGTTTTATCTCCTCGCTGCAGACCTTGAAATATTGACGAAACCGAGGCGGGCGAGAGAGCGCCCGAACGAATGAAAGCCTTGAAAATGAAGGCTCGCTTTTGCGCACGTGCGCAATTGAAATTTAGAAACGCGTATAAAACTCGATTAATTTCCGCGGAAAGGCCGCAATTTGCCTGATTCATCCGAGTCATTAGGGAAAATCGCTGCGCTCCCCCCGACGTGTGTGTACACACGCGCCGAGCATTATTATGCATGATTCCTCATTACGGAGGAGGCAAATTAGAGGAGCGCCTGCATTGTGACCCCGAGCGGGAGAAGGAGAAACGTGCCGGGGGTGTTATCCAGAACGGTCCACTTCCCACGAGGCTCACATGCACGACTCTCTGTCGCTTAATTTTATCATCACGGCGCAGCTTTATGTAAAGCAACCTTTCCAAATTCATCAAAAATTCTATACTTTAATCTGGCCAGAAAACCTCTTTAACATTTCTAAATTCTAATTAAAGTCAAGTAGGAAAATAAGGAAAACTCATCCTACTTATTACCAAGTCGTCTCAAAGTTCCACCAAAATTTCGGAAGAAAGAAAGTAGTTTTATAACAAAGTTTCGTAATCCCGGCTGCCCTTTAAGATTCGAAAGTTAAAAAGAGAATCGCTTCATTACGCCGTCCCTATAAACTCTAAAAAGAGAGGCTTGATGCGGCGGCCCGCGACACACAATGAGCTTCTGAAAGTTTTTTCGGGGCCCGAAAAAGCGTAACGATCGCAATTATCCGTGCAAGTGACGCAAGGGACCTGCCGCCTGCAGTTTATTGTTTATTTTAACAAGACTGCTTAACAAGACTTTAACGCCAAGGGAAGATCCGCGCCGGCAGATTTCAACAGATGCATTGTTGCCGTGCTATACTTGCGCGCGCGGGATAATGGGATGGAGTGAAAGCAAGCCGCCAAGAAAGCGACACGCGCCGAGATACATATTGTGTTTTTGCTCAGCCGCCGATAAATTATTTAAGCGATTCGCGAAAGTTTCTTCTCTGCACCTGCGATTAGACGTGGGCGGAGAATTCATTTTAAAGTAAATGCTTTGAGCCACTTACTTTTTCCCCCGCCGCGAATCTCTTATCTGATTTTCGAGATTCAAAATGGTCGACTTTATGTAAAACTGCCCTTAACCGCTTAGTCCAGCTCGTAAATCGCGAACCAATCTGCATTCGCATGCAGCATTGAATAATACGAATTTAATTACGACTAATCGCGGACTAATCTGCCGACCTGTAAACCGCGCGTCCCGTTAGCTGCGCAGCTCCCGAGAGCAGCTTACCCTCTTATCAAATTCAGCCTAACAAGAGCAGCCAGCGGCAACTGGAAATAAGCGATAGACCATAATTGGATATCCGAAATCTTTGAATCCTCGTCGCCCCGGAAGCGCGAGAAAAGTCAGAGAGAGAGAGAGAGAGAGGGAGAGCAGCTCCGAGTATGCTGGTGGTCTGGCAATTTGCATGACGGGCCGTCGCCTGAGCGCCACCGGCGGAATTGGACAATGAATAAATGAATTGCGGTGTAGGCATTGTCGTCTTTCTTAGAAGAGGTGCTTTTGCGGGAGAGTCAGGATTCTCGGCTTTCGTTGGGCAAATTTATGTTTGGCTTTCCACGAGTGTCTGGCCTTTTTATCCAACTTGTTGAATAATTACTTGCTGCAACGAAACTTTGCTTTTCCGTTTTACCGACTCTCCGCGGATTATCCTTGCAACATTTTAGGCAAAATTTTTTAATAAAACTTTTTGATTGATTAGTAAGTAGCAGCGAGCAAAGCCAAAGCACGTTTAATCCGTTATCAAGCCTACGTTGCATTGTTCTGCCCAAGCCCATAGATCTTTTCCAAAGCTCGGGTTAATTTTTTCCTTCCTCTCACGTAACAACAATAATCCATAGCTGCCCTCTCCTCGCTAATCTGGAGCAAAGCGCCCCGAGCGAGCTGTATCTTAAAATTAAGGCGCTATCGATCGGGAGGCTCAAACTACAATATAAAGTTGCGTCAGTTTCGGTGCCGCGGACAGAAGGATAGACAGAAGGATAGACTGCCGTGAGAGTAGGCTGACCTTTTGCGCGAGGGGTGGAACTTGGCCCGGGGCCACGTCGAAAGTTCGCCGGGGATATCTTTCGCCACGTCGTGCGCGGAGAGTGAGAGTGCCGCCCCGTAATTGCTCGGGAAAATGCTCTGCAATTACGAAAAGATGTGCCCGGCGAGCTCACAGCTCCTCTCACTTGCTCTCACTTGCTCTTTTCGCCCTGCATGCAAACGTTTTGCCTGAACTAAACCAAATAAAAGTTTCTATCAAGAGGGTTATTTCTGAAAAGGTATAAAAGCTAGAAGAAACAGCCGTAATAAAGTGGTAAGGCAGTAAAAGGTTTGAATGCGGCGGCAATATTAAGACAATTCCGCGCGCGTTTATTGTTTCCCTTGGGATTTCGCAATCGCAAGGAACGGTGCATACGCGAAATCCACAGATCCAATTATAACCGGCGGTATTATTTTTCTTACGTAAGGCAAGGTCGGAGATCGGTCGCTTTCCTTATTGTGCATTGGGTAACAGGGATAATTGCCGCGTATCTGCACGTGTCGGACGATGACACCGAGAGCTCCGCGCCGCGCAGGAAGTCGTTAATTAGAGTTTCATTATTTTAGCAATTACAATGAATATAAGTTATCGGCTCAATGTTATTTATTAGCGGCGCGCAATTTCTACATTATCATTACTTAAGTAGGAATGATCATTCACTCTCCTAACAACGATAACGACCCGATCTATAAATTACGCCGATAAAATCTAATTACCGTTTCTTTCGTTTATCAATCCGACTGCCTGCCGTATCGTTTGCTTTTCAAGCATTTGCATATGGTCCTTTAACCATAATTCATACAAGGAGCGAATCCAGTTTTTTCCCGGCCGGGCAGAAATTAGCGAGACACCTTTAAAGATTGCGTATCGTAATGAAAATTGTAACCGATAACACAAAGAAAACGTGATTTAGATAGTGGTACCTCTAGTTTTCCGCATTACCGGCTGTACAGTTTCTAATTCTCCCTAGATTGAACCGTCGATTTACAATTACGCTCGATTCTAATTGAATTTCCTCGGAATTAGCATAACAAAGCGCCGGATAATGGCGCGTCCCGTTATAAATCTGAAAATTTGAATTTCATCAGTCTCCCGGGACTTTGAGCGCTCGGCGAAAAACTGCATGCGGCGCGAATTTCTAGGGACGATTAATTATCCCCGGAGAAATCAGATTGTCGGCCGCTTATAAATTCGCCATAACTTTCGCGGCCTCGACACCTCGGGGGGGCCTTAATAGACACGTTCCTCCGGGTCGTGTAGCGAAGGGTAACGCCTTCGGGATTGACGCGGGAGGACGTCAACAAGGGACGTAAATCACGCGACGCGGCGCCGTATAGAGAGACAGATTACGGGAGCGCACCGCGTTATCGAGCGATTCATTAGAGTCGGCCCGTCGTTAATTACGGCAACCTTGAGAAACTGGCGAAAGTCCCGAGTAAGAAAGATCTAGGAAACTTGCCGCGAACTCGCGAATCGTTGCGAATTTTTTAATTCCCGGAAAGAAGGAAGAATATTGCAGGTTAAGAAGACGCGCGAGGATTCAATTTGGCGCTCTGGGATAAATTGACGCCTATTGGCTGGATGACAAGGATCCGTGACGTGTAATAAGCGAGGTGCATTTGTAAACACAGTAACGCAGCCGCCGAGGGAGAAAGTCGAAAGAATAATAGGCGGGCATTAGTCGGGGCGCTCGCTTCCATCGGTGATTAATAAAGATGACGAAACGCGTCGAGCTGCGGGGTTGCGGTGCTCAGACAAAGCCGACAACGCCGCAGAAAAAAAAAGCAGAACTTGGATAAATATTTGGTCTGTCGACGAGCCGCAGCTGTCTGTCTATGCAAAGCAGATATTGATTTAGGATCGGCTTTCGAAAATCGCGTATTCGCACCTTCGCTCCGGCGTGTTTTATTGCGGTGAAATCTTTTTCTGCTGAAATTCAATCTGGCTGGCTCGTGCTAGATTTTAAGTGCATCTCCGTTTCTCGCGGTCCGCCAAAACCTATAAAGTTTCGACACCGGCCTATACCTATACAATATGTATAGGTACAACACGAGAAATAAAAGTTTGATTTCCAGCAAGCGCAGAAGAACGAGGGGTGGATTCTTGCTTACGTAAGAATCCCAGCATCCCCGGCGGAAAAAAAGCTCGCTGCCCGGGCAGAGATTCCAGGAAGGAGTTAGGGTAATAAGGCCGGTGCATTCCTCCTCCTCCGGGGCGGCATTAGCATAAGCCAGCACAGGCGCCCGAGCGGAAATCGCGCCGATAAAGCACGCGAGAGCCCGCGAGAGAGCCTTGGCTCGTAGGTATATAGAAAAGGGAGACGCCGCGTGCGGCCTCGAGCGGCCTCGTGTGGGAGAGATAGCGAGCGATAGCTCCGAAAGCGCCGCGGAGATAAGCCCTTTTCCCAAGAGCCGAGCCAAGCGCTGCCCAAGCCCGATGGGAATAGCGCTTGCTTTTAAAAGCTTCATTCTGATGCTCAAGCTCTCTTTTCCCGCTTTCCTTTCTATTTACAAGCCAAAGCCTATCGATCGAAACAGGTGTTTCTTACGGCTATAATAAAGATTTAATAAGCAACTTGGCGGCGGCTCGTTATTCGGGAGAAGGTGTATCATTAAGTGAAACCCCCGAACGGCCGCTTCGAGGGGAGCGCAAGACAATGCGGAAGATACTCACCGACACAGCTGATGATGTGATCCGCAGGGGGTCGTAAAACGTTGCGCGCCCAGGCGGCTCTTAAGACTTCAAGGGCGCAGGGCGGCCCGCCGACCATCAGGACTCCGGGAGCCACGTGACCCTTGTATCTCAGCTGTCTCGTAGCGTCGACCAAGGCGACGTTCCACCAGCAGCGTGAGTTCGCCTCTAAAAAGCCCTGAAATCAAAAAGAGCAAGAGGCGACCGTTAGCTTTACCTTTACTGCCGCGTTCCACTTTGCCTTTATGACACCTCGCTCGGCGCCGAGTGTGCCCAAAGTGAAATAAAAAAATAATAACTTTTTAAGCGCGCGCGAGACGCTTTTTAGACCTGAAATTGCGAAAAATTATTTTTTCTTCCATTACGAGTCGGTTGCGTTTGGTTTATGATTGGCACTTTTCTATATTAACTGAAATCGAAGAAAGCAAGCAGCTATTAGCGATAAATTATTCATTAGCTTAATTACTTTCCAAAGTGTCCGAAGCGAAGACACTAAAATGTCTTAATTACCCGCGAATCCCGAAGATTAATCGGCGAAAAAGGCAGCGGCCGATAAATCATAATGGCCGCAACCGCGTCGGGTCAGAAAAATGCCGGGTGGCAATTCCGAGCTCTCGATGGGAAATCTCGCTGAATCTCCCGCCGAGACACGTACGTACACGTACGTACCTCGTCGGAGCCCTTTTACTGCCTGCTCTCGCACTTTTCCCTATAGCGAGACTGCAGCCCGTAAACGACCTCTAGAAAGCCGCTCCTCGCTTTTTATGGAAGCTTTATTTCGGCTCGTCCGCCGGTGGCTTGCCCCCGGCGGCCTTTCCATCAATTTTATTCAATTACGCGCGACATACTCGACTCGTTAAAATTATATGCGAACGCGTCAGTTTTTTTTTCGCCTCGCCAATGGGAAAGTGCGCGTCGTCGTGGCTTGCCTTTCTAGACGAACAATTATTGGTGTATTGAAAGTGCGCGAGACGAGAGACGTAGGTAGGAAATAAAACGGCGGAATCATCGAAACATGTGGGCACGTCATAAATTTAGCCGCGCATTAAGATGAGTTAGGAGCCGAGCCGTAAAAATCACTTTCCGAGGATTAGAAAATTCTCCGCTTGTATTTTGAGCGGAATATTTATCGGCCGATGCGTGTGGGTGAAATTTTACAGCCTTTTTTTTTTCAGGACTTTCATTTTCCTCCTTCCGCCTATTTTCTTTTATTACCTTAAATAAAGTCATTAAAACTCTATGATTTTCTATTAAGATTTTTACTTGAAACATAAATCATTCAAGTCAGGGGACAGATTTCGTTTTAAAAGCCTAAAAGCATAAACTATCCTTACAGCCGAGCCATCAATCCATCAATCCTCTTACATAAAGCATGCAGTAAAAAAAACGATACATTTTCGAGTGGCTCGGCACTTAATATGCACTCGATATAATAAAAGAAGCTTTTCCTCGTAAAATTGTCTATTTTCACGGCCCCCGGAGGGTAATTCGATCGCGAGTCGTCGCCGCCGTCAAAGAGATCGAGCAGCGCTTGATGAAAGCCTCGTTTAATTAGCCGGCGAGCTCCGCGAAATGCAGCGCGATGCCACCGGAGCAGCTCCGAGCTTTCTCTTTGTTTTTAAGGTGCACCGCCCGCTTAATGGGCTTCCCTCATATATGGGCTTCTCCGGCGCTGCTTGCTTTTGGCAGCCTCTCGCAGCACAATAACCCGCGATTTTTCGCTCCAGATCTCTATTGTCAAGCCGTAATTGCGGAGCGACTCGCACTTGGCGTGCACTCTTGCATGCGAGCGAGATAACATTAAAGTATCAATGAATCCTCTTGCCTAATTTGCTTTGCCGTTCATCGATTTGCTCTCTACGTCAGGCAGTATACGTTTCGTTCGTAGTAACTGTTGGTTTCATATTATTTTATTACATCTCTTTTTACATAAAGATGGGTATCTTGCGACTTTCATCAAAATTGCCGTTTACAAGAGTAACTTTCGCATCCTATTTTGGCTTTTATTCAGCGGACAATCGCTCGAACAGATCTTGCAACCTTTTGCTTACTCGAATAACATAAAAAATAGTCTTTGGAGTCTTTGGAGATAAAAAATGCGGCTCTCTGTTTGACGATTATGAAAACTTTCACTCGAATTCATCCGAAAACGGTATTGAGCGGTCGACTCTCGCTCGCGGATAGAGCCGTCGCGGCTCGCGTCCAGCCGGGAGGAAGCGCCCAGGCCGATCGGCGATTTCCGACTTAATGGGCCGCGCCGCTTGTTGCTTGTCTCCGCGCCGTGAAAAATGATGTTTACGAGGCCTAAAGAGCCGCTCGCTCGCGCCGCCGCGGGATAATTGATATCGAGTCGCGCGCACTCGCCTCTCTGGCCTCTGCTGCTGACGGGACATTCCTCATCTATCTACGCCCCCGCAGCTGCTTTTGAGTTTTGCTCCTTTTGCCCCTTTTGCCGGGGAAATACAGAGAGTTATATGGCGGACGTGCCGGGGGACCGAAATGCCGACGTCGCGCGCTCCGATCGATAGCCGCGCGCGCTTTGGCTCTTTGCTGAATTATACCGATGCGACGGAATGCAAATTCTCGTCGAGCTCTTGCGAAATGCGCTGTTTTGATTCGAGCTTCTGCTTTTCTTTCGACAGAAGTCGCTTGGCTAATTTGCATTTTAATTTCCGCCAGGTGAGCATTGAAATTCAGTTTTTCCGAAGTCGGATGTTTAATTTTCTTTCGTAAATTTCAGTTGAACGCCAGTTTTTGGAATTTCGTTTGTTTATACATTCTTATTGTCATGTTTTTTTGACCTTCTTTGACAGACTCTTAATAAAATGAAAAGCTTGCTTCCTTGAAAAATAGTGAATAATTGTTTCATAAATTGTAGAAAGGGGGAGGAGCGTCGAAGTCAACGGCCAGTCGCTGCATTATTAAAACAAACGAGAAAAAGCAGAAGAAGTGAAACTCCCTGATTACGTGTATTTACACGACAAGCTTCCTACTGCTTGGGCGTGCGTGCTGATGCGCCCGGCGATTTCTTTCACACTCTCTGGGTTCATTCTTACTTTCCTTCGGATGATATCATTTTTTCTTCCCCGGAATGTTCACTGACACGCGACCAGATGAGGTTTACGGGGAATTTAGACCCGTCGAAAAAGGATAACCTGCGTACTTTCTACGGTTATCGCTCGTTACACTTTTGCCTCCTCCATCCACTGGGATATTTACAATAAGAAAGTCGGGGGATAATGCGTCGTACCTTTTTGTCCTACGACGAAAATAATTATCGTGCTCGTAACTATTTATGCATGCGGTTAGAAAAAACTGCGAGGACGTTGTACGTGAACGATCCGTTAATGATACGATCAATCTTGGGAGATTATTTAGAATAATGCAAATGCGTTATACTTTTCCTCGTTGCTTAAACGATTCAAGAATAAAATTAATTTCCAGCCATCAATTAAACGTGTAGCATTTAGTTTTATTAAACGGAATAGATAGCGTGCTTAATTTTCTGATTAAAAATAAAATCTTTTGAAAAATTACTGTTGTATAGAAAAGTCAAGTATTTGGAAAAATTCCCGTTCGTTTATAAAGAGCTTAAGCTAAAGCTAGACTTTGGAGGCGCTTGCTCTAGTTGCCGGCTAATAATAATAAACTCCCTCGACGGTGATCCGATTTTTCCCGGGCAAAATCTGCTTTCCAGCATCGGCAGGGGACAGGAGGCAAACAAAACGATCTCTTTGCGCCGGCTAATTATCGAATTACAAAGAGAGGAGACGGCCGCAAAATCTCGCCGGCCGGAAGAATCAATTTCACCTTCGCATGTAGCCGGGCTCGGATTTCGCAAACACGCTCTCTCGAAAGGGAAAAAAGCGGCGCTGCGCACCGCAGAGAGAAAGGTCCTGCAAGCGCTAATCCGACGATCGCATGTCGGCGGCAATGAACTTGCGCCCATTGTTATTATGCAACGGCCCGCCTGGCTCGCCAAGTCCTTTTAAAGCCCGGCCGTCGCTCTGCGCAATTCGTTTTGCCGTAGCCGACGTTTCTTTGCGGGCGTCTTTTTAGGAAGCAAATTACAGTCGGCTGCCTTTGATCGATCGAGTGCTTGCGATTGATCGATCAATAAGGAGAATGCCAAAAATTGTCATTTCTGTTTACTTAAGTCGAACGCTAAATTTATTAAGGAATTTCGAGCTGTAAATTTCTTGCAAAATTTTCATGCTCCGTTCAGCCTATTGAATTTCTCTGTTATTAATTCTTCTTAGTCATTTACTACTTGCGACTTGGTATTGAGAAAATATCAGTCTCCGATGATTAATGTATTTTGAATTTGTAATCGTTAAAGTCTCACATTAATCATTCCGCGAAATTCGATATTCTATTATAGAAAGGTAAAATAGAAATCGCGGCAAAGCATCTTTCTTTTAACGTTAAATAGAAACATTTAGAAAAGCAGAATTTGTTTTCGCCCAAGCTTTTTCGATCTAAAGTACGAGAGAAGACTGGTTTGTAAAGTACCAAGTAAAGTTAAGTGAGGGCAGTTAAAGCCACCTCAGCAAGCCCATCCATCCGTCCAATAATAGGAGTTTTCTCGCGGCGCATCTCGTTAATGAAAAGTTTACAACTCGGTGCAGATTTAATTTCCAGTCCGGGGCGAGTCGGTCATAATTTTCGGCCGGCAGATTGAATCGGAATTTATCACTGAGCCGGCAAAGATGGACGCGCCTCATAAAAAGTGGCGGGAGTAGCTTTAAAGCAGCAGGCCTACATATCGATTGTCAAGGGCGAGTCCAATAAAACGAGGCTGAAATAGTTTCAGCGGCCGGAAGGATGAATGGACGTGCCGGCCGTCTTTATTCACGGACAGACGTAACGCGCGCCGAGAGACTCGAGAATTAGCGTACATCATTCACTGTCGCGGACTTTTCCGATCGGCAACAACGACGACCACGACGACGACTGCGAAAGCCCCTTCGCGAGTAGGCCTACCGGCGCTCGTAAATCACGATAGCATAATTTATATGCTAATGCCGCAGCGCGAGCCTACTGACGTTAATTGCGCAGCGTTTACGCCAGGGCCCATTTTCGCCAATTGATAGAAACCGGGAGGACTTTTGTCTTAACAAGCGGCGAGATATTTACGACGAGGCTGCAAGAGATAAGCTCGTCGCTTCGGATTCTACGTGATCGCTAATTCATCAAGTCCGCCTCCGCCTTTCCCATCGGTACAATTTCGCTTATAAAATCATCTCAACCTTCGATATAAAAACTTTACAGTTTCTTGCTAAAGTTCTGTCTGCTTCATGCGTAATAAATTTCCAGGTGGCGATAAGATTGTAAAATATTAGAATTTATTTCCAAACTATTAATTGTATACGACGATGTCTGGAACAATCGCGTTCGATCGAGGCTAGAAAACTGTAGCTATTTATTGCTGCGAATTTCTATCAGTGAAACTCGAATCTTCTTGCGGGTAGCTCGAGACGTCAGAGCGATCAGAGCGAACCGTGACAGTAGTGAATTTTTGCCGACTCGGCAGCTTGGCAACATTTACGAGCTGAGAAAAGTCGGCGATCGCGCTCTTTGGCGTCGATTGTATAATCGTCGATCGGCGATTTACGTGTGTTTATCCGTATTTCCATATCGATCGATATAAATCGGGCTAATCGGGCGCGATAACTCGGCCGGTCAAAGAAAGGCAGGAGCGTAAAGCCGGGAGGCGTGGCAGTGCAGCTTTTCGCTCGGTGTTCGTTTTCACGATGTTTATTATCGCTCGAATATCAAGCCGCGAGAGAGATACACGCGAGTGAAAGTAAGGACTCGTGGGTGGCTGCGGAAATCTGCATGGAAAGTCGCGCGCGGAATAATGTCTCTGTCCGATGACTCGACGTTTGAGACACATTTTCGCTGCCGGAGATTCGCTGCGAGCGGAGCCGAGAGGAGAAAAGGCACGTGTTCGTGCGCTACACGCGATTTCGTTCTTGATTTATGCGAGAGCGTCACGCTTTTCTTGCCGAGCTAAGATGGGTATTGACGGAGCGAGAGCATCTGGCCGATTCTACTTATAAGGCTGCCGAGGGTTTGCTTTTTCTCGCGCAGCCAGACCGAGCTCCTTTCTTTCTTTCTTTTTACTTTGTATTACTATTATTTCGGACCTTCTTTTCCACACTTGTGCAATTAGTTTTATCTACATAAGAAATTGTTCTTTCTTTTTCTAATATCGAAAAATACTATTTCCTGCGTCAATAGAAATCGTTTTTTTTATGTTTAACAATGAAAGCAATTACATCATGAAGATTTTGAATTTGTTTCGACTGAATACGCATTTTAATCATTTTATATAACGTGCCGAGCATTTTTTTTTCATTAGGAAATGAGCGTTAGATAAATAAAAGAAAAGCGAGCGAATGAGCAAAGCTAGTCTAAAGAAATCCA
Organism: Ormyrus rosae; assembly: GCA_035047165.1. NCBI lineage: Eukaryota > Metazoa > Arthropoda > Insecta > Hymenoptera > Ormyridae > Ormyrus > Ormyrus rosae. Next base: position 16,244,720 of record JAWWML010000052.1, on the reverse strand, counting down.
TAGTCACTCGGTTGAAAAGCGCGTTTCGCCAGAAAAGAATACCCATTTCCAGGACTAAATTGAACCTTTTCAGCTAGGAAAACGGAAAAAGCCGAGGAAGAAGAAAAGGAAAGAAATGAACTATTTAGCGGGGTTAGCAGCTCATTAAAAGCAAAGAAGCCCCCTTGGCAAGTGCGAAAAATATTATAATTCACAGATAGGATCTGACGGGGGCTCTCTCTCTCTCTCTCTCTCTCTCTCTCTCTCGTAGCAGCGCATTCCAGCTTCTTATAAATCGCCTGCAGGTGTGCTTTGCCGCTCAGCCCGATGACGTTTCCCAGGCGGCGTAAAGCCGCCTAATTAAGCGCGCGCACGCGCAGAGGGAGATTAGCCGGGCTCGCGCCTTTTCCGAACCGGCGACACACCGCTTAATTACGCAATGAGCGCGGATATCCGCGTGACGGCGGGAGATAGGGCCCTTCTCTCGTTAGCGGCTTATCGATCGAGGCGAGCGGAGAAGCCTCTATCTGATTGTCGGCGAGCACCCCTGCTTACTTTTTCAAGCAACCCTCCGCGGCAAGGGAGACTGCTTTCTCAGGAGGAGAACGGGCAGATTTTCCCTGCACTATTGATTTCCTGATGCGCCGGGAGAGCCGGGAGAGCGAGAGGAGTTAATGTAGTGAGAAATACTTTACAAAGACGCGCCGTCAAAAGAACGATGGGAATAGCTCTTTCTCCGGTTTAGGCACTGAATCATCGCATAAACACTTTCTTATTTTCCTCAAAAAAACTTTTCGCTTGGAATTTTATTTTATTTCTGATGATTTGAAAAAAATTTAGTGTAAAATCAATTGTCAATGTGCAATTAACAAGTTGAAACATTTGTAAGCTTGATAATTCAATTTGACCGAGTGCTTTTCATTTGCGACCTAAGCGTTGTGCAAGGGAGCAATAAATATTTATTAAGCTCAAAGAAACGTTCCGTCTCATTTAAATGTCAGCGAATTGAAAAAATCAAGTTTTAAGGTTCGCAGCGCTTGTAATTTGCAGGTTGCTCGAGAGAGAGAGAGAGAGAGAGTCGAAGAAATAACGAGGCGTCAGATCGTTTATTGTCGTTCACTGAATTCACGCGTTCGCGGAGTATATTTCTCTCTTAAGATTGTAAAGATAGATAATTGCCGTTAGCTGCAATAAATACGTACGCAAACTGCTTCGGAAACATAAAACTGGGTTATAAATACCGCGCGGCTCGCGCCTGCTTCTGTTGTACAGTGTAACGGCAATTAGGCTCGCCCGGCTAATTGTCTTATTTATCATAATGGAGATATTATCGACGGCTACCTTTTCAATAGATTTGCGCACCAAACTCTTAAACACTAACAATGCTGGACGATGAAAAGAGCTTTTCAGATTTTTCCCACTCCGATGACTCGAGATTTTATCTGTTTCGCCACAGTTTCTTGAAACAATCGGTGCAAAGATTCATGGATGCTTCAAACGAACAGTTTGAGACTCATCTTTTCTCGGCAGGCGCGCGGTTGACTTTTCAAAATCATTTCCAAACGGTAAAAGTTTATCGAGCTGTTGCTCGTTTAATAAATCTTCATTTTTACCGCAATGTACATTGTTCAAGCGGTCGACGTGTACGCGAGAGAGCCCCCGGTTTTTTGGCAGCCCCCTCGACCGGATCGATGCGCGGCATTGTTGAATATTCAGCGATTCAGCAGCACTTGCAGCGCGAATTTTCGGCCGGCTGAGAAATGTCAGTGGAGCGGCGCAGTGGAGGGTCGTGCAGCTCTTTCACGCTCGGCGGGATCAAGTACCCTCGATCCAATTTTATTTCCTTTGGCTTCTGTGTCAGGGCACTCGAGGAGGCTCGAAAGGGCTGCGGCTTAAAATAACTCTCGCGCCGCGCGACGACGTCTTCTCCACGGAGAAAGAAACTCGCGGCGAAAATAACTGTTACTCGTCGGCGCGTTCGAAAAAGTCATTTGTCGCGGCGATCTATCAATTAGAAGCAACACGCTCGCAAGAAGAGGACTGTGGCATTACGTATGCGCGGGCATCGTGTCGCTTCTGGTTTTACGGGCAAGGCAGAGAGAGAGAGAGAGAGAGGCTAATGGAGCCGAAAGAAGCGCGCAAACGAGTTTCCGCCGCTTTTGCAGAAATCGCGTGCGTGCCCCCGAGAACACGCGTAATTTATTGTATTCGAGTGCACGAGCAGCCGAGCGAACAGCCTAACGGTGTGGCTAATCAGCCAACAGAGGAGTTTAACGGTCTCTCTCTCGCGCTCTGATGCTGCGTTGGAAGCGAGAGTTGCGCTGCTGCTGGCCGATGCCTTTTCGGAGGAGCGGCGTCGGAACAGTCTTATCAGCTCTCCTCGAGTCTGCACGGGATTCTTTTGTTTCTTTGCTTTTGTGCTCGCTTTGCTGCATGGGTAGACCTTCGATAACATAGTGTGGGACTGTGATAAAGTGCCGTTCCGGACCTATCGATCTGTGGGTATTGTATAAGTTACGATGAGTAATAAGTGTTGAATAACTGGATCTGTTTGTTTTAGGTTAGAAAGGTTGCAGTAAAATTAAGCTACAAGCAAATGCAAAACAAAATCTCCTTAAATATATTATATTCACCTCTCAAGACTGAATTTCAAATAAAATACTGTACGACTTTAGAAAAATGCTTAATTCACCGCAATCCAAAAAAGAAGCTATTCTTCGTATCCATTAGCAAGTAATATCCTGTCCACGTTTTACATTGGCATATTTACCAGGTATTTGCTAGCAGCTCTTTTTGTTATCGCGAACTTTTGACCCAGTCTACCTGCAGGTCCGGCTTCGGGAAAAATGCCTCCGCAATAACTCACTCTTACAACTCGAGACGAAAATATACAATAGTTTGACTCACTTGAAAGAGGTTGTAGCCCTTGTCGTACATCCACATCTCGTCAGCGGGATGCTCCTTGCAGGTGTCGTGCTGGGCCGAGTTGAGGATCGAGGGGGGTGGGCCTCTCGTTAGCTGGATCGCCAGGGACCTCTGCAGAAGCAGAAGGCAGCGAGAGGGCCCCGGGCCGCCCGGGCCCGTTCCCTCGTCCATTATCGAGGACATCCCGGCGACCGGTCCTCGATTTCAGCTAGCTCTGTCAATCGGGAGGTGGCATCGCGATCCCTGCGGACAAAAAAAAAAACACTTTGCTTAACCTCTCTTTCGAACGCTTTTATTTGTAAAATCTAGTCGTAGTAAAGACCGCCAGGATCTTTGTGTATACACTCGAGGGAAATGTTTTCCGTACTAAATTTAAGTAGCCGGCGAGTGGATAAAGAGACACATGTAAGCGCTTGCTTTCGCCCGAGATTTATTTGAACTGGAAAAAATAGACCGCAGTCCCGGTGACGTTAACAAAGTGCGTGTATTTCTATTTATACCGAGTATTTACAAAAGAAAGACTTTCATAATTCCAGAATTTATGGCTGAAACGAACGCTCCTCCCCAGTTAAATGTTTGGCAGGTCGAAAAAAGTTAAGCGACGATTATTTATTCGCCATAAACATTTCAATATCTCGGCGCATTATTACCAATTAAAGCGTCCCCCGTTCATTCGTCAACTACACTCCCGCAAATCCCACAGTCATCTGCTCCGCGTAAATTTCATTGCGGCTCACATCCGGGCGATAAAAACGAATACGTGATAATGGCGGCTTCCCACAACGGCAGTGCCTTATTACCTCCTGCGGCGGCCGAAAGCCCACTGTCACGTCGCCGTTGTATCCAGCGGGCTAATTGATTTACTCCATCCCTCGGCTGCGGCCTCGGAAATCCGCGGCAACGCTCCAAAGGGAAGGAAGCGCAAGAAAGAAAGAAATTCCCCCAAAGACTCGGAGTTTTTGGCGCCGCTCCAGGGGATCATCGCCGCTCCGAAAAGCCTCTATTAGCCTTCAAAGTTGCCTTTCTTCCGAGCGGCCATACAACGATTTGGCAGTAATTGCAAGGAATTTTTTAGCCCCGGCGGAATTCCTGGCAAGCCTGGCGCGTCTTCTCCTAGCCAAGCTCACGCGCGATTTGACTGACGCACCGTCAAACTGCGGCCGCGTCTGCTTTTCGTTTTCCCGATTCCGTCCGGATTTCTAGGAAACGCCCGGCCCCCGGTAAAGCGCTTCCAGACGCGCCTCTCCTTCCTTCCTCCGGCGCTGCTCCTTCGCGATCGATATTCGCCGGGAGATAGCGAAATTTCTCACGGCGGAAAGTGAAATCATCCTTTTTCCTCGAATAGGAAACGACTGTGGGAGAGGAATTTTTCGGCGGAATAATCACTTCCGAGGGGACGCACGAAAATAAGATATTTTCTTTCGGGGGGGAAAAATAAGCTCGGCGCGTTCTCCTGTTTTATGAGCTGCAAAGTAATAATATGGCCGAAAACCAGTTTCGCCGTCTAGGAAGAAAGAGGCCGCGCGAATCTTGGAATTAATCATTTCGTTGGGAAACGAGTTTCGATAATTACCGGGGAGAATTCTCGAATATTTTGGCTATATTTCGAGAGCCGAGAGATAATTTGAGCTCGGCCCCTAATCAGGGAGCCTTTGAAAGACGCACGAGGGGAGGAGGGGAGAGCCCCAAAGAACGAGCTCCGACTTTCCTGCGCCGTAACTTTCTTCGGCCGCGCAGCTCTCGGCTCGTACGTCCGAATTGTTCGGAATCCGCGGAAAATATGTCAATCGCGCGTGCGGAGCATCAATTTAAAGCTCTCTCTCTCTCTCTCGAGTCGCTATCTGGGATGGCTATCTGCAAAATTTCCAGCCTCGCAATTTTCCGCGTCGTAAATCAAAGAAGGCTTGCGTCTTCGTTTATTAAGATAACCGGCTACACGGCCTCGAAAGTAGAGGTACGTGTACTTTTTGGAGTAGCCATTCCGTCTTGCACGTTCGAGCGTATAATAATTACTCGTTCGTCCATATCGAAACTTTCGCTGCCGCGTTAACGTTCATAACAAGCGCGAGATCTAACCCAGAGAGACGCGGAGTCCGCGCATAAATTACGGAAATGTTTGATTTATCCGCGAGCTGTGCGTGCGTGCTTTCGCCTCCTTTTTTCCTCGGCGACAGATTCGAGCAAATATTCGAGAGAGCCGCATTGAATTTACATATGCCGAGAGCCGGAAGAGTTTTTCCAGCCGCGGGGGCTTTATCCGCCTGCTGCTGGACGACACGCGCTTTGGCAGCACAAAGAGAATCTCGAGGCGGCCGGACTCTCTCGCGGCGGACTGGCGCGGATATCTATGCTCACCTAAGGAGAGAGAGAGAGAGAGAGAGAAAGAGAGGGAGAGAGCGGAGATGCTCGAATCAAGCGTTCATGTTAAATTTATGGTGAAACTACGCTTTGTGAATCGGGGATTTTTGCCGGGCGAGCTTCAGCCGGACATAATGGAAGCGCACGAGAATTAAAGGCGATCCGAGATTAAAAATTTCCTCCCCAGCTGCCTCGTGCTTCAAGGTGAGGACGTAAAAGGACTGGTTTCGCTTTAAAAATAGATTATGCTTAAGGATATGCTCTCCCGGCGCGTTTTCACGAGCGCCGATAAAATGCTTCTTGCATAATGCGAGCGAGCGCGCGAGCTTTTTAACAAGTTTGCCGAGTTGCATAAAATTCTCGTAAACTATCGGCTTCGCTCTTTGTTTTTCCGCGAAAATAAAGAATTCTGATTTAATGTATTATTTATTCCTAGTTTAAAGCGTTTGTCAAACACTGGATTTACGACTAGTTGTTCGGCTCTCAAGGTAACAATATCATTATTATTAATGATAAAACATGGACTCGTCAAGTTGGGCTTTAAACAATTGTTTTGCTTGTCCTAAACGGTTGATTTGCCACGGAAAGCCGATCCCCCCCCCCAATCAGTTAGAGCGCAATAGAATGTAACGAACCCTCGTGGCTCTAAGCTCGCTTCCCGGAACGGGGAAAGGGCTTATTTATCAGCGGTGGCCGAGTGCGTTCCCCCGGCAGCAGAGCAGGGTGGAGCGGGGAGGAGCGGAGAGGTTCGCAGAGGAGCCCGGGGCGCCGGAGAATGACCGGTGCGTATCCGCTATCGAAAAGTACAATCTAGCCGCTCGCTGTTACGCGGCGGCCGAGCTCATAATGGAGGGGGTCCTTGGGTGGTCCGCTCGCGGCGCGAATTCGCCTACGCTTTCCACCTGGAAATTCAATGGGCTGCTGCGATCTTCGAAAAACCGTCTGTCAACCTCGCGCGCGCAGTAAACTCTCGGCAGAAAAGGCACAGTGTTCTACTTTACGGCGAGAGAAGTATCTTTAAGCAGAATCGTCGACTCGAGGAACTCCTTTATACAGCCCGGCTGGGAAAGCACTCTGGCTTCTTTTCAAAATTACACTACTTACTCCAAGTACCTGAATGTACCGGATAGAAGCGAGTATTTAGAGAAACGTATGTACAAAAGGTAATGCCAGTAATTATATTTCCCGTCGCTCGGACACACGTCCGCGCGTATAATTTGACGTCGCCGTGTGACGGCGCTAAATTATACACAGCCTCGCTTGATGGGATTTCCTCTCTGTCTCTCTCTCTCTCCCTTCGTGTGGAAGCATTAGAATCGAAGAAAAGCGTGCGAAGCAACTGGAAATCGACGCGGGTTCGCGCGAAGAAAGATATTATGTTTCTCGGTCGCGCGCTCGGCATATAAATTGCGCAGCTGCTCCGCACGCAAGCCGCCCTTATCTATCCGTCTGTGGGGAAAAGGCAGTCGGCTAAAAGATGATGTTCGCCGTGGAAGAGAGACGTATAGACGGTGTCGCGCGAGCCGAGACCGATTGATCGGCGCAGGCGCGACAAAGCGATCGATTGCTCCACCGCGACGTTTATTTCTGTAAATTGTTCTCGTGCCGGCCGGCTCGTTTCTCGTTGTTACAATTCAGAAAACAGCGCAATTCAACTTGTTTAATCGAATAAAAATGATAGTTGAAAGCGTTTTTTTTCACACCGATTACTTTTTATTAAAGTATAAATATTATAGTTCGATCCCTTTTTTATTTTATTTTATAACATAAATAAAAATATAACAGGCTGTAATTTTTAATTAAATAATAAAACTTGCGGGACGAATGATGCAACGAAAAGTTTTCTAGCAAAGAATTCACTTGGCATCTCGCATCGATTTCCCAAACCCTTTGACCGAACTCTCGGCGTCATGCACGCGGAATCGGAAGTCGAGCTGTCGATTGGTATACGCTTCGATTGCCGGGGGATTGTACAACTAATGATTCGATGCGAGTAATCACGCAATGTTTGAATACAGGGGATTATCCTGCAAATTGACTGTAATCTTTTATTGCGAAAAAATTACCGAGCATTTCTCCGGCGGATCGGTGATGCAATGATCAAGAAAGTATTTTATTATATAATGGGCTTAAATTTTTCGTGACTTTATTATTACTGAAGCCATCATCGGCGCGCGTTTCTCAACGAGCAGAGACGCAAAGCTTGCCTCGAAAAATCACTCCCGAGCGATTCGCAAGATGAAACTTTCATTTCCTGTGAATCACACGCGCGGCAAAAAGACCGGCGAATCCGTAATTATCTTGATTATTCACCATAAAAAGAGAGGGCAAATTACACCCACATCCCGCTACTCGAGCTTTTCTCGCCTATAATCTAGCATTAAAAGTCGGCACGTAAAATCGGCGGCGACGGCGGCGGCGGCGGCAGCAATTTCAGGCCGCCGAGAGCAAGACAATGCCAGGGCAAAAAAGGCGTGGGGGTTAATCAAGCGAGAAACGAGCCTTTGCAATCAAGCCTCTCGATTTGATGAAAGAAAAGCGCGGAGGCGTCGCGCGCGCGGCTTTTCCCCGGCAAGGTCGCCGAGGAAATATTACAATTGCCCGCGAGCGAGTCCAATTAGCCGATGACCGTCGGAGATGAGCGTCAACCCGAGGAAAGAGGGATTTCACTTTCCTCCATTATTCCCTCTCTGTCTCGGCTATGTAGGAGATCGATCGCGCGGCTAACCGTAGATTGGAAAGTCAATTTTCTATAAGTAATACAAACAAGGCACGCGCAAGAGCTCAAGCTTCTTCCCAAGCCGCTCTTATATTGTTGTAGCCGGGTTTCACTTTTCTTTTTTTATTATCCGAGCCCGGCAGCAGCGCTTTTTGCGACGAGGAGCGCCGAGAGCTTTTCTTCGCCAAGATTCTATCTGCAAAATGGCCAGGTATCGGATCTATCTTCTTAATTAAATGTCTTAATAGTTTAGTTTTTATCCGCTGCCGAACTAACGGCTTTTAACGGCTTTCGGCTGCGGAGGGTTAATGCGTTTTAGCATTTTTCAAAGTCCAACTAAATTCACACGCGCTCCTCTATTCTTATCGGACGAAATTGCTGCATCGATGCACTATTTTTTCGGTTCGAGAATTGAATTTCTGTAAATACCCTCGCGCAAACTAGACCCTGTGGAGCGAAATTCGTGCTTTAGATTTATTATAATGAACCAGTAAGAGATAATCGGAATGTAATATAGACAAATAGAACGCCAGAAACAATGAGCAGTTAAATCGGGCGATAAGGAATGAAAGTAAACAAGTGAGCTAATTTGGAGAGCTAAAATTAAGTTTATAAGTACATTAATCAGTGCACTTTAAAAGCAGGTGATCTAACATGATATTAGTAGCTTAACGAGCCTGTTTAACGATGTAAGCAGTAAAAATATTCCAGGTCGAGTGCTGCAGATGGAGGCAAACTCGAGTCGCTGGAAGATAAGCGCAGAGACGACGCTTGCAGTATTGCGACGACGCGGCGGCATATTAAAAGCCTTTTTAAAAATACAGGCCGCCAAGAGAAAGCTTTTAAAAATTAAGCTTGCTCCAATTTATTTATTTATCGTCAAATTAAACGGATTAAAAGCTTTTATTTTAATCATCGCTAAAAATGAAGCGCATTAAAGTCTGATTAAGAAAGCTTTTATGCACAATTTTGATTTAAAGGTATTATGAAATAATACGAAGCCGAGGGGTCACAGATGTAGATTAGCTGCAGGACTTTAATTAAGTCATGCGGTAATACTATAAGCGTTACGCGACGTCGTTTGTTATTCGAATGCCCACAACCTCGTAAATTTATCGGGTATTTTTTACAATTTATTAATCTCGGGCTGGAATATTACTAATTTGCATTTACAACTTGCGATCATATTTCCAACAATGTTGTAGCCAATTAGCTCCGAGGAAAAGGGATTTTTTCCGAACGAGTCTTGCATTCGTCTGACTGACGTCAAGTTTAAGACCGCATCTAAATGCCTATTCTGGAACAACATGCACATTCTTCGCACAAGTGTTTTTATAGCGCGGTATATCATTAACGGAGCATTGAATATAAAGCTGTAAATCATCGGGATATAGCGTGTATATCCAGGCGTAAGTTTCGCCTCGTCGTGAATGGGCCGTTTATCGCCGGGAAACAAAGTTCCTTTGATTATTTGCAATATAATTGACAGAAATAAGGTCGGAAAGGCTGAAACTAATAGAGCCGGTAAGCGCGAGATTCGTAATATTACTGTGACGTTAACATTGACAAGGCAGAGGCTTAGGGTTGGCAGAATCAGAATCGGCGCTGAATCGGCAATTTCGCAAAGCGCAATGTTGCGGAAGCGGCTTAGCGAAGACCTAGAGCTGACTCTGGTCGGGCTAATTATGCATATCCTTGCGCGGGGGGCTTCTGCGGTCGGGCCAAGCGTCCGGAAAACAAGTCCATTCGCGGCGGGTAATTGCGCGCGCCTCGGCGAGATTTTCATTCCGGCCGGGCTGATGAGACGGGCCCAGCAGCCCCTCGCGCGAAAAATAGAGGAGAGCAGCCGAGCGCGCGCGAGGAGGGCCTCCGAGATGCGGGGGAGGAGATAGCGCGAGACAAAGAGGAGAGCTTTAAGCTCGAGGCGCGCGGGTGTGGTCGATCACGCGGGATAATATTAACCGAGAGAGCCCAGAAGATGGAAGAGCGCGATCGATGGCCCGGAGCGGCGGAGGAGCCGCAGCGCCGCTGCACAAAAGCTTTGCGCTGTCACCTCGAGCCGCTCGCGATCGTAATTTAGGAAGCCGCTTTATGAGCAAGAGCGAGCCGAGGGAAAACCAACAATTAATTCCATACGCCGAGCGGCCTCTATCGCGCCATCTTGAATAAACTTTAAATATTGGATTATGGCTTTCTCATTCTCCCTTTCCTTCCCTATCGGCACCGGCATCGGAGGAGGCATCCGAGGAGGCATCCGAGGAGGCGGGTTTATCGCGCACGAGCTTTTCGAATTTCCTATTTAATTAATGAATATGTTAACCTACTTGCGCTTATCTAATAACCTCCCTGCCCAGTAAATTGCATTCCGCGGATCGGGAGTTTGTGCGAGACCGCTTTAAAAAATATCACTCCAAATTGAAAGCTAATATTAGAGTTGATTTGCGCTGCGGCGCTCGTTCGCAAACAATGCTTCCTGCCTGAAATCGCACAGGCTCGCTCTTGAACGGTAAAGACGCAATTGCTCGGCATAAAAAATAGAGGCTGCATGCACTCGTATAAAGCACACACAGACACACACGCGAGGTTATTAGCCGGCTTGCAGCGTGCAGCCGCGTCAACTCTGGGCGTTTTACGACAGCTACCAGCGGAATATAGGCAGAGCAGCGCGCTAACGGTACAGCACGACGCCTCTCGCAAATTGCGCGCTGCTTCTCAGAGCGAAGATCGCGCCGCTAAGCAAAAACCCGAGCCGACTGCACGGACGCACCGCGGGCATTCAATTACAATGCTAAGCACCGAGCCTCCCTGCCGCGAAATCGGAACTAGTTTTCACCTGAATATCCTAATGGAAAAGAACGTCGGTGCGAGTTTCCGTTAGGCTACGTCTGGATCCGTTTCGTCAACCGCGGATGTCCTTAGCTTTTTCTCGTCGGGGGGCCGACTTTCTCGGCGTTTTTCCCGAAAAAGAGGAATCGCGACCGAAAGAGTCCGCGAAAGGGCCGGCAAAAAGGCGGAGAGCGGCCCGATTTACTTTCGAAGGTCCCCGTGTGTCTCTGCGCGCCTCGAGAAACCGCATCACACATTGAGCAATTAGAGGCGCACTTTCTTCGATGCTCGGCGCAGAAAAAGGGGAAAAAAGGCAAAAAAAAAAGGGCGGCGGGAAAAAGTTGTCCGGGAGGCGAAAGTTCAGGGACTTTCCTGGCCGCGGACAGCTGCCTCGGAATCCGCTCCCTCGTCAGGCCCGCGCCGACATTGTGTCGCGCATTGTCTCGGCTTGTAGAGTTGCGCGTGCCGGCTTAGCCGGCGGCGGCGGCGGCGGCGGCAGCTTTCTAGCACGCGAGCATCCGCGAAAGTGCGCAACAATGAGCGAGCCAAGGATGCCGGGACACATCGGAAACGAGCGAGCCGAAGAGCGATTGTTGTGCTCTCTCGGCCGATATCCCGCGAGTCTTAGGAGCTTTCGGGAAAAACCCAAGGCCTGTCGATTTCGGTGGCTTTGATGGGAATAATTAAGCCGTGGGCTGCTTATGCTGCTTCGTTCGGCTTTTTTTTATTCCGGGGCCAGACTTTCTCCCGATTGTTTTCGCGGCACACTTTGCTTTGAGTAATATCATTGTTATCTTGCAAACTGGGTTCTTGCTAACTAATGTATGCTAAGCAGGATCTGCCGATTTCTTTCGGTGGCGTTCAACTGATGGCCAGAAAAGCTCTTTATGGGGGTATCCGTTGATAAGCTGCCGTTTTAAAAGGGATTTTTCCTTTTTCCTGCAGGTGAAACTCTTTTAAGGCAAGGAGAACCGTTACCTTCTTCGGTTGTGCCTTAAAATTCAGAGAACGGACTAAATGTTTTAAGTAATTCAGTAATGACATCATTAGATTTCCATGTTTGTTCTCGTCGGATGCTCTACAAGCTTAACTCGCCTGTAGAAAGAGCATTGTCTTCCAAATATATTTTAATCTTACTATTACCATTCTCGAAAGCATTTAGGTGTTGTGCAGGAAACGCTATTTCTTATGTACGACGATCACCATTCTGTAATGAATTAGTATTACTTCAAAATATTAATGAGATTTTTGGTTTATATTTAAAAGCAATAAATAATGAGCATTGCCTTTATAAATTTAAAGAGAAAACTTATTTTTCTTATGCAACTCTTATTTGGTAACACTCTTATTTATGTACTGTTCAAAATTTAAATTTAAGATGAGAATTAGTCAAGATTTTTATTAATTACTATACTTTAAGTAAATAAGAGAAATTTTTTTCAATATTCAATACGTTTCTTAATTAAAAATGAAATTTCATACGTAAAACCAAATTTAAAATCAAAACAGATTCTGCTTCCGAGACGGGTCGAGTTTATTAATTCATCAAGATGTATATATTTCGAAAAGTCCGACTGGACCGAACGCTCTCCGCAGCAACAATGTTTCGTTAATTAAATGTCAGCCGCGTTATTACCGAAAGAAATAAGGTCCGCGGCGATCATTAACCGACAGCGGCCGCATATGCAATTAGATCGAAGCAATAAATTCGATCCGCGCGGCGTTCTCCGCGGGCGCGTTTGCGTATCGGCGCGAGCCGGGAGAGAGAAGAGCGCTTGAGAACCTTTGCGATTCAGGTTTCGGGCCGTCTGTGTGTGTGTGAGTGCCTGCGGTCTCCTGCAGCTAGAAAGCAAGAGCGGGCCAGTCAGACCAGTTTCTAACTGCAGGTATACGGAACCCCCGAATCCTCCGGCTGGCCCGACCTTCCCCCCTTTTTTAGCCTTCGCGAAAGAAGAAGCCAAAGCGGTCCCTTCCTAACGCGAGTCAAAAATAAGCTAGCTGTCCGCTCGGTTTCTGCGCGTCTATACGAGTTTACGTTCGAGAAAGCAGCAGCATTTTTATCCTACGTTTTCGTTCTTCGCGATAAGGAATATGAAATTATTAAACGTGCAAAATTTTTTACATCCTTAATCCGATCACATCAGTTTAATATTATTATTCATAAATTTTCTTAGTTAAATGTTCCATGTTCTAATTTACGTAAAATTGTTGATAAGATAATCTTTAGATAATTTATTGCATAGTAAAATTCTTGTAATTAAATAACTGGATTAAATTAAACGAAACGATGGCAATAGCTTAAAGTCTGGAAGTCTCTCGCGGTCAGTGGAGGAAAAATTAATTGGCAGTGGGTTTTTGCAAAAGGCCGCGCGGGGATAAGAAAAAAAAGGCTCGTGCATCGGCTCCCGCTGTTATGAAATGGTATTTGCATGCGAGTCGCGATGATTCCGGTCGATTTGATCCCACGCTCGGCGGAACACGGCCGGCAATAGTGTCGAGCGATAAAGGATTGATCGCGACGAGCGGCTAAACAATGGCTCGAGCGCTTGATTGTCGGGCCTCTTTTAAGGAGATAGAGACGTCTCTCTTTTTCAATCCGACGCCATTATTTTAATGATATTTCTCGGGCGCCGAGTCACGATTTCGTAGCCCCGCGACTCCGAACAGTTAGCCGACGACAACGACGAGCGATCATCGGGAGAAAACGGGGATATCGAGCCGAGGCTTATCTGATTAAGGCCCGCTGACTGATTGCCGTCGCTCGAGGAGCCGCGGCCAAACTTTAACTCGAACTCGAACGAGCTGCCCCCCCCCCCCCCGATCTCGCGGCGCCGCTAATTATTCCCACAGTCCCCCCGTCTCGGTGCATTAGCGTAATCAATACGGATCACTTGCGAAAGCGACACCTCTCAGTTTTATCAGCGCGAAAAACCGTTAAAGACTCGTCTGCCTCGACCCACACTGCAAAGCCCGATTCATTAATTATTAGCCAACTCCTCGCTTCTTCGAGCGGCCAAACAGTTCGCGGAATTTATTTGCATAACGATACGAACGCAGGTTCAAACTTGCGTAATCCGCTCGCCGAAAAGCTTTCGACACCGATAATCAAGCGTACACACACGGTTTCCGCCGAAAAAAACCGGTCGTCTATATAACTTTTGCAGATTTTAAAATCGGTCATCTCCGACTAAACCAGGCTATGCCCGGCGTTCATTAGCGCACGTCGCGAAGATGCAGGAGTGGATATAGAAAGGCGCAGCTCGGAGACCTGAATTTCCCGGCGAGGTCAAGCTCCGCTGCTCGCAAACATTACGCGCAACATAATACTCTTGTTATTCAACTCGGCGAATCATAGGATTACATTGTAAGGATATACAGAGGCCGGCGGGCAGTTGCCGCAAGACTTTTACCGCTATGCACAGAGAGGACTAATACGAGAGCCACTGCTAAGAAGGTCACGAACTCACCGGACTGCCCGGCACGACCTTCGACCCCGATTTTCAAAGGCTTTTCGTCTAGTCACACAGCTGCCCGTCGCGAGCGCCGTTTAACAAACTTGTCATTCAGCCTCGGGACCGATCGAGATACCATCGAAGGCGACCAGATGAAAAGCACGAGCCGTTCGCCGTCCCCCCCCCCCAGATTTAGAATCGCATCGCGCACTTTTAATTATCGGAAATTCGATCTGTCGAAATTTCTATTTTCGCCGGAGCGTTGCGCCGTTTCGTAACGCGACTCGAGCGGGTAATTGTCAAAACAAATACACAATGAGTCTGCCTTTTGACAGACTGAATGGCTATGAGAATACAGTTAGCACAGCTGCTTTTGTCATTCGCTCGAGAACACAATGCACGACGTAGTACGAAATTTTTGCAAAACCAGCTTTTCAGTAGACGTATACAGATGCATTTACAAAGCTTTTACTCGATTTTCTTGCAGATTGTAAGTGTAATGTTTACAATTAACGGATCCCTCGCGCTTCTCTCCACTCGAATTTCTTGCGAAATTGCACAAGTAGGCCCATTCACCTGTTTACCATTACGTCAGAATTTCAGACACATTTTCTATTTTTCTACACAAGCCGGCGGCGGCGGGTTAAAGCGTCAAGCGATAAATAACCGCTTGTCACTCCGGAGTTGGTTAAAATCGTTTGAAATATTATCTATCGATAGTAAAAGCATTTATCGCCGCCGAAACCTTTTCGAATCGAGCCGGAGCCTTGCGGAAAATCAATTTCTCGGCTCTCTCGGTCGACTTTGGCGCGCGTTATGACGGATTCGAAAAATTGCGCAAGCGCCCCAAGGTGCGCCGAGGTGCAGGCGATGCAGTGTGCCGCGCGATATAATTTATATCTCTCTCGGAAAAGTCTGGCTAATTTCTCGCGGGACGATCGCGGCAGCGATCCATAAATAAAGGCTCCGCCGCGATATTCGTGAGGCCGTCGCGGCGCTGTAAATTTTCGGCGGCGTCACGACGTCTCTCGGGCGCGAGGAACAAGGAGGTAACGGCGAGAGAGGCGCGGCTATAGGAATACGTGTGGGAAAGCGCGGACTCCCGGACCGTTAGAAGCTTTCAAGGATATCCTGTGTCGCGAAAGGAGGCTTCGAGTTTCGACGATTGCCGAGAGCCGAGCGTAATAACAGGTGCCGGTCTCACTCGATCTTAATGAGATTGGGAAAGACGCCGGTAGTGTATGGCAGCTGACAAGTCTCATCTTCATAATCGGAGCATCTTTTAACATAAATAACAGTTTAGTATTAAAATAAAACGGATTTACAGCTGTTTTCTAGCTATAAAGTACAGCAGTTAACACTTTGTTCTAGTTGCGCGTTAATAAACTAAACGAGAGACAGTTATCTTATTTTTCTAGAAGGATGGATTACTAGTGTACCGTATGAAGACGTTGTGGTTGCGTACGTGAAATTTGATGATCGTGGCTCGAAAAGAAGACGTTGCACCGCTTTTCTCTGATTTCCAGCATTTGAATAAAGATGTGTGGCTCGCGTGTAAAGTCGATAGCGTTATTCGTGAAATTTATGTACCGCGATTCGCCTGACTTATGCAAGAGTGTAGAAAATAAGCCCGATCCTCATTTCTAGGCTGCGCAGATACAAATCGATCGTTAAAGCTGAATTCAGAATACACGAGCCAGGAAGGAAACGGGAATTTGTTCGGCTTGCTTTGCTTATTATAGATGAAACAGGGCTGATTATTTATTGTTGTATTTTAAATTATTTCAGTGCTTTTTATGAATTAAATTAGAATTCATTAATCACTGATTTGAGTTTTTGTTCTCGAATAAATCGATCGATTACGTATCGATCGAACGAAAAAAGAAACCGTTTCATAATTTTGAACCGCTCGAATTTGGTCCAGCTTATTCTAATAATTGGCCAGAATTCATTCCGACTTGACGCAAGTCGGTGCGGAAAAAAACGGCGGCCAATTTCCCGGCGGCTTTCCGCGAACGAGCAGTGAATTTCCTCGACAATGGTCGGGTGGTCTGGTCACGTCTGGTTCGCGGCGCCTGCAGGAAAACCGCAAGTCGTACCGTACTTTTGCACTCTTACTTTTGACGCAGCTGGCAGCGCGACGTAAGAGAGTATACGTACTGCTTAAAAAGCGGGCTCCAAATCTGCAGCTGCCGCGCGAGCTTTCACCGGGGATCCATCATCGGCCGCGCAGAAATTGTCTTTATTTGTCCTTGAGAGGGGAAAAAGGCGCTCGGTCATGCCGCGCACATATATCCATATCGCATATCGCGGGCAGGAAAGTGGGATTTAATGGCTCTGATTGAATCCGATCCTTCCTACGGCGATTATTTTTGCCGTGTGGCAATCGAAAATATCCCGTAATAGAAATAATTACAGCTGCGGGCTCAAACTCCATTTTTATTTAATAACCTTACCAACCAAAGCACTGTGTAACACATAAACAACACGAGGATGGAAGCCAATCGATGCTCGGCTGATTGATGGAACGAAAGTCGGAACTCGTATAGACTCGGGAAAAAAATTGCCCGATTCATAGTCAGAGCAAAGTTAATCCAAGCGACGTATATTGGAAACCTATACCGACGATGTTTTTTGTGAACTGCTTGGCACATTTCGCACGAGCAGGAGCCTCGACCTTTGCTCGAGCTTCCGGAGGCCGGTTAGCGTTTGCGATTATGAATGAGGATCGGCGCAGGTACGCTCTTGGCTTTCTTTGGCGGCGAGATGACTCGCGCTCGAGGAAAGGAGAGAATGCGGACGGTGAACGTCTTGGCGACTGGCCTACATCCGCTCCTCGAGATATATATTCTACAAATGGAAGCTGCCCGGCGCGCGGCGCACGTGTCTTTTTAATGCCCGAAACGTATTCGCGCCGATCGCTCCACTTTACCGGCCGGGGCCCCTCACCAAAATAAAGATGTATGTGGGCTGTCGCGCGTTTCCTTCTCCAAAGCTCGGCTCGCTCGCGGTGCGCGTAGGAGAAATTACGGCGACGAGCGATCGAGTTCTCCCATTAGCCTCCTTCGATCTCAAAGGAAATCTTCTCATCTCAGGCACGATTTCGCTTCCTTCTCCCCGGCCGGCTTCCAGCTCCCCTGCCCCTTTTGTCGCCAAGCTCCACCGCGGTTCTTATTACTTTTTACCCGAGCAATTAAGATCCCCGATAATGCATGCTGATTTATTCCTGTTTATACAAAGACTTTCAATGTGCTATGGGAGATTAACGATGCTTGCGCATTCAGGAAGTCGCACTAGAGTGCACTTTTAGCCTTGAATTCTCGTGAAGCGGCAGCTTTTTCTAGGCGGGTGATTAGCGGAAAAAATTGTTTGCCGACGTTTCAGCGCCGGAAATTCGGTGTAAACAAGTTTTTCTGCTGCTCAAAATGTTACGCGAGTGTATACACCTAATGAAAATTGGATTTAAAGCTTTCTACTATTAATTAATAGCTTTTTATAGCTTTCCTTAATTATGTACTTAATTAAGAAAATACGGTAAACTTGGAGTTATTCAAAACATTTACAAAGTGTCTAATTTAGATTCTTCTTTGCACTGCTTCGGTTTTTCCCGAAAACGCGGTTTTTGCCAATAAATTAATTTGGATAACGTCTGTCGCAATTAAAATGTGTAGTTTCAAAGTTGAAATTGCTCATAATTTACAACGATAATAATTTAATATCAAACACATTTAGTGAAGTAATTCAAGTTTTAATATTTGTTTTTAGAGCTGGTCCGATCTGTTCCTGTTCTTTCGACATTTTTCCAGTTTCGTAACGGCAGTAAAGTTTTGTTGCCATGTTCTAAAATTATACTTAATAATTATGTTTTTATGAACAGTATAAGTGTGTGAAGGCGAAAAAATAGAATGAAAGTCCATACTTTTAATACTTATAATTAAAGAGATATTCATTTTTAAAAGAACAAATTTACGGCTTCATTGGGACGTTCAAATCTTGAAATAAAACAAACATTAAAATAAAATGCTGACTTATATTATTCATAAAATGTAAAAGTATTCAATTTCTTGAAAGATCAAAATCACTTTCTATTTGGTATTATTTATCATTGAATGAATTCAACTTTTTTTTATGTAGTACGTTGCAGTTTCTAGTCACAGTTTTGAGATTAAAATCGTTTCCTTATATCGTTATTATTTAAAAAAGGTGCAAATTCAAGTTCCAATCTTTATTATCTTATCAACGGATAGATTTATGTTTATTTTATAAAATAATATAATATCTAAAGGAAATGTAAAAAATTTCTTTGATTCTCGAAAACGGAACCGACTTGGATCGACTAAATCTTTCCCATCCCAGTGAAAAAGAGGAGGCTGAAAAAGTCTGGGTTCCAGCTGTCGAAAAAGAGAAAGAATTGTGGAGCCGGGATCACCGGGACCACCTACTGCGCTTCGGTCGATCTCACCTTGCGCGAGGAAAGAGCGAGGGTCGTTGCGAGGCATCTAAGCGTCACGACTGACCGGCGCGGTGTAAATAGTCATTTTCTCCGTGTCGCCGTAATCGCGCACGGCAGTTCCTCCGCCTCCTCTCTGTGACTAATCGCGAGACACCGCAAGGACTCTCTGCTCTCCTATGCTACAAGTAAAAAACTGCCTGTCGGCCGTCGACGTAAGCGGACTTGCATTTTCAATCGGAATTACATTGTCCGAATGCTAAAGAACGCGATAACAAACTGCCTGGATTAGCAAAAACGTCTCGTTCTCCTGGAAAGTAGCTGAAAAACAGTTTGCTGATATAAACCAACTTTTTCGCTGGTCAAATAGAGTGGAACCTTTGAGTAAAAGACCGTTTTAATTACGGTCCCGACATCCTCTTAGATGGCAGTATTAGCACACACTTTTTTTGGATGCTGCAGAGAGTAAGAAAAAAATTAATTGATAGAAAACGGACGAAAATCGACCTTTCCGCAAAGGTCTTTGCTAAAACTTTTCTTGGGAAACTGATCTCTTCCATTTGAAGAGCAAAAGGAAAAACAAGCGACTACTCCATCTAGAAGCTGGATTTCAGCACTCGGCTGAGAGTAACGAGTACTCTAACTCTAGCACTCGTTAAGAAATTAAAGCAAGCTAGAGCAAGGCCGCCGGCTTTTTTTCCCCTCGGAACCTCACGGATGCAACAGCATTTCGGCTCGGCTCACCTACTTTTCCGAGCGCTCGACTTTCACGGCGACACATCTCGTCTGCTCTTTATGCAATTGTTACGCAAGGAACCAGTACTCCGCCGCCTACTTAGCTTTGTGTTTTAGTGCATCGTCAAAGCAACCCAGGCAACGCACCGGCGGCGGCGGCGGCGGCGGCGGCCGAGTGGCCGTGAAAGCAGTTACGCGAAACGATCGACCTTCCCCAATCGCGTAATACCTCGCGCAGATACGTGACGCAACGGCGCGCAGCGAGAAATCCCTGCCCATAGACGCACATTTATCAAGGCCCGAGCGCGACCTTCGTCACGGCTACTGAACCCAACTGGTGCACCGAAAACCAGAGCCGACGTCGGCCGGCTACTTAGCCCGAACCCGAACCCGAAACGTCTTTCGGAAAAGAAAGTTGCAAGCGTAAAAACGGACTCGTACAAGGATTCGACTGCCGTTCTCGAAAAACTTTCGGAATCTTTGAGGCTGCTTTTTCGACTTTTTTTCATCGAGGGCTGGTGTGTCGCGAGCGAGAGCGAGGCGAGGCGAGGCGCTCACAATACGTGCATTTACCCCGCTGCTCCATAAAATTCCGTCGGAGAAAAAGCCGGCGATTTTCGCAAGATAAGAGGACGGAGGAGGCGGAAGGCGATAAATCCGCACTCCTTTGGCTCGAGGCCTCCGCTGCGCTCAAAACTCGTTTGCAAAAGGGACTTACCAGAGAGCCGAACGATCCTTAGCCTGCGTTTTCCTCCTCGCCGCGCTCAGCTTTTCAGGCTCGGCGGCACACAAAGTCACAAAACTCACAGTAGGGCTCACACACGGATTTTCAGAGTCGCCGCCGCAGCGGAGGAGAAACCGGCTGCGGGCAAAACGAAGAAGAAGAAGAAGCAGAAGAAGAAGAAGAAGGCGGCGAAGGAGAAGAACAAAGCAGAGCCCCACACTCTTCACCTGGGCATGTCGCACTCGCGCGCAGGTGCATGCGGCCGCTCCGGTCGTCGGCTTCGTACTGAAGGGGCGCCGGCGAAGGAGACTGCGCTCAGCGCTGCTGGGCTGCTCGCTGCTGCTGCCTGCTGCCGCGCCGAGAGACGAGAGTGGTGGGGGCGCCGCTCACGCATGCCAAGCTCGGAGGACGGCGCGCGATATGCCGATGCAGCGGGGAAATCCGCTTTGTCGAAAATCTGGAAAGCCAAGATCCCTTCCCCCAATTTATCGCCCTTTATCGAATCTTGTTTATTGCGCCGCCTGCGTGCCTATATGCACAAAGAAGACCACGTCCTTTTCACTCGAGATGCTTTCAACCTTTCAACGATATTTACCGCGAAGTTTTTAAAAAAAAAAGTCTCGGTAATTCGGCGGGTAAGGCCTAATTAATAAGGGCCATAAGACGCCGATCCCAAGTAATTCAAGTGCAAGCTATATCTCAGGATTTGCATAGTTTTCGAATAACGATAACGGCGTTTTTCTGTATATCGGCACCGCTCGTGAAAGCTCGAGCGCGCGCAGCCGTCACGCGTGGGCGGCAATTTTCAGAAGGGGCCGAAAACAGACGAGGGGATTCTCCTCCTCGAGAAACGTGGGGGCCGCTAAAGGGCATCGGCCGACTTCTCGAGGGGCTTCCAAAATTTAGGGTTGTCCGGGAATCCGTCGATCACATCTGTAAGATGACTCTTTTCATCAGTCGGATATCGTCCCCGGGCTCCGCTGCTGCCCCGTGTTTACATGCGCGGAACGAAACGTCGAGCTACTCTGCCCCTGCGGAGTGAAAATATTTTTTTTTTGCTCTCAACATCACAGCTTGACAGATTAAATCAGCCTAGAGCATCAAGGAAATAAATTTTGAATCTAAAAATTTAGGAATCGACTTGAAAATGCAGGCGTAAAACTCGCGATTGCAGCGACAAGAAGCGAGAACAACAGTAATGCATTTTGCCTGTGCCGTAAGAGCCGCCGCGGCACGTAGGCGCGGTGTGCCTTCCGGAACTGAAAACTGACACAGATATAATACTCGTACGTTTTGCAAAAGCGATATACTCGCGGACTTTCACGCCCGGACAAAAACGGGCATCGGGCTCGATTAATCAATGAAATGCGCGTACGGGAATTTTGAAGCGGCGGCTAGCGGCGCGCGCCGGGAAAACAGGAGCAGCAAGACGGACGCCTCGCGCGCCTGCGCATTCGTAATTACCGATAAAAGCAGCAGCCGGCCGGCCGCTCGAGAGATTTTTATATTACGCCGATATGATTTAGACGCGCGAGGGCTCGGATTTATATTTCGTTTGTAATTGACATTTACATTAAAGTACGTGCGTACTTGGACGAGCGGCGACAAGACCGTAGCGCGCCGGCAAGCAAACCTGTTTGTCGTGTTTCTGGTTCTGCTGTATATAGTATCCGTGTCGCCTTCGCCAATGGCCGCCGCCGCCGCCGCCGCCGTTCGCTTAATTTGCTTCGCGCTCCTTGCCCATTCTGAAAATTCCGCTCTATTTTTAAACGCCTTTTTAAAACTCCAGTTTTATCGAGTCTACATCCTGCTGGAGAGCCGATGCCCGATGGCAAAGGACGCTCGAAAAAGATCGCTATGAAATCGGTTCGACCGAACGATTAGCTACCTGCAAATCTTGTTGCTATATAAGTTATAAAAAAATTACTACCGCTTACATTCAGTTTTGTTGTTCGTACCGCAGGTTTTGTTGTAGAAAACTAGATAATTTTTAAACTTTGTATTCCTCGAGTCGATAATATTATGCGAAAAAGACGGTTTATGCCGATAATCGTATAAAAGCATCAGAAATTGATTTAAGAATCGGTAATGGATGGCTACCGAGGCGATAACGTTTCTCCCCGCTGCACTTGCAATTTGTTTTGTCAGCACTCGCGCGAGATAAATCTCGACTCTCCTCTTCACTTGTCACCTTCAAATATCAATTAGCTCTCGATTCCGTTATCGTAATTAAACTGGTCTCCTCCCGAGAGAGAGAAAAAAAGCTCGCCGCGATATTATCTGGCGCTAGAGTCTATTGGCCTCGGCGGAAACGCAGAAATGAATTGCTCGCGGGGCAAAAAGCTCTCCCCTTCCTCGGGCGAAAATCGGCGCGCCGCGGGATTTATGAATTCCGAAAACGGAGGGAATACGCGTAGCGCGAGGCGTAGCGTTCCGCTAATGGCGCTATATCGTTAGGGCACTTCCGCGTTTGCGGATATGCGCAAGTCGACGGGCTCCAATTTAGCCTCCTCAATTACCGCTCTTGAAGTAATAAGTCGTTCCTGCGCATATGCGATTCACGGCCAAGTGCTGTATTACGGTGCTTAAGAGGGAAAGTGTACGTTGCGCACCGCCCTCCTCTCTCGCGTAAACGCTTCCGCGGAATATGGGTATCAGCTTTTTCACCGTATCATTTCTGCTCTGACGCTTGCTTTTATCCATTATTCTCGCGGCCCGAGCCTGCCATTACTTATCGGAACTCGTCTCGACTTGAATATTCGTTAAATATTAGTTAAACTCCTCGAATTTCTCATTTATATAGCAAATCGTTGAAAACGAAAAAGGTAAGACAGGCTCCCTTATTCTCAGCTTATTGTTCCAGCTGTCGGTTAATAACTTGAGCGACAGTCTTAGTTTTTTGAGAACATATCGCCGTCGACTCGTGATTTATCAGCGGCGTGGGCGAGTTTTCCTGAATATTTCCGAAGGAAATCTGTACCGGACGGCTCAATGGCTCCCATTGAATGCAGGAAATTGAAATTTATGACGATAAGTCGCGAGTGGACAAGCGCTGCCGGAATCACGTCAGGTGGGGATTTTTCCACTCGCCCGGCGGCGAGTTTCCATTTCAGCCAGCTAATCGCGAGCCGGCTAAGTAACGTTATATCGCTTTCGTCTAATCTGTCGCGCATACGGGCGTCACGCCGGAGTACACATTGTGTAAGGTTCCTACCTCCTACCTGCCTCCCTGCCTGCCTCCCTGCCTGCCTCCCGACTACTCGATATGTCGAGCAAGCCATTTGAATAACTGCCCGTATAAGCAGATACGGAGCATTCCATCCGCTATTTTCCCTCCCCGGGATCCTTTCGCAATCTTTCTTTCTCCTTCTGGCGCAAGGAAATTTCTGTGATTAAGTCTTACTGAACTCACTTTTTTCCTCCTTTCAACTGCTTTCGGCAAAACTACTTTGTACTTTTCTGCATTTTCTCTGTTACGACTCTTTTACTTTACAATTTGTTAATAATGTTTCTGTTTACTGACGCATTTAAACTGTTCAACCTCGTTTATTCAACTGTCAATCATTAAAAAAAATTCCTAATACCTTGCATTACGATACACCTCTTTATATTGTAAATTAAAACGGGATTTTATTCGCTTATTACTTTAATGAAATGTCATTTACAGTGCAGCGCTGTGTAAATATGCATAAAGTATTAAAAATTGTTTTACTCGCATTAGCATTCTGCGCGAAATGGTAACGGTTTCCCAACCAGTTTCGCTAATTTCTGACAGGCTTTTCGTCGGGAAAAATTGGCCGAAAACTAGTATATTTTTACGGCGCTCTAAATCTTGTATTCCAGGTGTCGGCTGTAATTGATTATTATGACTGTCTAATGCATTCTGAAACGTATTTCCAGCCCAGTACTAGATCTATAAATTTCTCGCATAATCAATAATGGGTTTAAACTCGTGAATCGAATATCGCCGCTGCAGGATTGTACCTATACGTTACATAATGCAGCTCGTGTGGCACTACATGAATCGAATGCCTCCGAACAGGTGTTCATTTCACGCGCATTCAGAAAATACGCTATCTTTTCCCCCAACTATTATGTCTGCAAATTCAAATGGACAATATCGTACTTTATGCTCTTTACCGAGCTTTATCAATCAATTCCATGGAGATTCAATTCTTATGGTTTCCTCCGTTTTGATTGCGGCTGCGATTAAACGCATTTGCGAAGATAGTGTTAATATTAATGCACTTAATAGAGTGAAAATATACAAACGAAGCGAGGTTTACTGACACTTTTGAGCAGCCTTATGTAAGCAACGATATTTCGATTGCTTTGAAGAGCCGGCATATAAATAACGATGAAAAGTAAAAGGCGCGAATACATTATTCGTAACGTTCGAATAAATGAATTAATTAAAATAGCATATTTTAATTTTTTAAGCGCGCGTGAACAAATTTTCTGGATATAATCTTTTGACAAATGACATTTCACCAGGTTATTTAAAAAATGATACCAATTTTTTTTAGGAAATTTCGAGTGCAAGAATTTTATTTGAAAGCAGATTTTTTCTACATTTCTTATGTTAATGTGCTAGAATAAAAAAATGAACTGCTTTCTTCGACATTTTTTTCTACATCATATATGTGTAGAGGAGTGTTTGAAAAAATGGACTTTCACCTGAACGTTTACAAATGGTGTTTAGAATTTGAGGAGGAAAGAATGATTGTATAATTTTGAGAAAATAGGACGAATGAATTGTTAAAGATCGAAGACCTTCGGTGCTTTCAAGTACGAAAATGTGAGGCGGGCAATCTTGATCAGCGAAATAGCAAAACAAATGGAAGGCGCATAAAAAGAGGGGGCTTTCAATTTGTTCTATATATTCCGTGAGAATGTTTTTACTCGCGCGGAAAGCTCCTCTCTCGGCGCGTGTTCAAGTGCATGCATTATGCGCATACAGAAAGTCGCGCGCGCGCACGCTCGAATTAGATACACGAGTCGCCTTGGAAAGGTAATCCAGATTGTAGGTACGCGAGATCTTGATAGCCGAGTATGCGAAATGGCGTCTGCGAGAGCAGTCCAATTGGAAATCGGTGTGCGCTCCTGCTTAGCATAAACGATCTTTATGGACTGCCGATATTGGACACGTCCAAGTGCCACTTATGCAAAGCGGACGTCATTCACCGTTCCTGCTACTGCTGCTCAAAAAATATCTCCTTATGCTTCTTAATGAATAACTCGAACAATAAGCTAAAGCCTTCGTATTAAGTAATGTCTATAATAGCTAGGAGCTTATTTTATTTATATTTTTGTTTGCTGCTAGGTAAATTATAGCTTTTATAGTTTTATATAATTTTTAGTGAAATTCAAACAATCTGCAATATTGAATTTTTAAATTACTTTCTTACGTAACGATTTACACTTTTGATTTAACTTGAGTAAAATTGAGAGTTAAAAAGCCGTAATTTTTCCATAGTTTCCAACTATTTCATTAGGCATAAGTCAACTAATTATGTCCTTTTTGCCATTATTTGAGTTGAAGCAAGTGCCGATTTCCAAGAGAGCACCGCGTCCCTAATGAAAAAGTCGTTTCTGACCTACCTGCCTGCTGACGCAACAAAGATGAGTTTATGTCGGCATTTCAATTTAAAATTAGAAACTTTATTGCATGGAGAGTAAGCGGTTTGTATACACCTTCATTAGAGCTGCGAGCGCGAGTCGACGCACTTGTTTTTCACGCGGAATTAGCCGCGGCGGTATAAATTAGCACGCGTTTTCACGCCGTATCAACCCCTCAACGCGGCGAGCTCACACTCCTCTTTTATGGATGCGCCGATTATCGCGTTCTACGCTCTTATTTGCTCGTGTTAATTCTAGTGGCGTTTTTAGAAAAACCGAGCTCAAATATTTGGACATCGTGAGGAGACTCACAACTTCCAGGAAAATATGCTAACTTATACAAAGTGTATTGACTGGCTCCTTCAAAATACTTTTAACTTTTAGTGTTTTCTTATAGTTCAATGAAAAATTGTATTTGAGTGGGTAGGAGCTAAAGTATTTTTTTTTTTTTTTTTAATAGAATACAAATAAGGGTAGAAAAATAACTGATGAAAACTTTTCTTTTTAAATTGCGTCGTAACTAAAACGTTCACATCAGTAGTAAATTTTATCAATCATTATGAGCGCAACAATTTTCATTAAGAATTATTTGTCAATCTCTCAAATATAAATATTCTAATCAGTTGCCATTCTTATTGCTTGTGTGTTTGTCTGCTCTTAGTGCGCATGCGCAGAAACATTTAATAAACCTTGATTTTATAAACCTTGATTTCTTTAAAATTTAGTCGTTGACCTTGCATTTTCTCAATATAAATGAAAAGTCTAATGCTCAAAGAATATTTTTGTGAAGTTTCAGATATTTTTAAATATTTATAAATACTCGGTGAAGCCACCTTAATAAATAATACGTTTCAACTAAAAGTTTTAACATCAAGTCCAAGAAATCCTGAACATGTTTTTTATCCAGTGGCTAGGTATGACAGTCAGTTAAAAAATCTGACGAATTATTTATCCCGCTATCAACGTGCGAAGAGCGGGTTCAACATATTAATTAAGAAAAAAAAAAATGTTTGCGTACATGAATTTTCCGCTAATACATTAATTGAATTTTATAATAAATTTGCGTTAAAATATACATTTCTTATCTGCAACTTTTACTTGTTAGAAATTTAATGTCAAGTTTATTTTTTGCGTTTTACGATGACGATAATTTAAACTATAAAACGTGTCTACGGTCACATAGCTTAGCATTTTTTCCGCTTGCAGACGCGACCGTTTTTTACATCATAAAACTTTTATTATGGCTTAGCATTTTTCGTGCTCGGCGTGTGCCATTTCAACGCACCTTTTCGATGCTTATCCTTCACCTTATTCCGCTAAAAATAGCCTCCTCGCAGATTTCGGTATTGGGATGAAAGAAGCGCGTGTGGCAATAGCTCTCTGCAAGAATGGGAACCTGCTGTACGCTCGCCTATTGATTTGTTATTCAAGCGGTCAATTACGATTAGAGCCTCTGAATAACACGTCAATCTCCTCGGGGGCCTCGAAAATCTCGCTACTCGAGAAAGATCGCCGACGAAGATCGGTTCTCTACATTGGCTTCACGCGATGAGTCGACGTAAAAAAGCGCTCGTCCTCGGAGTTTTTTCCGGCGCGTGAAAAGCGGCGATCCGAGCGCGTTAACTGCCGGCTCGCCGCGTTAGGATCGGGCTTCTGCCGATCGCGCTCTGACTTTCTACGTCGGCACACGCTAATGAAGCTATCTCCTCCTGGGACATAAAAGTCGCCTGTGGCTATGCTAATTAAAAGACGAGGTCACCTACATCGATATGCCGCCCCTCGATTAGGAAGACTCGTTTTTGCGCTTCCACGGGATTTATAGCTTTTCTTTGCAAGTATTCGGAAAGAAATGCGATCACCAACCAGACGGTTAGCAAAATATTAACCAGCGCGCTGAAAATAGTTGTGCAGCGGGATACTTTGTTCAATGTTTGACAGACTCGTTACATGCAACACTGCAGGCAACATGACGTATGAACCAATATAATGAAAAGCAGAAGATTCCCCCGAGTCGAGAGTCGAGAGTAAAGTGTTACGTAAACGCTGAATCAAAGGGAATCTTTGAAGAAATAAGAAATTCTAGTGAGAGAAATGAATGTTCGTCGTGTTTTCTTAAAGTAGCAACGACCTCGCGTGCGGCAGGCGCGACAGGCGCGACAGAAGCGCGGAACAAAAGAGGCTCTGCACGAGCAACGACCTCTCCGTCATAGCGCCTGGCTCATGTAATAGCGCGTGCCGAAACGCAGATACCCATCTCTCTCCGCGCGGTACTGTTGCCGGTCGCGCGACGCCGCAATCTCGCAACGTCAAAGAGTTTTCGGCCTGAAATATATCGCGCGAATTTAAAAACCGATATCAGAGATTGTGCAAGCTTCCAGACAAATTGCGCTAATCGCGCGAGGCCATCTCTGCATCGCCTACAAAGCGCCTAGGATTTCCGACATTTTTCCTTTCGGAGCTTTGGCAGATTAATGAGAGTGTCATAAAGATTAGTCGAGAAAACGCGAGAAATTTTAGCCGCGGAGCGCGTTTGCTGTTATGCGCTGTTATGCCCCGCGCCGATTTGCCCGAGCTCTATTGGCAGTTAAACTGGGTACCGTTTCAGGTTTTACTTTGGAAAAAGATTTATCATGTCGGCAAGCGAGGAGGAAATTTATTTAGCAGTTTCGACCGGGGAAAAATCGCTTTTACTTTTCTGATCGGCAATCGGCAGCTCGAGCTGGTGCGATCTTTTTCAAAGAAAGACTCTATCGAATTCCGATCTACGTATCGTGACAGAGCTGACCGTTTCGCAAATCGGAGCGAAAATCTCGAGCCACCTGATGTCATTTCTAATCAAATTCACTCTTACGCTTTGGCCCGCATTAAACTTTACCTAAAAACATTTATTAACGCAAAATATAATAAAGTCCCACTGGAAGAATGTGCCGTTTATCTCTCGGCAATCAGAGCCGCCAAGCAGATAAATCTCCCTTAGCCTTTCGGAAAAAAAGCGGTAACTCGATTAACGCATGCCCCTAAAAGATCGCTCCCAGACGCGGTTTTTCCAGCGGTCGAACGGCGCGTTACGAGCAAAACCCGGGTCGTTATCTCCGGAGCCCGCGAGCGAAGCCCCCCTCCCGTTCTCTCTGGCGAAATTCGCCGTGCTTTCCAGTGCGAGTAAACAATAAACGAATATGAGCTCGGCTATGCAAATGAGAAAGGGAAAAAGAGCTCGGAGCGCTAGGAGCGCGTGTGCCGCGGGAGTACGATGGCCTAGGAAGATAAGGCCGCGACGCGCGTACAATACGCCTCTCTCGGCCTTTTGTAGGCCGCCGCTGTCGAACGCATCGGAATTAAGTCGCGCGAGGCGATAATAAACGAGGGAAAGTCCTTCCCTTAACCTATGCGCTCCCACGACTTCTCCGGGCGCGACCCGCGATTGCACGAGGTCAGGCCGCCGCGATTCATAATTGTAACACGGCCGCGTTTCGGCTGCCAATCACTCGCGGATAAATATTTGCTAACGAGTGCCGAGAGATCGTGAGGGCGACTCCTGTCGGCCCCAAGGGAGATAAACGACCAGCTGGGAAAACGGACGCGCGCCGTCCCTTTTAATGGACAAGCGGCAAAGCTCCTCTTGCGGCTCTTTTCAATTATTATTAACTTGCCACTATTTTACAGCAGAGGCTTTGCTGCTTTATTTATTTCATGCAGTGTGGGAAAGACGCTATCTGGGAGTCGATCTCTCAAATGACTCGAAAATTTAATATTCTACTTATAACTGTTCTGTATCACTAAAAGTCATTGTTATTATACCTTTGAAGGAATACTGATTTCTCTTTCATGATCTGTTTATTTTATTTTTCGTTGCTTCGGATGTTAAATATGAGACAGTAATTGCAATTAAAAATGACATTAAACAATGTCAGATTTAAATGCACGTATCTTGTTGTAAGTTTTCCAGTCTTCGTAATCTGAAAACCAGACCATAAAATCGTGCATTTACCCTTTTAAATTACAGCTTTTATAAAGTGCAGATGTTTGCTATCAGATGAAATCAATTTATTTCACTGCCTCTTGATTAGCAATAATAAACAAAAGCATTACCTTTTATTTGCTTCTTTGCCAACGTGTGTAAATAAATAATTTATACGTTGGGCAACTGTGTAATAAATTATTAATTTACTATAAGATTTTCTAACGACGCGAAAACGTTATTTGCAGGTGCTTTGTTCTTGATAGATCATTGACTGAAGGAATGCCGATCTGTTAAATGCATGCAAATCATTCCCGATTTAAATAATAATAATTTTATAGATGCAGCAAAGTCGTTTAGAAATCTTGCCAAGACACATTAAATTTATTCGCAACGATTCTTACATCAAATGTTTATCCGAGTTACGGAAAGATTGAGACAATAAGATTTTTTTCTAGGGCGGATACAGAACGTTCCAAGTTTACACAAAACAATGGCTCGGTGGAATTCGTCAAACCTTTCGTACAGACAATAGTAACCGGCGGCGATTCTCAATTCCCAGCCGGCAGCCACATGTTTTATTGCTTCTTCCGGAGTTTTTGCGGTCCTTGCTAAAAAATGGGTCGAACAAGTCGGGAGTTTTTTCCCCCCGTCTCGTGACTTTCTCTACGATGTAGCTCAACGTAGTATTTTTGTAAGAGGAAGTTCGATTTTTTAGCGCCGTGAACTAATTACTGAAGCAAATAATATTTGTGAAATGACTGTACCGGCGGCGCTTTGATTACTTTCCTTATTATTCACACTGTTTTTTTTTTAAGAATCTCGTTCTCCAAATCATTCATTGCATTGTATTCTTTACGCAAAAATAGCCATAGATTTCTTAAAAATAATTGGTACGGAGTGAGAAGTACAACTTTTTCTTCTTTAAAATAGCATACATTTCTTTGGTAGACCTTTAAAAATTTACGATTCCGTACAAGCTGTGGTTTCAAAAAGAGTAAAAACGTTGAATACGACGCCGCGCAAAAGTAAAAGCAAAAGCAAATGCGCTTTCTTTTTGGAATTCCAGCGTGATTAGAATCTTCGGTGAGCTAAAATTGGTCCACGACAGGCCAGCACGCAGACTAATGGACGTACGTAAATTTATGAAATTTCGCTCTCTTTTCGCCGTCGGTGAAACGTCGTGAATTTATTGCGCATCGCGAAAACAGCCAATTCAACCGCAGCCGCGTGACAAACGGAGAAGGATTAACGCCGCGGCTCCGAGAGACAAATGTCTCAAGTGGAATTAGCGGTCGTCGGGACGATTCAATCACTGTTTTTCAAAATTGCACATTTCAATCAGTGCAAGTGAACGTCGGAGCGCGAAATTCTTCATTAACGGGAGAGATAAACTAAATATTAAGCGCGACATTGCAAGAAGTTTACTTTTACCTGCTGAATCGTATCAAAAATATAAAGGTAAACGAATTCGTCGACTTTCTAGTCTAGTGTATCCTGAAGTTTTAGCTTTTCAGTTTGAGCTCACTGTCCCAGCTGTTCGCTGCTAAACAAAGGAAAGAGTTGGCCGATTTTTCCAGGGCAGCAGCATTAGCTACACACGGCAGAGCTCGGGGCTGGAAAGTCAGAGAGGCACGAGAGTCAACAAGAAAATATCGTAATCGCCGTTATCGTCTTAGCAGCTTTGGCTGGTGGCTCGCGTCGTTTTCCCTCTCGACTCGGGCTTATATCTCATCTCTCGGCGGCTTGTATCTCTCGGAGTACAGAAACGCATCGACTTCCGCGCGCGACGCGTTTGTTTTTCCCCCGCGGGAGAAAGTGGCAGTGGCAGCCGCCGAGGTTCTTTGGCAAATTGCGGCGCGACCCACAATACGCGAGCAATCGAGCGAGCGCATCTAATTACCGGCAAAAAGGCGAGATTTTCGAGCAGCGATACGCATTGTACGCCGGAGGCAGGAACACGTCCTAATTAACGGTTTTACGGAGACGCGCGCATAAGTACGGAGAGCAGCTGTCTGAAGGCCGGATAAGGCCGCGCGGTGATTCACGCTAGGACGAGCACGAGGAGCTTCCGGTGCGTCGCTTTCCCACAGCCAAGTCGCAGCTCGGTCGCAGCTCGCTCTTTAGCTCGGGCACTGAGAAAACCGAAAGTGCACTCGCAGAAACCGAGGCGGTATTTCTGGACGCCGGCGCTCAAGGTCGCGGTCGTTTACCCCTTTCGCGCATCCGCACAAATGTTTATCCGATCGCACCCTCGGACACGTCTGTCGGCTTTCTTTCTGTTTATTCGCGGCCGAGACGGGCCCGACGCGTGTCATTCGCCGGCGGAGCTCGATCGAGACGAGAATTTCTCTCGTCATTAGTCAAACGTCCCGCTGATACTAAAATATTGTCGGCCTCTCGCCGACAATTGAATTAAAGCGCAGGGAAAACTAAATACATAAGTCGTAAAACAAAGTTAGCATTAGCATTCAGCGGCATGAGATCAGCAAATGCCAAGGTGAAAATTCTGCATCGGAAGGTCTCTCAGCTTTTTTATAATGCAGCTCCTCAAGTAGATTGTTCCGTAAACATTCCATAAAGAGCTCCGGAATGAGTAACGCAAATAGCTGATGCCTTAAAAGTAGCGTCTTTCAATCTAATGCCGAGCATCTCCTACTACGTAATCCATCGACGGCCTCGAGACAAAAGTACTTCGGTAGATACTTTGGTTCTTTGTTCCTCGTAACAGCGACTAATAGAAAACGTTTTGAAAGAAAGTTTGGCACTTAAATGAAAAGAATTGCGTTTGCTAATACACCATAGATCGAGCCTAAAGAGAGAAAGGTTTCGCTAGATTTTAAAGCAACCGAATGCAGCTCGTAAGCACTCGAGTGCGAGAAAAAGCTGCGGCTCTCACCGGCTGAAAATCGGCGTACGCACTTTTGATTGAGACTTGGTAAGCGTGTGAAGCAGCGAGTTTCTCCGGCGCACTTCTCGCACTCGATAATCAGTCAAAGTCGCTCGCTATCAAAATCCATCCGCGATTCACGATTCACGCCCGATAAAGCCTCGGCTAATGCGGCCGATTAATCGCGAGGATGATGCTCGGCTTCCGGAATGGATCCCGCCGTCACGAGGACCCTTTTTACGTCTCTGCCCGCGCGCACGACTCGCGCTCCGTGATTTGTGTCCCGGGACGCGGCGGCGGCCGCGAACGAGAGTGAAATATTAGCGCCGCCGGCCTTTTCCCAACAACGACGCGCCGAGTGAAATTCTCTCCTCCGCTCGCCATTCAATGCAAAGCCACGTCCTTTTTTGCGAGCCGACGACTCGAGGTGTACTTTGGGGATTACCCGAAATCCCAGAGTGGCTGCAGTCCTGCCTTTTATCTCCCGTCCCCCCGGCAAAGACTCTCAGCCAGACGCCGCCGAGACCGAAACTGCCACGGAGATTACAGCGTCGAGCCGAGGAGGCTTCTTTCCCAAAACTTCCACAGAGTTTTTGCCCGCATTCTTCTCTTTTCTGATTTATGCTTCCGCTGCCTTTTTAATTCTCGTCAAGCGTTATTCAATTTTTGGTTTTACCTGCACTTTAAAATTTAACTTCCCGAGCAAGAAACTTTTTTCTTAACGTAAGAAAACAAATTCGTGTAATCTTGTTACGCTATAAGGCAGTTTACTTTACTTTCCTCTTTTATATTTAAAGGTGCATGTAATAAAAGAATTTTGGAGTTTCTCCCACGTTTCGAACAAAAAAAAATCCCCTTAAACACTGTTCAGAAAATGTTCCTCCGAGTTTTTTGCTTACGTAATTATTTGTAGATTTTCCTACTTGTTCCATTCAAATTAACCGATGAAAAATGTTTAATCACCCATTGATCATAATACAATGTAAATCTAAAACGGTTATTTCAAAATTACGCGCAATAAGGGAACGAGTCAAGAAAATCCACAAGAAAAGTTTAAATTCAGCTCTAATGCAACTAAATATAGGCGCGATAGCTATAATTAGTTTTTTCTGCAAGCTCCGCGACTGCCGGCGCAGGTGCGGTCTTTAATCTACAACCCTATAAAAAAATAATGACTCCGGTTCTCCGACGCAAACGACGCCGATCGAGCGTACACAGTGTTAACGACTTCATATATCTCCGCTTCCTCCTGCGATCATTAGCCGAATGTGTCCCCGAGATCGGCGATCATTCACGTGCCGGCAAAAATCGTAAACGCTTTCATTACTTTGCTAAATTATTATAGGTAATGCAAAGACTAAATGCTTTGATATTGAATCTCGATTTATTTCAATTAAAACAGTGAATTAATCGGAAAAATGAGAAGGCACTCGCCGATTCCAGTAAAGATATTTATAATTTTCAACGTTGATTTGACTCGAGCGCTTGTACGAAGTGCAATGAAGTAAGCGAGACAAAGGACGAGTTAATTGGCAGACGTCCTCCTCGGGGATTTAGGAATCTAAAACGACCTTGGCTAAATAGAGACTTCTTTAAAGGGAAAATGGCGCCCCGTAAATCTACATATCGGCGAGCGTTATCGGGCTGCATAATCGGCACCGAGCTTACTTTCACTCGGTGCATATACGCACTTGTACACGGATGGCTCTCGATGAGTCTCGGGTTTCCACTCGAGACACTCTGTAACGCTCTTATCCGCCTCCGTATCGACACGCGCCTCTACTTTCATGCGGACGCTTTTTAAACGAGACCGAGTCGGGCAAAAAGGACCACGGATTAGAAAGTCTAATTAAAAACGTGAGCTTTGTCATTTTGGCGAGCGGCCGCTGGACAATAACCCCGTTATTCTTGTCGGCACTGGGGATGACTCGCGCGAATGTCGCCGAGAGAAATTCTTTCGGCCGACCCTTTTGCAAATCGAAACAAGCTTCGTGTTCAATAGCCAAGTAGATCACTTTTGCTTCGTTTCAACTTTTCGCAACTGGCTGAATAACTTTTCTTCCTTAAAAACATTCCTATTCAATACTTACGATCCTACAAGGAGAAACTTTTTTAATCCGTTTTTAAATATTCAAATACCGAGCAGCTCCTAGTTTAGACTGTTTTAGCCGAACAAAACGTGGACAATGACCCCGTTATTAAAATTGCGAAGCGTGGATGACTCGCGATTTGAATGTTTGGGAAGAGAAATTTTTTCGATCTCGCAGCGGGTAAATAGAGCGACAAAAAGTTTCTCATTTACATGCGCTCAGCTCGCTCGCTCGCGCCGCTCAAATTGATGAGACTAATTACGGCCTCTTTCCCACTCTCGGCAGTCTCGGCGGCTTAACGACGCGCGATTTCTAGCACTCGATTGATTTTAAAGAGGCCCGGCTGATAAATGAACGATATAACTTCCTTAACAGCCCGACTCTACCTTTCCTCGTATTTATGAATCTCGTGTAAATCTCTATATTCAACGGGATCGAGCTTCTCTAATCGTCGAATAAGTTTATTCCCGCAGTGACAAACGATGCGCTCGTAAATAATTTCCGAGGCCGAACAAACAGAAACCAAGGAGCGTGTAAAGATCGCGACTCTCCGATCGAACAATATCGAGTACCCTTTTCGTAATTAACGAACGCCGCTGCAGAGAGATCTCATTCGGTTTATTTATTTCGCTTGTAATTGCATCGCGAGGCCAATGATTCATCTCGCGATCTCGCGCGAATTGCAAAACTTTCTGGGGGGAAACGTGGTATTACCGTTTGCCGGGATTCAGCCATTTTTTATCCGTATCCGCTCGAGGATCTCGCTGCCAGGACTTCTGACGGCTAAATAATTGTCGGTAATTGTTTTGCTTAGCTACTTTGGAAAAAAGTCTCAGCCGGAGAAAGAGCTTTTCAAAAAGTCGCGGTAGTTTTTCTCATCATTAATGCCTTGTATTTAAATTTTTATTGCGGTGTACAACTCGGCTGGAAATGAAATACGTCGCGGTTTATTTCAATTTTTTATTATTTTTACAATGTTAATGTGTGCAATCTTCGTGCCAACCGTAATTTACGGTGGTAAAAGTTATTCTAATATTCATGAACTTGTGTGAAAATGAAAACGGCGTCGTATCAAGTACAAGAAAAAGTTTAACATCCGCATTGAAGAATTATACTTAATAAATTTACGAAATCCTTTGAAAATCGGGCATTTCATTTAATTGATTACCGGTTTAAAAAAGTTAATTGTCGCAATTTATAATTTCGGGCCGAAAACATAAAGTTTAATAAAACGTTTAATGCATTTTTGAATAGCCAATTACGAGCTTGCAATCTTTTTTATTCGCTGGCAAAAATGTGTCGCGCAGTAAATCAGCGGTTGAAAAAAATCTGCTTTGCCTTGTTAACTCTTGAAAAACGATTTCAGTGACACGAATAATTTAAATGAATTTCAAGCACAAAAAGCAGCTAAAAGTCCCCCCCGAATGCATCGATTATCGCAAAAGCCCGTAAAAATTCAAGAGCTTGCGGTGTGAAAATATCCATCGAAATGACGGAAGATGTAAAAGTGGGCCGATAGGCTCGGCCAATTACAGTTTAATAACTCGTGCGATGCAATTATTCGTCGATGTAATGAAGCCGAGCGCGGGGGAATTTTAAGGGCAGAGAATAATTCGCTCGAAAGGCGCGTCAAACAATCGATAGAGGCCGTATCGTTTTGGAATATTGGCTCTCGAGCCACTATTCATTCACCTGCTGCGTATTATGTACGGCAATTACAGCGGCCAGACGCGGGCTAGTGGTGGGTGGGAAAGTTGTTTGCCACGCTTGTCTCGTCGAGCGGTAGAAAGGCAATTTCATTTTTGCCGAATCCATTATGTTGCCGGGCTCTACGCACGACCAATATACGCTTTTGATTAAATTTCCGATCGGGCCTTTCTTGCCAAAACTCTGCTGCTTTCTTCCAGGGTATCGTCGGTGGTCAGTTTCGCAAGGTAAAGTGATTTTGACGGGTCGCAAGAGTCGTTGCGCGTTACGCAGCTCGGCCGCAATCGTCGTCTGCGGTCGCTCCGAATAATCGTCGAGAGCCCATCCTCGCGGATAAAAGAGCGCCGCGAAATTTCCCGGCAGCCCGACTCCGCGAGCAGTATCTGGCCGATCTTCTCACGCGAGTATAGCGATGCCGGGCCGATAAAGGCTCGCTCCCCGCTTCCTTTTACTCGGGAGAAACGTTAGGCGTGACGTCGGAGAAGAAGAAGCAGAGAGGAAGGCTCTCCCTGAACTTGACTCTATACCTATTCGGTGTCGAAGCCTTATCCGTTAGTTACTCTCTCGCGCTCGGAGAGAAGGTCACGCAGAGTGGGACCGGTGGGTGTATATTACGGGGAATCGGTTGCGAAAGCAGGGGGACTGCAGTCGTTAGAATATATACACACACGCCTCTGTATAGAAAACGACGAGCGCGCCTACACTCGCCTGACCTCTTTACTTTATGCCGCGGAGGAGAGCCGTCGCCGCTGCAGGCATATCCGACTTTTCGGAGAGAAGCCGCGTCGCCACTTTCTGTTTTGCTTGAAAAAGACGCGCGAGTCGAGAGAGCCGCCGTTGATGTAATGCAGGCCAACCAGATTATTATTTATGGGAAGAGATTAAGCCGATTCGGGCGCCTCTCGGCAGGAACTCGGAAAAATAGAGATTTATCCGGCTGATCGCGTCGTTCTAAATTCGTGCATCGCCTTAATTAATGCAATTAAATGAATAAAATGCATAAATCCAGCCGAGACAGAAACAAGACGTCGCTCGGTGCAGCGTAATGAATAAAGGTAACAATGCAGCGACTCTCGCCGTGTAACTTTTTGCTCTTATCTCCGCTCGCCACGCCTCGATTCGCGATCGATCTCGGGAAATTAATTATTTTTCGATCGGTTATTGAAAAATCGGGTTATTTATTACTCGGCTGCCTCGCCGTCCTCACTCTCATGATCTTAAAGTCTTAATAAATCAGCGAGGTTTTCGCGAGCCGAGTGTATCGCCGAGGCGCCGCCGCTCGCGAACCCAGCCCTGATTCTGTCGCAAGAGACGCGCGCGCCTAGAAATCACTTCTCAGAACTGTCTCTTTCTCCGTCTTTCTATTTTTCTCGGTTTCTCTCTCCGAGACCTAATTAGCTCCTATTGACGGGTTTGAAAAGCGAACGCGGCCGTATTTGCGCGCGGAGCGGCAGCTTCTTCTCTTCTCTTCTATCCCGAGCACGCGATCCTCCCAGGTGAAAATTCTCCTCGCTTCTCGTCTCGCTTCTAGCCGACTTCGACTCGCATTTCCGCCCGAGAGTTCCTCTTCTTCCCCCTTCTTCCCCTTTCAATTTGCGAGAGCCCTCTAATAATCACTACCGCAGCTCCGGTCCTTGCTGTTTTCAGAAACAATATCTGCTTGCCGATTTCTTTAAACTCTGCTTTCATTTTTAGGCCCTTCATCGCGCATTAAAACATTTATTTGCACCATCACCGCGTACTTGTTCGAGTACATTTTCAATCGAAGAGTCGATGCTCTTTCATTTATCAGTACCGTTCTCCTTCCTCATTCCAAACAGCTCGTTACAAATTCGCGCGCGATCGCCGAAGCTCCTCTTTCTATTTTGAATGCCTCTCCAAGCCCATAAAGCTAAAATACGACGCTCGAAATCTCTTCCAAGCCAAGAACCGCACTCGTTTTATTAACTCCCCCGCTCCTTTATTGCGTCACGTAATTTTTTGATACTCTCGGCGCACCGCAGCAACAACAGGACTTTACGGTCGCCTCGCCAGCGAAGCGTCTTTCCCAAAGTCCCTCGGCAAACACAATAAAAGGCCCGCGACGGCACTTGAACGCAATCGCGTCTTTTTTTTTTTTTTTTTTTTTTTTTTTTTTTTAACGGAAACACTAAATCAGCGCTCGTCGGTTTGCATACAGGCGCCGTAAAAGTGCACCGCGTGAGAAAAGGCCCGCAACAAAGGGGAGGAGGTACTTTCACTCGTGCTTCCGCGCCGTTATTAATCATCGCCGTAATGGCGACACCCGCGGACCGACTCGGGAGATACGCACCGGACACTTCTACCGGCCTCTTCGGGGATTCTAATACGCGCGAAGCGCGCAAAAATCCCCCTTCTATTCGTGGAACCCGAGTCCTGAGTTATTGAATGCGCGCGCAGCTTACCGTTATGAATTGACAGGCTTTTTACGGGGTAATAAGGCACCGAGTTGGATTTATTTAATCATTCTTGTTAAAGGCTTGTTTTGAGCGCTGGAATCGCCGGGAAAGAATGGTAGGAAAAGATTGCGGTTTTGAAAAATGTCCTGCGGGTTAAAATAGACTTTCCTCGGGAGATAAATAACGATGCATAAGGTGTTGGGATGAAGTCTTTAGGAAGACGAGTTTTTCTTCTCGTTGGGAATAAATCACGGCGAGGTTAAATTAATGATTGCCGATTTGAAACTTTAAAAGTCTATTTATAAAGGATAAATAAAATTTAATTGATTTATGATTAAATCTGCGGTTTCGAATTGTTATCATTAATTAAATCATCAAATATTAAAGAGTTTTTAATAAGTTGCCAGTGAGTTTAATTAACAGATTGACTTTCGAGTAAAGTCAGGTTATATTGGGAGGCAAAAAATGCTCTAAACGTTACGCTCGAATTTCGCTAAAATAAACAGACTCTAAAAGCCGCAAAACAAAAAGCGAGTACTTTCCATCGAGTCTGCCGAGGCATTCCAGGTTCCCAGCTTGTCGCAAAAAAGCATAAATTCTCTCTCTCGGCGGGCAAAATCGAAGCTCGGCTTTTTGCCCACCCAGAGTCATACGTTTAAACTATTAGTCGTCCCGGCATTCCAGCCAAAAGACATTCCCAGCCGCTCGGTACCGCAAGCATTTCACACGAGTAGAGGCGACGCGACGGGGGGAATCTAAAAAAAAAAAAAAGTAGATCGGCATAGTCACGGCTCTCTCGCCTTGGGAGGCAGAGGTGCAGGAGGGAGAAAAAGGGCGCAGGAGAAAATATGGAAATGGCCGGGAATGCGCTTGACATCGGGCCGGGGAAAGCGCGCTCTTGCTGCACGATTCCTCTCCTCGGCGGGCGCTCGGGTCCCGGCCATAATCGTAATAAGGAGGCTCGATTAAAATTACCATTGCCAATGGCGACGACGACGACGACTAGATATTGTTCCGCGGCCGTGCGGCTGTCATACGGAGAGAAAGAGGGTGGAGATGGCAAATAAATTCTCGCGCCCGAGGCGAAAGTCCTCTTTGTGGCGGCTGGCTGCCTTTTTTCCGGACAGTCGCGTGTGACATTTCCGGCCGCGAGAGAAGCGCCCCGCGCCGCTTGAAATATCGATACTTTCACTTTTTCGCGCGCGACCGGGAGGGAGATAAAGACGTCCTAGATAAAGACGTGTCCCTCCGATTTTATCGCGATTCCGAAATTCCATTGGGCACGTCGATGCAGCCAATATGTACAAACGACCATTTTACGAGAGCTCGTAAATGCGCGCGGAAGCACGTATATCCCCGAAAAACAATTCTTCACGGAGAAAGAAGCTAAGGTGGAAGCTGTTTTTAATAATTTTTGGAAATCCTTTAAAAACTGGCCGGTTGCGGTAAACTCGCGTCAGTTGGAAGCTGAAAGCGTCAAGTTTTTGCAGATTCGGCGCCGTCGGTGGTCAATTTCGCGTCGACCTTAGCCGGTAAAAAGCCGGGGAGACGCTCGTAACTCGCGGGCCGTCGCTCTTCGCGGAAGCGATATCCCGTCCAAGTCGCTCGCCGGCCGCCGGTCGCAAGAAGGCGGCAGCAGCAGCAGCAGCAGCAGTCCCACTGGTTTAGCGGGGTGAGCGTGTGTGGCTACTCGAGCGGCTCGCCGACTTATGCAAGCAGTTTGCAATTTCATCTTTCACGCTCGTCGAATTCATCCCGCGAGCTGCATTAGCATAGCCTCGGGAAAAATCCAGCCGCGTTATCGGCATTGTGCCGCGGCCGAGAGCCAAGGCATGCCCAGGTGCACCGACGGCCCACGCGCGGCTTCCGCCACGTGCGAATCCATCATCGCCCGGTCGCGGAAAATATAAATCATTTCTTTTAATACATCTGGATTTGCGGATGACGACGAGCGAATTTTCGTGTCCTCTTTACTCGAGTCGGCTCGCAATGCATAATACGACGTGGGTGGGATTTAAATAGGTGAAGGCAGCTCTCCGCGTGCGTGCACACAATGGCGAGAGAGTGCAAGAGATCCCGATGCAACAAGTGCTGGCCTACGCAGACTTTTACTCGCGCGCTGTATAAATAAATTGCGACAATGAGATTTACGGGTAGGCGCGAGCGTAGACACGCCAGAAATGACCAAAAATGTCATTGTCTTTGAGAGGAGACAATGATTGCGAGTGCGAACTCTCTCTTGATTTCGCGCCGCCGCCGCAGCCGCCGCAGCCGCCGAGCCCTTCGGTTCGCCGAGAGTGAAATTTGCGATCGCGGCGCGTTTGCAGTTGCGTGTCTGCCGAAGGTATGGCGCGGCCGTTCAATTACTCCTCGTGCTTTTTTCCCCGAGCTTTTCGAAAAATTATTATCGGGGAGAAAAATTTTATTCAGGAGTTCACTTTCTAAAGAGGTGCTTTATTGCTATCGCTCCTTCGAGCTAATGCAAGTGAACGTTGCACTCTTTTAAGGAGATTAAGCTTTTAAAAAGACTGGAATTCCTCTCGAGGAGCCGACTGAATTATGTCGTTATATAAAAGATTTTATTTACAGTTTTCTTGACGGATTTTTCAACTGTGTTCGAAAGTATACGTATAGTTCTTGTTCGAGACTTAATAAATATTTAAGTTATCTGTACTAGAAACCTTCCTACAGTCGTTAATACTGATCTAAAACTTAGGAACTACGTAGGTACTATATATTTAAGTTTACTTTTGAACCGATTCGCTATAAAAACAACTCTATTAGTCTTTAATTACTTAGAAACTACACTACAGGCTTTCCTAGCTTAGAAGCTTGCATTTCCTAGAAAGCGGCAGTCGAAGCAGTAGATTTTGAAAAAGTAGAACGAATTCGAAAAGGCCGAGCAGAAAATGAGAACCTCAAGCCTTGCTATCGTCTTAACACGCATCCCGCGTCGTCCCGGTGACAAAGAGCGTCCCTAGGATAAAGTTGTTTTGAAAGCACTCGACAACATCTCCCGCGCTTATCAGCGTAATGACCACGGGGCCGGACTCTCGCGGCAGTCGCGGCGGCGATAGCCGCGCGTCGTCATAAATAAATTGCGCCCGCGGCCGATCATCCAAGCCGGCGATAAGTGCGCGAGGGGCGACAAAGCCGCCGATAGGATTATTGGCTTCGAAAAGAGTTTTCGTCATTCGGAGTTTACGCCTCTTTTCCTCCGGCCCCCGGGCCGTAAAGCGTTTTTATGTTTCGTAGGGGGGGGGGGGGGGGGGAAATCCGCCGATAAAAGCTTTCGAAATATATAGATATTTGATTATCGCGTATTACGAAAGGCGCGCTTATCCTTTTTTTTAGATTCCGCTGCAGCATTCGGTGAATTGAATAGCTTTTTCTAAATCCAATAATCGTTCCCGCGTTAAAAATTCAAAGTTTTATCATGCTATTAAATACAAGCTGTTCAATTAAAAATATTACAAAGCTTGCATACTAATTAATCGAACAAGTAATATAATTTAACGATCTCCCCGACGAGTCGATCCTCGAAAAATCGCAAGTTTATTTCTAAACAATAAAGTTTACCAAGGATTTAGCATTGTATGTAAGCGCTCTTAGAAACAAATTGCACAAGGAGTTGTAGCGCAAGAGCAGAGTACATAAATAAATTTTTAATTTCGCAAAGTACAGGCTAAATAGAGTTAGCTGCTCGAAGGAAACCGACTCGATTCCGCAAAACAAAAGCAAAGGCAAAGTCGTAGCTCAGCTCGAACATCGCGTTATTTCGCAATAACAGCGCCATTACTGCCTGCCGCTCGCTCGGGAGCTTATAAATAACCTACTCCTCTACGGTGTAAAATTCGCGAAAACAAATAGCACTCGGCGATATTGGGTAAAAAGAGCCGGGCTTCCTTTAATCGTCCCGAATGTGATAAAGTGCGCCACGCACGCGTTTACGAGGCCATTAAAGTGCCGATAGTCGCGCGCGGCTCGCGGCTCGCGGCCCAACGGAGTCATGGGAACCCAGTTAAGGGACGTGATTCAGCGCTGGATACGAACATCACGACATTGTAAACGAGGATGAGGGAGAGGGAAGCAAGTCGCACCGAAGGGGAGAAAGATTATGATCGGTTAACCCGTGACTCGGGACCATAATACTTGACCCCTTCTTTCTTCCATTCACGAGGCTCGCGTTCTAGTTCAAATTACAAAGTGCGCAATTGGCGCGCGGCCCATTAATTGCCTCGGCCGATGAGACGCTAAAAGAGCCTGCGACAGGAATAATAGAGAGCCGGGGAGCTCGATAGCATCGACGATCCGCGGTGCCGCGCGGAGCGCCAGAGAGAGGCAAGACAGTTATGTGCAGCAACGGCTTGTTCGCTGCCCGAGGAAAAAATGCCACATGCCTCGTTTTATGAGTGACGCCTCGCGCCCAGCTGGCAAATGGCTTCTCATCCGCGGGAAACGGAGCTGCTGCCGCTGCTGCCGCCGCTACAGCCGGCCGCTGCTTTTAGATCGAATGTGTGAAAGCTGCGCGCGGAGAGGTTTTTCAAGCTGCTGAGATGCATGAATTATTGA
This sequence comes from Ormyrus rosae, assembly GCA_035047165.1. NCBI lineage: Eukaryota > Metazoa > Arthropoda > Insecta > Hymenoptera > Ormyridae > Ormyrus > Ormyrus rosae. The sequence continues at coordinate 16,201,299 of JAWWML010000052.1, read as the reverse complement.
GCTGATCTTTGATGGAGATAGCCGCTGCTGGTTTATCGGATCTAATTCTCCGCGAAAAATGTCGAGGTAGCTTTTTCAAATCCCAGGGATTTCACTTTAATCGCTTAATATAAACAAGATGTGAATTAATGATTTACGGCGCCGAGAGAAGCTTTGTCATAAAAATTAAGAGATATAATTGATACAAGTCGTATGTATCACTGCCATTGATCTTCAGCTACAAGTAATTTGTTGAATCGCGGCATTATTTAGAACGAGAAACCTTAACAGCAATTTAAATACCGTCCATCGTCAGAGAATCTAGCTATGTACGTACATATAAAAATAATAAACAGCACGACTTGTTTACCACGAATGATGTAAAGTCGAAAAGGAATTTGAATCGGCGTTTCCATACAGCTCGCGGAAATCGGCGGGCACGAAAACTACAAGTCTCGAGCCGGCAATCTTGGGAAAATGCGCGTGTTTTCCGTTTCCGCGCTCATCGTAAAGAATCGGCTTCGATTTATCGGATCGCGTCATGCATCACGCGAGAGCTGACCAGCGCGCGGCGAGAAAGTCTTCCTCGCGCAACTTGTTCATTTTCTCGCGGTCGACTTCCGCCGGGAGAGATGCGGGTGGAAGGGCGCCGCTGCTAAAGTTTCTAGACGCCGGCATCGATTTTCGAGGAGCACCGCTGCCGGAGAGCTGTCAACTCTGCTTCCTCGGCTGTGTAACGTCGCTCTCTCGGGGAGGAAGACTGTCTGCCGGGAGAGATTTTCCTCGCGAAACACTTAAAAACTTTGCGAGGATTGGAGAAATGTCTGCTGGATGACCGTCGAGAGACGCCGAGGAATTACGTTTTACGTTTGATGGATCCAAGTTTAATGCCTCGAAGAGGAGGGCCTTGTTTTTCATGGAGTGAAAATTAACTTTCGATATCAACTTTCTTTATTGGATTTACTTTGAAAACTCGCGTTATTTTACGATTTAATCTACGACGATCTACGATTAAATAAATACGCGATAAAGAACCTTTTATAGGCAGAAGGTAATAAATATTTCAACTAATTTTAAAACACACTTATTGTATATATTAATAAATTCAGGCAATTACTTTTTTGTATAGTTTTTATTAAAAATTTCAATTCATTTCGTTTTCATAATATGTAAATCTGGTCTATAATACCTCTCCTATAAATAAAATCAATTTCGCCTCGTCTAAATTGAATATATTTGCATTGTTTATCTTACTTAATAATAAATTACTCGGCTAATAAAAATGTAAAGCAAATAGTCGTTAAAAAAAAACGTTTTAGTACTTAGTTACGTAAGTTAAGTATCTATTTTAAGAACTTTAACTGAATGTACAAGCAAAGGTATGTGTCTCAATATTTTCAAAAGGCACTCCGTTATTTCAATTTTATCTCCAAGGGACAAAAAGCAACATGTGAACCATTAAAACGTGCTTTAAATCCTTTACGGCTGCTGAAACAATTCAAGGCAGTAAAATTCAGCAGGCGTTGGCGTCGACATTTGCGGAGCGCATACCAAATAAGGATCCAATTGTGTTTCACACGTAAGTTTATGTAAATTCCACGTTTAAGCGACTTATTCGTTAAAAATTGGGAATTGCGTAAAGTAATTGTTATGGATACGAGAATTATTTTGTAATCTTGAGGGCGAGTTGGAGTTTTCCTTGCGGGAGTGCATTGTGACATGTACCGACGTTTCGATATGTTTGCATAATGAGAGGAGGTAACAACTGCTTTTATTGGATATTGTAATTAATTCGAGGTAATAAGATTTTTGTCCCACAATTATTTCGATCGATTGCAGTTGAAAAACAGCCAAAATTCTAAGATGAGTAACTGTTTCACCTAGAAGCCAAAAAAATTTTGGCAAAGGCTTATCGAGAAACATTTTTATTTGTTCTTGTAAACATGTCCTAAAGTACAGTATAAAAATGAAAGATTATTTACTTTTTCACGCGCATTAACATAAAAGTAATGCGATTAAGTCGACCGCTTACTAATTATTATAAACCTAAAATATCTGCGTTTAACGTATCGGCGCAATTAATCCGCCAATAAAGATGAAAAGTGGTGCTCATTAAACGAAATGTAAAAGCTTATTAAAGCGAATAGCTGCAATCAGGCAAAATAGCACACGACGCTCGGAGTACAGGCAAAATCGTTGTTCGTTACGTAAGCGCGCGTATCCATCGGCGCTACCTTTTCAAAGCTCGGGCTTATCCGGCCGATGATCTATCCAATTGGGCACATTCGCCGTTGAAATAAAGGCGGCATTCCAGCCCGAGGAATCACCGCCACGCGTTTTCCTTGAGCGCAAAAATACCTTTGTCGTCCACCCGTGAACCCTCGAGCCGTGAACCGCGAGGAGCCTTGTCCCACATATCTGCCAAGTGTACATACGATCTCTGAAAACAAAATCGCCGCCCGTATATGGACTTAGCCTAATTTCTCATTCGGCGCCTTTCCTTTCTGCGAATAGGACGAAAGAGCCGGACGGGAAGCTCTTCTTTTGTCCATTCTAGATTCGCTCGATTTTAAAGACGTCGGGAGAACGGCTGCGGGTTGGAAAATATTGCGATTACGGAAGTCTGGAGAGCATTTGCACGTTTTTATTAATAGCCTGCATAATTTTCCATAATTAAGACGCGAAGGAATGTTTGCCTGAGATTTAGTATACTATTATGCGCTTTTTTCCGTTAAAGCATTAATAAGCAGTAATTTGATTAATAGGTTCAAAGTAGGACATTTATATAATGAAATTTGATTTTGTTTTGATGTCCGAAGAAACGAAAGTTGATAGCGGAGCTAGAAAAAATTGTATTTTTTGCCGATTTTGACAGGTAGCTAGTCATCAGCCAGTAGCAGCTCCTCGAGCAGCTCGGTCGGCAGCCTAAAAAGCCTAAAGCGAAGCCTGGCAGCCTCGAGTCTCCTGGCGTCGGACGCCTCCCCAAGGTCAGGATTATTGGAAGGCCGGCATCCTTTGCGAAGGTCGCGACCAAATTTGGCGGCGCGATCCGGCTGGAATTAAAGCACCGCGGCGGCTGCGGTCGCTCGGTGTGTTTACGCTTCGGGGCCTCATTTCCAGCGGCGAGGAGCTGCAAGGGTGTCGAGCACGAGCGCGAAACGAGATGACGTAACCGCAAAGAGTTCATCAGGCATAATGGCCGGCCGGACGCGACCGCAGGACTAAATGAGACTTGTTTCGCGACGCTTACGACTTATTTTCCGCGAACGCCGAGGACCGGACTACGCGACCTTTTCTCAAACCTGCCCTATCGTAAATCCTCCACCCGGATTGCAAAGCTGGCTTGTTCAGCCTGCGTCGGGCCCGGCGTCTTATCGGGCTTTGACAACCTTTTATTTACCTTTCTGAAATTCAATTGGCTGAAAGCCTTGTAAGTGCTCAAACGGCGACGGAAAACAACGTTTTGCTGCTTTGCGTACTTGCAGATGAATTTTTTAGTCCGAGGATGTATTTTTTAATGTCCTTGAGCTTAAAACTAATAAAGTGTTGAGGTTTTTATCGAGATTGGGAATAAATCACTGTACCTAGAAAAAGCTATATAATTCAATAGACACTTTGACAAGTAAGGCTCATTAATTTTCCATCAAGGCAAGTTCTCTCGCTTTTATAGTTCATGACAGTGGTATAATATTTAAAAGTCGGCAATCTATTCATAAAACTATCTAGTTTATAGTGGAGTGAAAATATTTGAACGAAACTATGCTTTTACCGTTTAATTAAAAAAGCAATTTCACAGCATCTTGTAGGCCATTTTTCTAATTGTTTTTCTAATTAACTGTTAAAGGAAGCCTTTAATGTATCAAAGGTAAGAGTTCACAAGAGTTACAAGCCAATATTTCCGAGACTTAATTAATCTAAAATTAATCGATCGAGCACTATCTTCATCAGGATAATCGGAAAAGCAGTCGATTTAGCAGTGCCGATACGCCCAAAGAAAAGCGCATCACTCCTGAAAAGCATACTAGAAAACATGGTCACTAAGTAAATCATCGATAATTCCCGATTGAATTTGAAGCGATCTCTCTGCCGGCCGGCCGATATATATCTCGTATCTGCGCTCAGCGATCCGAATCGGTGTGCGCTGGGAATCGAGTCACAAATTCCTGCGTGTCGATCGGCGGGCGAGTGACTCGATTAAAACGCCTCTCCACGCGAGATTGCGATCTCGCGGGGGTCACGCGCCTGGAGAAATTGGCGAAAAGCGCGCGGACGCCTACATACTCGCCTAGCCCCCGCGCATTCCTATATCAAATATCGATTTTAATTACCGACTGCGCTGTAAATGCCTTTTTGCCCCAGCCGCTGATTTACGGCTGGGCGTTAAAGCCTCCGCGACTAGACGCATCAATCAGAGTCGCTTTAAAGCTGCCGGGATTTTTCTCAATCCTCAACGGTGCAACGGGATTCGATCGGCATAATGAGAGAGCTGAAAAATCGGCTGCCTTGGTACTCGCCTTACCGTTAAATTTCGATTTCTGATATCGAGAAGATCAAAAGATAGGATAGGAGGTGTCAAGAACTTCCGATTAAGGTGTAAAGTACGTCGTTGCTAGAACCAACTTTGTTGGGATTAACGAAATGTATTTAAATAAATTAATAAAGATACTTGACAAAACGAACTTTCAAGAAAATTTCTCCTTTTATTCTTAGAATTTATGTATGTTTAACCCTCTAACTTTCAGAAAATCAAAGCGAGCATTAAATTTGGAATTTAGGGTTGAATGTATTTTGGAAAGAGTTTGAAAATTCATAGGTCGTGTTAAAATACAAAAGGCCAATCTTCTAAATAAAGCCACGCTCTTACTTATATAGCTTGAACATATGAGGTTGCAGCGTTTTCAGGTCTCGAAATAAAGAGCTCGAGTCCCGTTATATATACTTGCGTTCTAACTTATTCGCTTGATTGGGATTTTTAAGATACGGGCCGATTTCACACGATGGGAACCTCTGTAAAACGTACGGCAACATCACGAGCCTTTGACACTCCTTTAAGCCAAGCGCGATCGCTCCCCCGACTTCCAAGACGAGTCGCTTACGTAAAAGCAGCAGAACAAGCAAGCAAGACGGTCAAAAATGCGCGAAAGGCTATATGACGGATCGTGCAGGAGCATCTCTCACACTTACTCGAGAGCGTGACAAACAGGGAGAGATCGGCACGCGAGAAATCGGTAGAGCGCGAAGCGCCTCGGGTGACAAATAGGAAAGGCGCTCGCGATAATCTCGCCGATTTTTACCCGCAAGAAAACAGAGAGAGAGAGAGAGACGCGTGGGTGCACTCTAATCGGGAGAAATATTATTGCAGCCTCGGCCGATATTAGAGCGACTGGCTTTTTACGCTCGGCTGCGGCGCTCGATAACCTAAAAATCGGTTTATACGAGCTCGTAAAACACTCGCGAGATATGTACCATTACGGCGACTGCGAAAAAGATTGATCGCCCGGCCGATCTACTGATTTCCAGCGGAATGCGAGCTTAATTTATGTCGCTGCTGAGAAACCCCTCATTGTCTGCCGATCTTTTTTTTTTTAAAGCGTCTCGCTAATTGTGCGCCGCTCGCGCAATCGGCGAATGCTTGCGATTAATTTTTGGGACTTTTGAAAAATGGCTTTTTCGTGATTGCGAGCCGGGAGAACAATAAAATTATTAATTAAACGCTATAATTCACGGAGTCGTTACTGGGAAAACGGTTTTATAATTGTGTTCTCGCGGGATGAATTAAAAGTCCTTTCAGCTCTGACCCATAAATCTTGCTCGTATTACACATCTTTTCCTGGTGATAAACGTCACGAGCCACTCGACGCGCCATTAAACTATGGCAAACAATAATAGAAATTCGATTTGAAGGTTTCAATTAGCCGAGTGATTTAACGTACGGTAAATGACGCAACGAGTCTGTTGAACTCGCTGACTGATTAGCGCTTTACTGTTTTCTCATTTTTACCCGAGTCCCTTGAAAAATCATATTTTACGCTCGAACAAAGACCTTCTAAACTTTTATCCAAAAGTTAATTCTTTAGCTTAAAGTTTTTGTGAAATGTATTTTTAGCTCGATCATTATATTTATGGTGTGAAAGTCGTCAATATTTCGGACGTACGAGACAGCTCGAGTTAAGTAAGCTTCTTAAAGCTAAAAGATCGATAATTAAAAGCGACGCACCTCTCCATTGTGAAAGTGCACTTGCATTTTCGGGAGATTAAGCTCGCAAAATATGATCCTCCGAAAATTAAAAATACGCTTATACTCATTGTGGCGGTAAATGATCGCAAAAGATCGTGATTGACTGGAGGCCTCGCCGTAAACTCAATTCCGAATTTACGTGCATCAACTTTCTCGGCTTGGTGCCTTTTTATCCTTAAAAATGACGCCTTGATTGCCACCTCATGAATTTTAAGATGGTACGCGCGGCGTTTCCGTTCTCCGCGACACCGAACCCTTCAGTTTTTTCCGCATTCTCGTTTTTTTCATCGTCGGGATAAAGGAATCGGTTCACTCGTCAGTAAGACGTAAACACGGACCGCTACTAACCGCGCTCGGTAAATGTAAGTAGTCAGCTCTTTTTTCAGGTGAAAGTCAGCTGTAAGTGGATTTCGAACTTTATATATTTTCAAAATTTTCAAAAGCATGCTAAAAAGATTAACGGAATTACTTAAAAATAATTCCATCCTTGCCTTTGAATAACTCTGGCAGCACTTAATCTCTATCTTCTTACTTAAGAATCTTGTCACTAGGTGTAAGCAAACAAACTCTTGTCGAAAAAAGCGTGATTGACGTGAAACGTCTGGGGAGCGGAAAAAAAATGCGCGCTTTTAACCTCGACTCTACGCACTCGAAATAATTCCTGGAAGTAAAAAAGACTCGAGTCGAGTAACTACCGTAACTCTCGAGCCCGAGCTCTGCGCACACATCCGCAAAAGGCCGCCACGCGGGAACAGGACTCGGCTCGTGTATTTCGGCTGGTTGCCGATCTCTCGACCTCGCGAGGTCAAGGTCTCCCCGATATTCCGATGCGCCGCGCGCGGGGATCCGCAGTCGCCGTGCCTGCGAAAGCAGACGACTGGAAATAGGAGTTTAGAGGCGAATGTAAAGTGGACGATTGTTCACGGCGACGGGAATGCGAATGCGGCTTTTTTTATTCTTTCTTTTGCGACAAGTAAAATACAGCGGAGAACCCGAGATATTTGGGTCCTTTCGTATTTAAATGCGCTAACTTTCTGCTAGTTTTTTCTGCAAGTTCCTAGAACATCAAGTTGCTTAGCATAATATGATATTTTAGTATTAGTGCAGATTTTTCATTAAAGTATATAAGCCGCGCGAGGAGCTTTCTGTCCTGCGTATTAAAATAACTGTTGTTTTATAAAATATTTATCGATACGGGAGCAATATTCAAAATTAGATAAAGATAATAAATTATTAGGAACTTTCCCTTTGGTAGAAAAGGTATCCTTTGATAAGGTGAACGTATGCATACAGGGAAATGAATATATATGGCTGTAATTAAGTGCAGACTATATATAAATTTAAAAGTTCTTCTTTGCATGCATAAATGAATATATTCAACGCGGTTTATGCGACATAAACCCTTACTCAAATTCGACCAGTTTATCTTAACTGCGCAAAGTGACTTTTGTTTATGAGGATGTTGTCGACTAAATATTCAATAATACTGCAGTTTTGTGTTAGTTAAAAAAAAGTTAAAAAATGTTAAAGACCACTAATCGATTGATTGAAAAGGCTCGGTCGAACAGAACGAATCGCCAGGATTCTGCATCAATCATTGGCGATTGGCAAGGTTATCGTTTTTCGCCGGCTTTCCGCGCTTGAAAGTAATGGTCGATCGATGATTCACCCAGGAGTTCTGAAAACGGTGTTACCGGCGAGCGATCGGTCAGCGTAATCGCGGACGAAAACGTCGTCGTCGCTCCCAACAAGTCCAGCGGCGATTAGCTTGCGTTTATGGCACGCGGCTCGACAAAGCGATTTCGCTCGACCTTTTCTCCTCGGCTGCGTTTTTCCGCCGCCGCGAAACTAATACGAGGCGCGAATCGTGAAAGCCTTATCCTACTTTGTCCGAAAGCGATTTCCAGCGTTGCGAGATCCGCTGATAGCGATAAGATCCTCGACGCGCGCAGATCTTTCTAATTGTTCGGCGTACGCTAAAGGCATCAAAGAAGAGTCGGAGGCCGAGCAAAAATCCACGGGTTCCTGCTTATTTTCAATTTTCTCCTCGATGGGCACAATTAAATTCAAATGTGCCCGCTACATTCAATTACGAGGTATTGGCCACGTATCGAGATGTCGGAGATACCGACGTTTTTCTTCACTATTTGCCGAGATGATAGATTGCAAGCTAATCCGAAAGGTTGCTATTTGCGAGCTTGAATTTAGGAAAGGTGTCGAGAAGATTTGCCTTCAAATTCCTGCCAGAACTTAATCTTTCTTCTATATTTATAATGATTATTTTGCAGGCAGTTAATTGTTATTAACGAAATTAATAAATTGTTGGAAGAAATATTAGCAGTTGTTGTAGAACAATGTGATGAATAATTTAAATACAAACTTGCACATTTTTTATGGAAATTTTAGACATTAAATTACTATGGTAATTGAAAGTATAAACTAATAGAGGATTCTATGCAAATTCACATCTTGATGTTTAATTATGCTCAATTTCTATCACGTGTGAATTGATATGATAATTTTTAATACATTCATAACTAAAGACTTACATGCGACTGTTTTCTTTTGAATGGTAATAAGGATTTGTTAATATTATCATAAAACTAAATGATCACTTTTTCTATGCTTACTTTTGTGAAAGAGCTAATGATAATTAAAACTTGTGAATTTGACAAAACGATTCCTCTTTGAAAAGAATCTGGGTCTTGAAAATTCAATGCAATTCAAGGCAAAGTCAATCCTTTAAAGTCCAGAAATTCAGCTCGGTTTCGCTAATCGTCAATCGGCAGGCGTCAATTTCCGAGAATCCGGCGCTAAAAACGGCTCTCGCCCCGACAGCCTTTCGCAAAATGACTATATACGCCGCGCGACAGGAATCTCAGATTAAAAATTGCATAAGTGTCGCAGTTACGACTCGCCCGCGGAGTGGAAAGAAACACAGACAGCCTCTCGCGTTCATTTTATGTAATTCGTCCGAAAATTAATGTCGCGACGTGTAGAAAAGCGAGAGAGCGTTTCCCAAGCGATAATTAAATACATTTCGCCGCCGCCGCGTGCAATGCTCGAGGAAGTGGCGAGAGCTTTCTTTTGTAGCTAATCTAAAGTGTCGCGCGATTATGTGCAACGCCGGGCAATTACGTGCACCGATCCTGCATTAATTAGAGCGGAGATGCGATTGGATAATTCGTACGCGCGGGAATGCGATCGCCGCAATTCTCGACTAAAATAGCGAGGATAAGGGAGCTCAGAGTAAAAGCTCGCTCGCCTTGTACACCTTCCCGAATGGAAGTCGAGATGGACTCGATGCCGATGCCGATGCCGATACACAGCAGAAAACTGCGAGAAACAACGAGATCGAAAGTCCTGCTCGACGAAAAAAATCGATACTTTATTGGAATATTCAATATTCTTATTAGGAGACCTTAACTATACGACTCATTTGTAATATTTCACTTAAAGTAATTTAAAATATCACGTCCGTATGTAATTATGAAGTAAATAGCAATTTTCCAGAGTTTGAATAATGGCACTTGATAATTATATGCAGTGAAAGATTGTATTTGTCTTTTAAGTTATCATTATAGATTTATTTATGGCAACTGAAATATTTTTATATTTTCGACTGCATTTTCAATTCAATATAAATATATAGTATTACACATTGAATTATACGCGTTTTCAAGCGCTGCATTTTCTTCCATGCAAATAACAAGCAGCCAAGTCATTATTGTTTTTTAATTATTAAAAAAAATCATATTTTCACTGTCCAATGCTAAAGCACAAGTAAAAATTTAACGATTGATAGCAGCTTGTCACGAAAGCAGAAATGTAAACAATCGCGCATTAAATTTGATAAGATTTCTAAACAATAAAGAAAATCGAATTTTCTCGTGCCAGTCAGAATTCATTTAGATAAGCTTCCGAGCTTGTCTCTTTATTATCCCTGATAAAAAAGCCATTAGTTGTTTCGATCAACAAGTCCGTGGCGCGGAATTGAATTAACCGCGGGCTTCCACGTCGCCGGCTAACAAGAAGCGAGGAGGAAAGCGAGCTGCCCCCTTTAATTTTCAATCAGCGATGATTTTCCGCCATTATACAACGAGGCATTGTTCGCGCGTGGCTGCTTTGAATCGGCGAACAATGCAATTTGCGGCGCCGCTGCAAAGAGACCGCTGCGCCGAGCGACCTTATTTTCTGCCATCCGAAACGGTATCGAACTTGGCCGCGAATTATGGAGAATCTGCCATTGTCGGGACGGCCGTAAATAGCGCGAAAAGGGACAGCTGTCAGCCGGCTCACCTCTGACCCGGAGACGGGCATAAATCACCGCCGCTATAAGGCGTTAATAATTTTCTCAACAGCCCGTTAGGATCTTCGACTAGTTTCAGTCTTTATTTCTGGCAAATGTAAAAAGTATTAATAAATAAATGGCGAACGCAAGATGAAATGAAAATTTCATAAGCTGCATTTGACATGGTTCAGTAAAGCGTAGACCGTCGAGTGCTTTCCAGCGCAACGCCGCATAAGATTAACTTATTTTTAGCACATTGTTGCAGCCATTCGTCATTTTTGCCGCGTAACAGAGTTCGGCAAATCCGAAAGATCGGCCATATTTACATAGTAAATCAAAGCTTTATATAACAAACTCGTAAACGTCAAATTAAATCGAGTTTTTTTCCTATTGATTTATTCACGGCTGATTTATTGTTGAGCCGAGTGGAGCGCGAGCGGAGAGAAAATTATGCAAGCACGTCCCGTTAAGAGCAATCGGTTATCCGCGCGACCGTTTTTGTTATCTCCGAGAAAGCACTTCCTCAATACGCGCCCGGTTTACTAGGCAGGCTCTCGCGAGCCTGCAAGGTCGGATCCCACGATCTTTCCACCCACACTTTTTTCGAGCCCTGCTGCAGCCGGCAGTTTCTTTCGGTGCGATACCGATCGGACGAGTATCGCCTAAACGCCTGTCGCGGGACCTGGGAGAAAGCGCCGAGCCTCGAGCCGACCTCTTATAATATGCCGACGATTCGTGTAATTTTACGTGCCGGGCTAATCAAAATACCCGCTTTCCAACCCAATTTTAAGTCTCTTTTCTTCAGTAATACAACCTGGACTCGGTCGCGCTTAAAAACTAAAGGACAGAAAAATGCGAGAGAGATTAATCGGTTAAGCAAAATGAGGCACGCAATTTTTCTCAGCGTGATGCAACGAAAGAAAGTCGCGGCTGCACTTTGTCAAAGAGGATTTTTGTAATCCCCGAAAAGACGCCAAGCGGAACCAACCCGCCCGACAAGGATAAAGTCTCCTCTCTTTCGGTTCTCTGATTAATAAGGTTTACCGTATTTATGCAAGGGGCGCACGTGCCGCTAATGAAAGCACGAGGCGTAATTGACACCTGGCTGTTACGCGCCTCGAAAGTAGATGCGTGCGCGCTCTCGGGACAATGAAAGCCGCGCGCAGGCTTCGGCTAATAGATTCGCGAGTTGATGACTTTCGTTGCTTGACTTTCTTCGCTGGCCGATGCTATCGCTGCCGGCGGCGCCGCGGCTCTCTGTGTTTATGCGATTGCTTTTATCTGATGATTTGCAATTTGTTTGGAGCTTGTAAATGGGCTTGTCGGGGCGAAAAACTGTCCTGTTTGCATTGTGGGAATCGTTTTACCTTGTGTGCCCGGCGTGTCCGACGTTTTATTGGCTTTAGTCGGAAAATTTAATAACGCCGGGAGATAATATCTGCCTATCTGATCATCGCTGAAAATTGTTTATAGTGTCGCGCGCGAATAATAAAACTCCGTTATTAATTTCAATAAGGCGTAGTTTATAATGAGCGCGCCTGCTATCAACGTAACAGCTAGTTAGATCGACATCTATTAATTGACTCGCCGTTACCGGTTTACTCTAAACGCCATTTTTTTTACGGCCTATCAAGATTTCAGTGCGTAAGCTTTTCAAATACCGCAAAAAATTCAGCCTAATGTCTTGTTAGGTTATTAACGAGTATTTCAACCAATAAAGTCGATTAACTCATTTGCATGGTGTTTACGACAATTGGTAGCAACTTTTCTTTTTATCATTGATTTATTGAATAGTAACGATCCTGTCAGATTTTTAAAAGAAGTACAGCAGGAATAATAAATAACTTTACTTCCTGCGAAAAATTTAAAGTCGAAAACAAGTTCCTCTAGCCGAGCAGCGGAGCGTATCCAAGGCGCCTAATAATTAGACAAAAGCCTCGAAGGAAGCCGGCCATTTTGTCAACGTCGATCGCGCGAAATGTCGAAAGACGTTGGCGACAGTCGGCGATAGCATTTCCCTCCCTCAATTAGCGCCGCGGCATTCCGTCAGTCTCGTTTCCTGCCTACGCGCTCCGATAAGACTCGGGGCGGCCGCCTAGAACAACCGGTCGGCTGCAATTTTGTAATGGGAAGCGTGTTTTGTGAAACGCGCGCGCCGAAAAAAAAAAACGCGCCGCAGCCGAACAATGCTCTTATGTCACGCGTCCTCTTCTCAAACGCAGCGAGTGTATACGCAGGCGCTGACGAAACACGCCGGAGCCGCAGTCGTGAGAGACTCGCTTCGCAAGCTCTAATGCCGATTGTATTGGTAATAAATTATCGCAGGCAAATAAAGCCTGCGATGGGATTCCTCGAAGCCAGGCGGAAAAATTGTAACTGCCGCGCGGCGGGATTTTTAGTTGCCCAAGAGCGTGCCTGGGTTCTTAAAGCGAGAACGTTCTCGTCGCGGCTGTGCATTTCAATGGCCGTTCTGCCGACTTTTAAATTTTAAATTCAAGTATTTGCAAATTTGTAAACTACTTTCGCTGAAGACCACTTCAAAAGCGTATGAATATGAAGTGAATAATCAAAATTATGCCCATGTTTATGTAATATGGAAATAGTATGGTTTAGGAAACTCAAAATTAGCATGTGCGCATTTCTATAGAAAAAGAAACCCGTTCGTTTAACAGTCACCTGTACCGAGAAAGACAGAAGATTAGATTATTTTTTTCAAAAGCTCCAAAATAGTTTCCCTCGTACACTTTGCATCTATCAAGAAGCTTTAAAACTCGATCCTGCACTTAAAACGCCTTTATAAATTGGCGCCAATTCTTTTTGGAATAATCTACATCGAAAACCGCCAGGCTTCCATGCCAGTGATTAAGCATGTCGGGCTACCGCGAGAGTCCTCCCGTTTCTCTTATCACGAGCCCAGGAAAAACGTCGCGTCTCGTCCGCGGAATAGAGAGCCTCTCAATATTGACGAGAGATATTCACTTAGTTAATGAGCTCGGAGATTTAGCGTTTGACGCCCGTAACTGCAGATCGCGCCGACATTTCGAAAGAGAGAGGGAGAGAATTATCGGCCGCGGCCGCGGATAACGGGAAATAATAAGCACGTGTGCGATATGATTGCTCGTCGGGGAGTCTCTCGCGAGTACTCGCGCGAGCATGCACAAATTTCAAGTGGAACGCGACATAATTCTAACGTTAACCGCGGAGCCTGGCCTAGAAAGCCGCGGACTCTTCCCAGATGCTGGAGCTCCCGCTGATCTCCGGGGCTTCTATTCGATCCCGCCGCCATTTTTACGAGCGCCGCTTTTTGCGTTCGGCTTCGGCGTCGGAGATCTCCGACGGGAGCTTTTAGTGGACTCGCCGGATTGACGAGGGAAACGCCGAGTTTATGACGAGAGGCTAAGCTTGCTATTAAAACTGTTTATGGCTTATCGATTGATAGCTGTGTTAATGTATTCAGGACGTTCGGCAATCGGGAGGAGGGTCTTCTTGATAGGGAATAGTTTATCACCTTTCGAAAATTCCTGTTATTAAAAGTAGAAATTGTTTATTGACACGAAAGAGTCAATCTGAACGTAAATAATACATTATGAGAGCTTGGGCTAAATTAAATCTCTTCTCACTTTGAATAATATTTATAGTAATACATAAACATTCTTCTCTTGAAGAAAATATGCTTTATATTATTATTTCTTACCAAAGCAACGTCCTTCTCCCCGGTTAAAACATTTCCGTTTATACAAGAGTATATTTATACTGAAACCGTCGAGTAAAAAAGGCAGTTACTTAAATTCTTAGTGTTCGTTTTTTGAGTGTGAATAAGCTAATGATTTGAAACGATTGAAGTAGCGGAAATGTACGGTCTGGATAATTTCCTCTCTACCTGTTTATGGAATTTAAAAGTGAAAAAAAAAAATGTTTTAGTGCAATCTTAAGCGTGTTTCTAAAACCTTCAATCAAGAATGGCTACTATTAACTTCCTTGCGATTCTCAAGGTTAATGCAGTGTTTTTATTTAGTTGACTAATTTGAGTGTATTTTAAAGTAAATGGTAAATAACCGCCTGTTTAGTTCTCGGTGATATAAGCTGTATTTACAGCATGTGTATTGACATGATGTAATAATGAACGGTAAGTGCAATGAAGGATATGTCATTGTTCTTATTCTGCGAAGGTGACAAAAACGATCGAGAATCGTTTTTTGAAACTTTCAGAATATTTTAACAAAAAGTAATGGTGATGAGAATCACTATATTCGGCGGTAAGTGACTACGTGGGCAAAACAAAAGTTAATATTCAAGACTTATTACTTGCCTCAGAGCCTACTTTTCGAATCGCTCCTACATTTTCCACGCAAGCTTTCTCCTCCCTCGAATCCCAAGAAAAAAAGCGACGATGCGCGAAAAGAGATCCGTCTAATTGGCCCTCTTTTACATAACGCAGGCAAATGATAGCGCGGAAGCTGCGTCGCAAGCAAAGCGAATAATAGCACTAATCCGTGGAGGCGAAATAACTCACGGGGAAGGTAAATAACTCATTACGCTCTCGAATTAGTGCGATCGGGAAAAAAAGAGCGGCTCGGCGCGAGATAGCTCCTAATGAAATAGTTGTTTTCGCTCGGCCGGAAAAGTATTACACCCGCGAAATTAGAGAGGATTCGCACGGAAATGCACTCGCAGGAACTTTCTATTAGGCGAGTTTCTGCGACTCGACCTTGCCCAAGGAAAATTCGACGTGGGAACGCTGCCGATTTATCGGACGCTTTTGGTAATCCAATACCGGCTGATATCTTTGCGCCGCTTATTAACTTTATCGGCGGCGTTTCTCCCTTCTGGGGTTTCTCTCGCCGATAAGAAGCGCCGTTCCCAAGCAATCCAAGACGAGCGCGGTAACGTTAGAAGCTTAAGAGCCTCGGACACCTCGCTATATGCACGAGACAAGCTTTCAGGCGCAGCCTTGGGCCCGCGAACTTCTCGCCAAGCTTACACAATAAGCCCGAGAGGAATAAGAATGACGCGCTTCCGCGAGAGATATGCCACGGTAGATTTGGATTGATTAGCGCTCGATTAACGCGCTGCCGGATGTCTGCGTCTCGAGGAGTTTACTGCAGGATGGTCTCGCCGTCAGGAAACGGATTCGAATGGGATTTTGCACGCTGATTACTAATGCGCCTGATGGTTTTGCGTCGTAAAACTTGATTTGCACTTCTTTCAGTTTCGATAAAATTATTAAAACGATATTTGATTAATAAATTACTGTTATGAATCAGCTTAAACGCACAATGCCTGCCTCAAAAATATGAATCGCACCTTTCGATAAACACTGGTTGTTTTAAAGCGAAACAAAAGAAGAGGGTTCGTTTTTGTAAAACTTGTAGTAAAAGCTATAATTTAAGCTTTTTTATTTCAAAAGATTGATTTGCTCTGAAATTATGAGAGGAGATTAAAGACGATAAATTTAAAAATATAATAATACTGTAGGTAAATTTTAATGCCTTTTCTTCAATGTCTTAGCT
This sequence comes from Ormyrus rosae, assembly GCA_035047165.1. Classification (NCBI taxonomy): domain Eukaryota; kingdom Metazoa; phylum Arthropoda; class Insecta; order Hymenoptera; family Ormyridae; genus Ormyrus; species Ormyrus rosae. Next base: position 16,185,281 of record JAWWML010000052.1, on the reverse strand, counting down.
TAGTTCTGAAAACAGGCTCAAAGGTAAATTTCCTTGGGAGACTACGTTAGAAAAAATTGTCAAAGCCATCCAAGAGCTTGTTAAGCTTCGAAACAAGGTTCACTTGAATTTTCCAGACAGGCAGTTTGCAAAAGGTTGATTTGAAAAGAAAAAAGAGCGCTCTTTCTAAGTAAAATATCAGACATCTCTCTAAACAAAGGCCTATGGGAACGGCGGAACTGGTTGTCGGGCAGCAGAAAACACTTTGCAAAGTGCCATCAAAAGCCGCGTCTCGTCTCGTCAGGTTTGCTTTACCGAAAGCCGCACTTTCCTGCTCGGGATGCATATTTTTGTCGGCGTCAGATCTTGATACGTACGTAGAGAGGAGAGAGAGAGAGACGCCCGAAGGAAGAAGCGCTCGAGATTGTCATAACGACCCTCGGCTCTCGGCTCTCTCGGCTCTCTCGGCTCGAGCACGAGCTTTAACGACCGTGAGAAAAAGTGTTGGCGGCGTGGCAAACATATCGCGCCGCCGAGGCAAACCTATTAGCCTCTCTCCGCGGACACATCGCTCGGCTTTCGATAGAAATCGCGTCCCGGATAGCGCATAACGCTCAAACACTTTTTTCCTCGGAAGACGAGCTTGTACTGTTAGTTCGGTAAAAACGGTTCTTGTGCTTTCTCGACTTAAAAATAACCTAATCATTGGGAGCTCAAGTGTGCTCAGATTTTCTTGTACCTTTCATGTATATTATAGTTATTTTTCGAAAATCTTTTTATCAAAGATGCTAGCCACTTCCTTGAGCAAAAATGGACTAAATGTGTCATTTTTAGCTAATACTCGGAAACGAGTTCCGACTCGCAGCGAGCAAGGCACCTTATGAAGTCATCATCAGCGCAGGTAATATCGTGTCCTTGTCCTTTTTGCGTGGGTCTCGGCGTAAATGACGTAAACGCGGATCCAATTTGCGCGATTTATGGCCGTCTGGTGAGAAATCCCGGGGGTTTTCTAATAAATGCGCTGCGCCTCGAAAGTCGTCCGATTGTTCGAAAGCCGCGCAGCGGAAGCTTTTAATTGTGGCCGGGAAAAAAGCAGGCGTATATGTAGAATATTGATGATGAGCGAGAAATCTACCTGATGCAGCAGCAGCCGGTTTGGTGAACTCGCGTGTTTGCCAGGACGAGGCGACACACTGAGAGCGACGTGGAAAGACGAGTTGCACGCCGGAAAACGCTACTCGAGCTGCCCGTCTGCTGCGTCTATTTTTTTCCCTCCACCTTTTAGCGCATTTCAATAATTTACGACTGGCGATACGCGGGGAAAACGAAAAATCCACGCGGAACTTTAGCTTTCTAAATGATCTTTCGAGGTTTAGACGCGCGATGGGATGCTGCTGAATATATTAGTCGTTAGAAGTAGATGTCCGAGCTTAAAATTTTGCTTTATATGATGGTGATAAATTATTTCAATGAGTTCCTCAGTTAAAAGTAACTTATGACGTCGCAATATTACTGTACTTCTTAATTACGAGGAAAGCTCTTTCGTTTCTTAAAATTTAATATATTTATGTATTAATCACGATCAAGTATTCGAAAGTTTTTTCCTTATTATGTTATCTGGAATTAAGTCTGGTTGTGGCATTTATTTTAGTTTTCATTTTTTTCATTAGAGGGTTTCGCTAAGTGGCCAATTTTCTCGGAAAAAGCAAGTTTACGGTCGCCTGCTCTCTACATATATTTAATCAAGACTAGTTGGATACCTAAAAGAATCACTGAAAATCATCGATTTTCATAGAAATAAATTACGTAATTTAATAATCTAAAACATTTATGACATAAAAAGTAAGGAGGCAACTACTACTACTTTCTCAAAAATGTCCATAAATCGAGCGTTCAGGTGTAAACATTCATCATATTGGTCGGGTGTTGAAAGCCCAATTTCTCCGAGCATATCGAGAGGCCAAGCATTAATTGTCCGACATGTAACAGCTTACGAAACAAGAAAATCGAGAAAATCTCAATTCCTCAAGATTTTTGTAAGCGCGATTAGAGATCTCGACTTGTCTCTCGTCCCGGATAAAAATCAAAATGCTAATGACTCGGCCTCTGAATTCTTTGCGACTCATGCTCGAAAATCGTCGCCTCCCGCAGGACGTGACGTCACTTGCTCGAGGCCCTGGACGGAGGAGCAACTGGACAGTGAACCCGGCCCCTGGCTCAGCGGCTCCTGCTCGTTCGGTCGTTGCTCCGCCGCCGGTGCAGGTTTGTCTCGTATTTATAGACGCGCTAACGGCCTGCGAATTCTAATGCGCTCGGCAATTTTCCGTAATCTCGCACCAGCCGTAATTCATCGCGTATCCCACGCAGGCAGCCCGGCTCTAAATGATTAACTTGTCGCGCAAGGCCTGTGGTTAACACTCGAATAAAGGGGGAGAGGCACATCCGATTCCAGAGCGGGCATAAATTATTTTCAAACCCGAGCGGCGAGCAGTTTTATAACGCCTAACCTAGATGCTCTAATGTGGAGCGTCAAAAGCGAGCGTGAAAAATTGACCCCCTTTGCCGGAGTGAAAGTGCGACATTAGCATTGCCATTTTTCCGATAAATTTCTGCTTTTTCTCATCGTCCCGAGAATTTATCGCCGTCTTTCATTTGATTATGCGACGTTCGCCAATGCTGCCTTTATGTTATACTTTTTATCCTTTTTCGCCTAGATGATTTAGGCTGCATGCTAATTGTGTCAACGACTTGAAAAGCTGCCTTTTTCCTGCATTTCTTATTTCAAATTAAGGACGAAAATTGCGCGTTTTACTTTTAGTAATGCGACAGGACAGTAAAGATTACCCCTACGCGATTTAAGATAATAGTTCTCGTGATACAGCGACATCAGATGTGTGAGAAACAAGGCAAATGAAATTTCTACAACCCATTTCTCGAACCTCTCTCCAATTTCCCAACGAAACTTTAAATTACAATAGAATTGTAAAAGTTATCTTTTGCTTCGAAAGATCTCTCGACTTTCTGGACTTTGTAAACAATAACGGCAGCGGGTCCTCTGGCAAAGCGACCGGATTATTCCGATTCCTGAAGCAGAAGAGCTGCATCGCGCCTGGCCGTCTAGACGCGGGGGTGTCGGATGCACTGGAAATCTCTGGAGATTCGCCTCGATATCGCCTGGCGCCGTCGTCGCGACACTTCCTTTCGGGGCAACAATGCCCGCGGCTACTACACGCATACGCCGTTATAACGACCTTCCGCTGCGAACATTCGCCGAGTTCGCTTCGTTTCCCCATGGAGGAACCGCGTCCTTGAGGAGGAAAAGCGGCGGCGGCCGGAGAAAAGGCAGAGGCGCGAAAGACGCCGCGAAATTACGCTTTCGAGGTTTTTTACCCTCGATTCGCCGCGAGAGGCGAGAGTCCGGAAAGTAGGCTCCGACGGAGAAAAACGCTCATTCCTTCAGGTGTCAAATTACTCAAGCCGACTCTTTGTCATTTCCACGTCTCTTTCCGACAAATACGTGTAATCTTCGGGAATGATAACTGTTTACTTAGGGAAATGGATGATTCAAGTTGATACGTGTTTTTTCTCGCATCTGCATGCAGAAACGTTGTTGCGGATGGAAAAATTACTTAAACATTGAGTTTCCTACTTGCAATTTTTTTCCCATTTCAAGCAGGTATAGAATTTTAATAAATTATACGCACCAAAAGAAATTTTAGTCGAAAACTACTTTTGACTAATCTTGCAAATAAAGGACATTTACTGCAGCTTAAATGTTTACTAAAGACAAAAATAATTTACAGTGCAAAAAGCAATTTCTATGCAAATCTCCTGCTTATCTCTCCGAATCTCTCCGAATGTATTAATTATTATTTAACTATTAACGGACGAAAATTTCTCCGCGGAAAAGTACGGGACAGTAGCTTAGAAAGCGTGGATTTACAATCGAATGTCCTCGGGAGCGGAAAAAGGCAAATTTGAAAGATAAACGCGCCGAGCCGGATGTAAGGAGAGCAAACACGGGTGATCAATCGCGGGGGATTTTTTGCGCGAGCGCGGCGCGCACCGCTCCATAGAAAGTGTCCTTTCGTCGGCCGCTTAAATATTTGCTCTCGCCGCGTGGGCGACCTACGCATCCGAGCCTGTTTTCTCCTTTGTACAAGGGTACTCTCTGTGCGCTGATTATTTCGTTAGCTCGCCTGGGAAGGCCTTCGATGCCTTCGATTTTCTGCTCTCTACCGTGTTTTACTAACGTGGGAATCAAGTCGCTTCAAAAATTAGCATCGTAAATTAGCACATTTTTTCTCCTTCAAGCGTCTTTTTAACCAGCTTCGCTAAAAGCCTTTGTCCAGAAAAGCTCTTTTTGTCGGACCTTTTGCCGTAAAGCTTGAAACATTGCAGGAGATAACCGCGGCAAGGGACACTTGCACCTGGCCAAAAGATTTAACTCTGCTTATAAATAAGTAAATAAGTAAGTAACTTGGCAGTGGAAATAAAGAAAGCGTGAGTCAGCGGGCGTGGGCGAGTCGAACCGCCCCTCCGTTCATGAATTTATGGCATTCTCGGAGGTGTAAAGGTGGCAGACAATAAACGGGGAGGTACGCACAGTGATTAAACGATCGTCAAACACAGGACGAAACACGTGTAAGAAGGAATGAAGCCTCGCGAAGCAGCTCTCGATTTATTGCGCTAATTGAATCCTCCGATTTATGCACCGCAGCTCCTCATTATTGCATGCTTATATGAATTCACCGGCTGCTAGCTTTTCAGGCGCAGATTCGTTAATTCCGCGAATACGCGTAGAAAAAGGTCGGAACGGTTTAATTATTCCGATGCCGGTGATTACGTAATGACCCATTCAAGGCGGCCGATATATTGTGCTAAGTGAGAATTTACACGGTGAGATAAGATCGAAAATTCGATATACCCAACGTTATGTAACGAAATGTGTTTGCCGAGCAAATATTTTGTCACAGCCAAAGATATTTATTTTCTATATTACGGCTAAGGGTTTTCGAGTGAGTTATTTATGTCGCAACTGCCGAAAGTTATTTTCCCCTTTCTGGCTTTCTTGAGCCGCGGTAACAACTTGCCGCTTACATAGACAAATTTAACTACCTTTTGTTGCTTTTAACTCTAACGTGTGAAAATACCAATAGGTCTGTTTTATATGCAAGAAACAATCAACTCGCTCGTTTTTCGTTGAGAAAAATCTTTGCCGTTGTCGATGTACTGCATGGAAATTGCTATTGGAGAATATAAATTGCACCAACTTTTTAGTCTGGAATATTTAAATCGGGAATTTTCTAGTACAAATGCATAAATCGCTAAAATATTAATTCTTTATTGCAGCTCTTTCGATCATTTTCATGAATCAATCGTATTACCTACAATATTTTTCAACAAATGATATAAAATTGAATGTACATAAAATCGCAGAATTGTTCAATTGTTGATTGTTTTAGAAAAACCGTTATTCAAAGATCATTTTTAAATTATACTCTCCCAAGTCGATACTCGATAAAGAAGAAAAATGCTTATATTGAAATTGCGCCGAGAAATTTAAGATGGAAACGTGCGAAAAGGCCAATAGCACCGATTAATTTTCTCCTCCCCGTACGCAGGAAGGAACGTTACCAAGTCGAATCAGCATAAATTTCCGTAGAGAAACGAGCCCGAGAAACCTGAAAAGGCCATAAAAGCCAAGCACGCCTTAAAGAGTCCTCCCCATCAACTATTTGTTTACCCGGATCGAGGTGGTCTCCTCGCGCAAGCAGGCATTACCCGATCCATAGCTCTAATTCGCAGGTGCGCGAGGAAGGGATACGCCGCATTACCTATAGACCCAATTGCAGGGAGGAAGCTCTCGGGTTAACGGTCGCGCCCAAGGCGCGGATAAGCGGTATACCGGCAATGCTCACGTCTTCGTACGGACTGATTCTTCAACCAGATGGCAAGAGATTTTAATTAGCGGGCCAATTTTTCAATGGAGCTAATGGGGGTGTCGCGACTCGCGAGCCTAGGAAGATCAGATGATTGGATGGGGATTGACCGATTATCCACTTGAGATTGAGAGGCTTTTTGTCTGGGAAGAGTTGCTTTTCGTGCTACTCATGTAGGCGAAGATGCTCAAATCAAGCAAAACTATTTATCTTCTTCTAGCAATCCTAGATTTTTTACCTAACGTAAACGAGTAAAAAACGGAGTATTGGGCACGACGTGTTTCCATATCACTAATAATTACTAGCCCCGTTAAAAATATTAATGCCAGCTATGCCCAAATTGAATATTCGTACAAGTATCTGTCGAACCTTTTTTTCAACCCAAGTGTGTATTTCAATATTGAATTATTCGGTAGTATATTGTAGAGAGAAAACTAATGATACGTTAGCACTTGGTTAGTTAATGATGATGATGATCATCATCGGAGTTATTACCTCGGATAGAGGAGAGAATTAGATGTTATCTGTTGGCAGAGCACGCTACATATTTTCCGACTTGGGTGAATTTTTGAGGTCGCTCGGTTCGTCCATCAGCTGTGCGCACTTGACTCGCTGAAAGGCTAGAAAGAGGAGATAAGAGAGAAAGGCTTTGGCAAGAGACCGTGGGAGAGGTGTGGGCGTCGGGCAGGTATGTTGTTTAATTACTGCGCGGAGGTCGCGCCAGCAATGCGTCTTCATTTCGCGGCGAGTTCGGATCCTTTTCGAGCACTTGACGTCGCGCCTTGTATTAATAGACGCGTAAGGCGAACGCCGCCGAGAAATATGTTTGGGTAATTCAAGTTATTTCTTGTTCGCTGTCTCATTAGCCCGAGCTCCATTACCCGCGATTTATTGCCGAGTCTTTATTATCTAGACAGAATGTTTCGAATAATGTGTTTGTTAGGCTCTTTAGCAATGGAGGACAAAATCCACAGGCTGACAAAATGCCCTCTTGTGGATTTTAAAGCTCAAATAATTAACTAGGATCGTAAATTTTTAGCTGAAATAACGTCGGTTAGGATCTGTTTGCCATTAATTGTCATTTATTTGTAGAAAAATAGCTAAGTAGAATGTAATTTATTTAAATTTATTTATTTGCCACGAGGTGGAAAATTATAAACTATTGTACTCAAGAGCCGCTGGTAACAAACAGTCGTACAAATTTGAATTAAGTACGTATTATATTACGTATTGAATGAATGAGTAAATTGAACCTTAGGTATTATTTATCAAAGTGTTGTTGTTTATTCCATAATAATTCTAGAAGCTTCCAGAAATGAGCTTAAAAAACAAAGAGTTATCCGTGGAATTGTGGAATAAAATATTCAGTAGTCGTCTAGTTTGCATGTTTAAATTGAGTCTAGAGATAGGAATAGGAGGCGAGGTAGGACGGTCGTACGAGGGAGGAAGAATAATATCGGATATGAATGCTCATGGGCACATGAGCGCAGAAGAAGGAGAAGGGCGGGCGATCTTCCTCCAGATCCAGTGTGACTGGACCTGCAGGACCCACACACGTACACGTATTCGCCGACGAACGGCATTCCTTGCGTCTGAGTGCATATACTGGCTCTTTCCCTCTCCCTCTTTCTGCCTGGATCGCTCAAATCAGCGGTGAACGTTCGCCCTCGAAAAGTCCATTCCAGCTCGCTCCCCCACCCCGCATTCCTGCGCTTCTGCTGCCGCTGCTGCTGCCGCTGCCGCTGCCGCTGCTCTCTGGCTCTCCCGGCCGGCCGTATAGGTAGTCCTTTTGCGTTCGGTTCGGCTAAATGGAGACGGCTATTTTTGTACCTTTTGCCGCCGGTGTCCTTCCACTCGCGCGCTACGTCACCATTTATTTTTCAGACCGGGGGGTGCAACTCTGCAACTGCCTTTCTCTCCGGGCTTTTTCCAATTCCATTACCGCTTTCTCCTTCGATCGCGACAATTACCTTTTATTCGCACCCTAAGCAAAATAAAAATCATTCCATCGATATGCCATTATTGCGTAACGAACATTTCAATATTTATTCGACTTGCGGTAAATTCTTTGATTTTAATCTAGAATTTACATTTTTGGTTAACCTACTAAGTTAAAACTCGATTACTATTATGCATGGATTTTCTAATGATCTTAACTCATTTACAAATTAGGCAATTTAAATTCCAAATCCTATTTATTAACTGCAGGTGAAATTTTAGAACGGATAAAAGCGTGTTATCGTATAATTACATGGATTTTTTTGCTACCTGTGAATCCGTTTTTAAAAGTATATCGAAAAAAGCATATCTTTCATTAACTTCGTAGCTAAAAATTTAATAATTATAATTGCAAACGCGAGTATCCTTAGTTAGCATTTTAATTAAATGACATATTTAAAAATTATTCGAGTCACTTAAATTTTTAATCCTGTCCAAACGTAAAGAGTAATTATTTATTCTGCAACAAAAAAATATGATTAGAGCATTTAAAAAGATGCAATAACGAGGAATGGCGAATTATGTAAAACGGTTCCTTATGTAAATTAGCTTTTATCATCGGCAGACTTTTAAGTGCAGAGCGGGCAATCGTATCACCTTCAAAAACAGCCGACGTGAGAGATACGTTGCTTTCTCGTCGACCGCAAACTCAACGCACGTGGAGAAAACTCGCGGATTTTCTCAAAGGTAGGCGAACGAAGCCACGAAAAAAGCAAAGATCGGGGAAAAAAGAGCAGCGAGTGAAAGGACAAGATGGGATACAGTCCGTTCGTAATTTACGTAATTAACGATTTTTAATTACCGGCGATCAAAAGGAGCTTGCATGCAGCGCACGTACCTGGATGATTCGTACTTTTACGCACGGTTCGATTACCGTTCGATCGAACTGCAAATTAATTTTGACGAACGGTTGTTTCAGGATAGAGTATGGATCGGAAAAAACATTTTTATTTTTTCGACTTCGAACGATGCGTTCACTTGCGTGCGTCATATTTTTTAAAAACTTTATTTTATTTTCTTCTTAAAAAATTAGTTTACCTTTTCCTACTTTTAGCAAGAATTTCAAGATAATTTTCTTAACAAAAGTTAACTAAAAAAATTGAAGCTTTATAGGGAGTTAAAAAATTAAAGGTTCTAAATATGGAATGACAAAGACAGGGAAATAAAGTGACAAGTTCAAATATTCATAAAAGTTTGTTGTATTTTTATCATTTCTCTCTCAAGTATATTCACAAAGGACAATTACATCTGACTTATGCGTACATTTGTTCTAATCCTTAATCTTACATCGATAGTACTATCGCTTAAGTTTATTATTCACGCTTATCGTTACATTCTATCGTAATCGTAAGCATTCTAAGTGCTTGATCGTTCAATCAAGCACGTTTTTTTTAACCTTTTCTTTTGTCCTTATACGCACTATCCCCTAATGATAGTTTCAAACGGTTTTTACGTCCCAACTTGTATTGACGCGACGCGGCGATAAAATTATTTATTTTCAAATATTTAATTTAAATAATATTCTCATGAGTAGTCTTTCGTTAGATTGCTTTGCTGTTTCTTCTTTCGTCTATCCAAATCTTTTTTTTTTTCTTTTTACCCTCAAATAAATCGCATTTACAAATCGACTTTTTAAAAAATTACCTTTTACACTTTAAATCTTATATCGCTTTAAATATCATCTTCAATATATTATATATTTCCCTCTCGTTCATCGCGTGCAAATTAATATATTCGTAATAATTACATAGAACAATGATTTTCTTTTCGATTACCGTCTTTCTCTTTCGTACTATATAATGCTCATTTTTTGACAAGATATTTTCCATCAAAACAGTTTTTTTTTTTTTAATTAGATTACTACATAGTTTATTTTTACTCTTTAGGAGTTGTAAAACACTCGCGGCTCATTCGGCGTATATTTCGTGATATAAATTTTTCAAAAAAGACATTTCCCCGGATTTATTTTTCGATGTTTCGAACCGCTCCAAATTTATCAATGAACATATTCATTTAAACAGTAATATTTACAGGCACGAGCTGCTTTAAATTTCGCCCAATTTTTTTTCTCTTCAATAACTTTTCAACTTCGTGTTGACTTATCATCAGCAAAGCGACGCTTAACACTGACCAATCTCGTGCGTTGGAAAGATTAATACAGTTGATAAAATTCGATTTGCTAGCGATGTTTCATTATAAATATATAATATTCGACTGGACATTGCAACACTGCCATGATATTATTTCAATTTTTACGTTTTATATACTACAAATGTCTTTTTGTTTATCTATTGTAGTGTTTCTGTTTATTATAAGGCGGACAACTTTATTTCACGAGACATACACATTGAATTTTCCTTGATACACTTACATACGTTCTCTATATACTACCGTTAGTTTTCTCCTTTTTTTCTGGCTTTTCGTCGATCTTTTCGTATAAAACAAAATGGCATCTTTTTGGCATTGGAAGAAAAAATACATTTTTAACGTTGTCTCTCTTTACTATTTACTCATTTCGTTTTATTCAATCATAACTTTTTAGTTTCTTCTCTTTTATTTTTTGCTTTCTCCTTCCTATTCGTTTCAATATATAATTATTTTTAAAAATGTTTTTTTATTCTTATATATTTTAGTTTCAATAGACTCACTATAATTTATTATTACAAGTATTTTATTTACTTTCTAAATATTAGCTTTAACACTATTTTGGCATCATCGCATTTAATATCAGTTTTATTGTTTATTTTTCCTCCACATTTCCGTGCCTTTTGTTGATATAAAAACCGTAAGAATAATATGTATTCTTTTTTGTATTAATGGCAGTGCTTTTTCACCGTCGTCAGCGAAAAATGGAAAGTACGAAATGTTTGATTTACTTTAATACAAAATTCATGATAAACAAGTGATCAAACGCTTAGAAGAAGATAAAGTTAGGATTAAGAAAACGAGAGTCTACAACAAAATATAAGCTACATCACAATATGACAATAAAAAATATTTTAAAAAATAGTGCAGTTATAAAAAAAAGAAAGAAAAAAAAATCAAGACAACATGAAAGCGCTCTTCAGCCATTGTTTAATATTTTGCCTTGAAGAAAAGGACGATTTGTACAAAAGAAGGTTTAAAATTGTCGCCTCGCCATTTTGATATTATTTTTTCAGTATCTTATAGTTCTAGATTACGAGGCGATACTTAACGCAAATGCGATTGATGGTCAAAGTTGTACTGTGGGTTGCTTTTCCTTTGTGAAAGATCTAATAGAAACACTATTACTTTTAAAAAGAAGGAACACCGTTTCGATTTTAAAAAATCCATGTTCTATACATCAATAGATTTTAAAGAATAGTCTTTACTGCACAGCAATATTTTGTAAAATTTGTTTAAACATCATAAAAAGTCCTCTTAATATTTCTTGTAAATACGCATGTACCAGTGATTCTATCAGACGTTCTTTTTCAGGAAAAATATACATATATATATTGTATGTGTGTATATATATGATTTTTACAATCTGACATTATATATATTTGTATCGAAGATTCGGATTACATTAAAATTTATAAAAGAAGAAAAAAGAAAAAAATACAAAATGAGCAAAAATATTTTTAATTGGAATATTCTTTTATCCTTACAAAGTACGTGCAAATGTTTATACACGGTATACGCAGTTTGAAAAAATGAAGATGCGATAATGAACTTAGCTAGAACAAATTCGAAATAGATTAAGGATATTAAGAGAAGACGCCATGACGGCTTTGCGGAATGAGCACTAATTTCGCAACAACTTCCTTTGGGACGTCGCTTGAGACAGTCGTATTGGAAATACCGGGTCTGGGACCCCACGAAATTTAAGGTGATTTTTCACAAGTGTCGCAATTACACTCGCTCCTTACGACACTTGTACAAAATTCTACCCTAAACCGCCGCTTCAATATTTATAGTAGTAGTACATAACACTCTTTCAAAACTTAATTAATAAATAATCAGTTAAATTAGATTATATTACTAAATATTGTATGTTAATCATGAATGATAATATATTAATGATTCTTATAATACTCTGGATCGGGGCCGTGGCTGACTGTTCGATCGTTTCACTGTTGAAACATTTCTCTACTCTTACGAACATCTGCCTCAACCTCGCGCGCGATCAGACATACAAATATAAAAGATTCCATACAATCGATCGACACTACATTTCTAAAGATCAGTACCTAAAAACGAAGTTCGTTTAAAATCATAGTCAAATTTGTCTAAAATCAAAGATTCAGGGAGGGAAAGGAAGTTTCAAGGGACGGAGTAAGGGGAGGGGAAAGGAAAGCAGTGACAATAAATAAATTATAAATGGTCTCTTCGCTACATGATTAGTTTTTCCCGACGAAGTCTTCTTTCACAATTTCACTCGCCAAATAAAAAAATAGGAGTGAGACGAAAGGGTACTTTTTCGGGTGAAAAAAATAGAAGGAAAAAAGTTCATCTGGAAGTAATAAATGTCACCTAATATGTACAAACATTCAAATAATACAAATTGATTTCTTACAGCGAACGCTAAAATTGATTGATTAACTCGCGCTCAAGTGTGAAGAAAGAAAATTACAAACTGTCCCGATTATTTGCGCTTTTTCATTTTTCATTCTATTTCCTTTAGCATTACTTTTTACGTGTGCGATCACCGTCAAATCTATCCTCAAGCACGCTAAACAAAAGTCGCAAGGGCGTACAATAAATGCGGGAACATTCTTTTACACAATAAATCTACACCCCTAATTCTAGATATTTTTCGCGTTCTTTCTAATATCTTTCACTTGAAAAAGTCGCAATCGAAAATATATATAGAACATAAAAACCTATAAAAAGATGAATTACTTGAATTAAGTTCATCGGAATCTTTGTTTACAACACAGGAAACCTAACGATAATTGCGTTTGCCGCTAGCCTCTATTACGGCAGCTTGTCGGAAAAGCGAAGTTCAGTCAGTTACAAAATGTTTTATGTAAAATCGGAATGACACCGCTATCGTTTTGGACATGGCTAGCTCGATAATCATCCGATGGCTCCGCCCTCTTGGTACGGGCCAGTGATCATGCAGGGATGCATCGGGAAGAGTGTCGTCCAGGTCATTGTCGTGTACGTCGGCGATCGCATCATGAACTGCGAGCTTGGCACGTTTGGTATGCGAGGGAGTGGCGGCAGAGCATCGCTGGCTACGGCAGCACCGGGACTCGACGGCGTGCTCGACGTCGTCGTCTGGGAAGTGGTGGTGCTACCGGAACTCGACGCCGTCACGCCCAGCTTTCGCAGGCGCATTTTCTCTTCCCACTCGTCCCAGCCGTGCCTCGGCCGATTGAGGTTTCGGTGCTGGTAGAACACCAGGCTGATCCTCGTGGGGTTCAAGCGGTTGGGCTTCTTTAGGGCCGTCGTCGCATGCATCTCGTGCTTCGCGCACTCGAAGAGGACACTGCCGTGGCCTAAAGCTATCGCGACACCGCCCATCTGCCGATCTTTGAAGCACTCCTCGTTGTCGGAGTAGTCGGCCACCTCTCCGAGAGGCTCAGCCTTCGGAGGTGGTTCGGCTAGGACCGGTAGATACGAGGGCGGCCCGTACAAGTCCCACCGAGGACAGCCCGGAGCTTCCCAGCGTGGCCAAGCTGGATTCAGACCTTGATAAGGCCCGGGCACATTTTGGAACGAGTATTGAGTAGCTGGGAAGCAGGCTTCTCTTTTTGGCTGTTGATAAAATTGTGGTGCAGGGTATTCTGCTGGCTGCGGGTGATGGTACGCGGGGTTGTAGTTGTAGCCATCCCACGTATTCGGATACGCTTTTTCGAAGACGGGATAGGCTGGATAACCGTATTGAGGAAACGTTGGATGTCCAAGACCAGTCATCGCATGGTATTCTTGCACTTGCTTCATCTCGGCTTCGGCCCAGCTTAAACTTGGATTTTGATTAGGCAGTTCTTGTCTCGCATTTTCGTGAAAACCTGCAAACAGTTTTTTTTCTAAGTTTTTCTTTGAATTTGAAACATTTAGTTATTATTAAATTTGACTGAAGAATTAAATTACCTTCGCGTAGTTTATCTTGCTGCCATTCGGGTTTCCGCTGATGATTCTGTCCAATAGCGCCAGTTTGTTTATTTTGATTATCCGTGTATAAACTGCTTTTATTTGGTTCTTGAGGTTTAAGGAATGTTTTAGGAACAGAATTTTGAGGTGTGCCAGATTCTGCGGTGGAACTATGATTTGGAGTTGTCCTCGAAGGTGGCCTTCCTTTTGGCACTCGAAATGGAGAAGGTGGTTCTGTCGGTGTTTCCCAAGCAGACTTCATTGGATCAGAGTGTTGTAGTCGTTCATCCCAAGGAGCCTTCAAAGGACTTCCGTATTCCAATTTCGGGGCCGAACCTTGTTGAGGAGGTATTTGTCTAGGAGGTAATTGTTTTTTAACGGCATCGGAATTCCAAGTATTAAAAGAACTCCAATTTGATTGTTCCGTCGAAACCGAAGGATAATTTATATTTGGAGGTGTCCTCAAGTTATCTACGTTCCTTTTTTGGTCTGGAATACTGGATGAATTGTGATGTTGCTGGTTGTAATTTTGATTATGCATAGGATTTTGCAGCAAATACTCGGAATTAAAAAACCCAGGCATTGGATTTGGTTGATTCGAATACTCTGGAATTTTCGGCGATTGTCCTGCTTGATGTTGTATAAGTGAAGCTTGAGATTTCGCAGTGAATGGCGATCTTGCGTTTGGCACATCAGGACTATGTTGCATCATATTTCCAGGAAACCTTTGATTTTGATCACCAGGATATCGCGAAGAACTGATATTTGGAGAGTAACTGTCGGACGAATTCAAGCTAGGACTTCGTAGCTGATTCACGCCAGGCGATTGATTTGCCCGAGAAATTTCAGAACCAATAGGCGTAGACGTGTGCAGAGGATTCGTAGATGGTGTTCTCTGAGGGCTCTCCATATTGTGAGAAGGTGGATTTTGATAAGGCGTCCGTGGAGATATGCTGTTTTGCCTACCATCTAATGAATTTTGATAAGCTCTAGGCGATGGAGATGACAAGTTAAAATCACTGTGTGCTGACGAGTATCCGGAACTTCTTGGAGAGATGATTCTTTGGTCTTGAGGCGTCGACGGTGCCGTTCGAGGAGGCGTAGAGTAAACTGTTTCTCCTGGCGTGTTTGGTAAAGATCCTCTTGGAGAGATAGGATGTCCTCGAGGTGAATGAATGTAATTACCTCTTGGTGATTCCACATTAGGATTTTGCAAATTTCGAGATGATGGTCTGTAATCCTCCTGTGAGATAGAACTTCTAGGCCTAGTATCATCTAAACTAGTACTATCAGGGTCGACTTTGGTTTCTCTCTCCAAGCCACCAAAAGCTCCATATTCACCCCAGGGATTCATCCAGTTATTTTTCCTCTGCTCTAGCCAGCCTGCTCGACTCCACTGCTGCTCGTTGGAATAATTCCAGCTTTGGTACATAGACACTGGGCTGTCCAGAACTGTGGAGGAAACTTGGGAACTTTGCAGCTGAGCATCCATTCCTTCCAACATCGATGCCATCTCGATTGGTAATTGAGGATCTCTGACAGGAACTCTTGTGGGATCTTGGTACATTTGTCTGTTTGCCTCAGCCATTTTTTCCACTTGGGTTTTAATTTCTTTCTTATTACTGGCTACGTCGGGTTCGTCTTCCTTTCTTTTCTTCCCATGGCGCCTACAGGGCTGCAGCGGTACGGATCTAACTCTTACTTCACATGGATACCTTTAATTAAATAATCAAGTTATTAGTTAGAATAATCGTATTGAAAAGCTAAATTATATGTTTTTGGTTGGCGAAATACTCACTTCGAAAGGACTTCAAGCGCACCGGATTTGACTTTTTCTTGCTGTCCTTCTTTAGATCCAAACTCATCTGTTTCATCCATTATATATAATGGAAGTACATGCAACTGTTCATCGTCAGGTTTTGCAAGCGATCTATGCTTTGTTAGACTTACTACCTAAAAATTAATAAATATTTTTAATCGTTGCTTAATTTGAAAAACTGAAATATTAAAATTAAAGAAAGAAAAAGTCTAAAAATCTTACCACTGTGCATCCATTATTCATATTGTGCAGATCTCTGTGCGAATGTGCACAGAAATCCAGGCACGCTGTAACTCCGGAAAACGGCCTGCCAGGTTTGAAACCTAATCGGCACTCACTGGCTTCTCGCTCGAATTGAGTTTGATTGTTGAAAGCTTCAGGTGCAAGACTTAAATACAACGGAGACAATAAGGTAGCTAGAACGTGCATCCTTTCTTCCACTTCTTGTTCCTACATAAATAATTTCAACATTGCATAAGTATCTATTTGTAATTTGAACGATATTTTCAGTTGAATTATTATTTATCAATTGTACTCACCTCCGATCTTACAGACAATCGAAATTTTCTAACAGTTTTACTCCTTGCATATTTACATCCATTATAATACATTGACCAAGAGCAACCAAACGAAAAACTTG
Organism: Ormyrus rosae; assembly: GCA_035047165.1. Classification (NCBI taxonomy): domain Eukaryota; kingdom Metazoa; phylum Arthropoda; class Insecta; order Hymenoptera; family Ormyridae; genus Ormyrus; species Ormyrus rosae. Next base: position 16,168,840 of record JAWWML010000052.1, on the reverse strand, counting down.
CTCCACAAGTGTCAGGATCGAGGCCTTGACAGGCACACGTTCTTGGCTCGTTAGTCCCACACCTCCTGGTAGTTGGCAAGCCGAACCGATTAAGTTTATGGCTCAACAAGGAATATATTCGGTCGGCTTCGTGACCTGGCACGCCTTCCCAAGCTACCATCGCTACAATAATCACTGCTGTTGGACATTTGTGACCCTGCCGTTGTTTGACAATCGCTAGGATCTTCTCTTCGAGACCAGAACGCCGAATTATCTGCAAACAGAGAGCAGAATTAGGAAAATATCACTAGATTAACACGTTGCATTTAGTATAAGAATATTTGATGCCTATAAATACAATGATATATAAGTAAATGTAATGAATTTAACGTACCCACTTAGCCATAGGACAACCCTGCGTTGTTTTTCCCTCTTTTCCCGTGTAAACCACCTTCTCGAATCTAATGGCTTTGCCTTTGAGACCAGTTCTTCTCTCCAGATCGTTTCGGAGATCGGGTAGACTTGCTGCTGCACCAAGATGAGTGTAGTATGAACCCGGCTCCGGCGGACCTTTGTGGTTTATTGTACTTTTATTTATTAAGACACTTTTTTGAGCGAAACATTTAAGCATTACTACACATCTTGAGGCATAACATTTAGTTTGAGCTTCGTGTTAGGTCTTTTTTCGAGTGATAATTGATTTAATTTTTATTGTTTTTAATGAATGCATTGCGTGGTTAGTGTGATCTTTCAATGTTAGTGTAGCGAGAAACATACAACGGGTGCAACTCACATTTGTCAGCGGAAAAACAATCGCAGTCTGGAACTTCTGTCCTGACATTATTCTTCAGTTTTTCCAAGTGCTCTTGTAATTTGTTGTTAGTCGTCGAACCGTTTCCCCCTCTTGGGCTGTTCGGATCTTCATTCTTGACCTCGGACTTTTGTGACGAATCTTCGGAAAACTCGTCCCGCGTTTGAAGGCCTTGACAACACCCGTCGCGCAGATGTTCTGGCGTAGGTTGTTCGATACCTCCTCTTCGACAGCACCAAGAACCAACGCCGGGCGACATTTTCGCGGGGCCGCCATCTCCTTGGAACTTGTAACTGGACTCTTCTTGATCTCTGCTCTCGGGCTCGAGTTTTATATCCTGCGACAGATTTTCTTCGTTCGATATCGCTCCTACTGACACCGGACAGTTGTATTCTTCCTTTATTTTTTGACTTGAATCATATTGCACTTCTGCAAGAGTACTTTCAGACGACGTTTTTAATTCGCTCGTCTTCTGCTCAGGCAAATTGGTCGCGTGCATAAAATTCATTTCACCAACTCTTTCTTGACTCTCATTCTTTTTTATTATGTTCGAGTCAATGCACAATCGCTGCTGAAAACTTTTGTCGTCGATGCCATGACTTTCTTGACTCTCACGGGTATTAGAACTCCACTGATCTTTGTTTCTATCGTTTTGAATGTTATTGGCTTCGACATTAACAGGCTTCTCTGCTTCTCTCTCTTCAGAAGTGAAATTTATTAAATTATTTATACTATTCGACATGGCATTCAAACCGCTATTTGTTGTTCCTCCATCCGACCATTCCCATAAGCCACCACCGTCGGGCAAACTACTGGCCCGAGGGTGGTGGCTATGCAATAAAAAATTACCGGTCATGGATTCGTTGGATTGATTCATGGGCATCATACCCGACTGGTTCATGTACTGATCGTTTCTTTTATCCTGTATTTTATCAGGATTTTCATGCGATTCTCTCAACCGATTGTCGCCTGAAATATCACCGTTAGAACCGTCAGCGTTGTTTGCATGTTGTTGACCCATCTGATGATGGACCTGATGATGTTCCTGCTGGTTCATTTGATTTTGCATTTGTTGTTGCTGTTGCTGATGCTGTTGTTGTTGTTGTTGCTGCTGCTGCTGCTGTTGCTGCTTATTTAAAATCATGGATTTTAGCCGACTATTCAAATTAACGCGGTTCGACTGTGCATACATGCCGTCTTGTGCATCCTGATTCTCCTGATAACCATTTTGTTTATTATTGCTTTCAGCATTCTGCTGCTGCTGCCACATGAGTCTCTCTCCAGAATTTTGCATATCCTGCTTCGTGTTCTGCTGGCCCCAATTGGGCTGATTCTCAGTCTTGGGGGACCAGGTCACTTGACTCTCGATTTTATCTTGGATGTTTTGATTCTGCCAGGCCGCGGGCTGGTGGCTAGGCGTCCGCCTAGGACTGGGCTGCGAGTCTGGCCACTGCTGCTGCTGCTGCTGCTGGCTGCCGTCACTTTTCATACTGCTCGGGGACCAGTTTGGTTGACTAGTTGGCGTGTCGGGCCAGGACATTTGATTAGAGGGCGTCAGTCGGGGGTTCTGTTCCAGTTTCGTCTGCTGCTGCCACTGTTGATTACTGGGCGTTAGCCTGGGATTCTGCTGAGCGGAATTTTGTTGCGCCTGAATCTCTGGACTGCTCTGCGGCCAATTGTGCTGTGCTGACCCAGGCGTCATCCTCGGATTCTTTTGCTGAACATTCTGCTCGTGCATCTTTGGGGAGTGTTGTGGCCAGCCTTGCTGCTGCTGCTGCTGCTGCTGCTGTTGTTGTTGTTGCTGGGCCGATGGCGTTCGTCGCGGGTTCTGACTGTCTCTCATGCTAGGACTGTGCTGAGGCCAACTCCCTTGTGACTGTTGCTGCTGCGTCTGTTGGCTATCCATGTTCTCGGACCAAGATTGCGGCGTTTGAGGCGCTTCTTTTACACTCCCGTTTTCCCAGCTCATGTGACTCGCAGGCCTCGAAACGTCCTGCTGCGTTTGCATCTGCATATTCTGCTGTTGCTGCTGCTGTTGCAGCTGTTGTTGCTGCTGCTGCTGCTGTTGTTGTTGCTGCTGCTGCTGCTGCTGCTGTTGTTGTTGTTGCTGCTGCTGCTGCTGCTGTTGTTGCTGCTGCTGTTCATTAGCTTTTTGCATATTTTGCTGCTGTTGCTGCTGCTGCTCAGACCAAGACATGCCATTGTTGATCGTGCGCATTTTGGCATTAGGATTCGTCTCGGACGGCCACATGTGCTGCTGGTTAGCGTCAGAAACCTGCTGCCACTGGCTTTGCGGCTGCTGCTGCTGTTGCTGCTGACCCATTTCTACGTAGCCTGGGTATCCGTTAGAGCTGTGTAAACTCTGTGGGCCCTGTTGAAGTTGATACCCAGGCATCTCGTTTCCCGACACATTGTTGGCTGCGATCGTCGCGAAGCCCTTGACCTGTGTGTCGCCTGGCTGCGCTACTTGCTGGGGTTGCTGCGTCTGTGTTTGCTGCGGTTGCTGCGCCTCCATATGGACCGAACTGCTACGACTGTTGGGCGTTGTGGAGGCTGGCGGAGCCATCGTTATATCCTACAAAATAAAGCCCGGTTTTAGTAAAGATGCGACTCGACGCTGCCGTTTTTACTTCTGAAAAATCGTGCAAAAATGCATTATTATTTCGAATTTTACTGTAATCATTGCAGACTGTTAAGTTGAAACAAAATATATAATTAGTAAAACTTTATAATGACTTGATATCGATTTGAAAAAGAATACTAGGCAATGAAAATTTTCATAATTTTTTTGTGTCAACTTAAAAAAAAAGACTTAAATTTTTTATACATTCGTATTAAGCATTCGAATTTTATCGAGTACACTTTTTTAAAACTTTAATATTCAAATGATATTTAACTCCAGCAAAAATTTAGCTATACTCAACAAAAATTAATTCAAATGAAGAACCAATAAATACTAATAGTTTTCTGAATACTGAACGAAACTAAATAAGAAGTAAATAACGTAACAGTGGAACGAAAAAATAAACCTGAACAAGGGAAGGAGAAACGAGAAGCTAAAAAAGTAGAAAAGAAAAAGAACTACTGCATGATAAATAAAATAGTCAAGTAGCGGCAAGGCTCAAGTGATAGATACGAGTTTCTCCTTCTAAACTTAGCAAACACATCAACAATAAAACAAACTGTATCTACGACAAAATACGAATGAATATAATATTAACTTAGAAGTCAGAGAGATTGATTGTTCGGCAGCTAACCTGCTGCTGATAGCCATTCACGTAGTCCTGCCTCTCGTAAGGCTGGACGGGCTGGGCCGCCGCGCTCGCAGGATCTATGAATTGGCCGTTCAGGGGCCTCTGGGGCGTCGCGGCCGCAGTTTGCGGCGCGACCGGCGCCAAAGGCGACGGCTGTCCCGTGATTGCGTATTGTCCCGTTGTCCCAGCGCGCTGAAACGCGGACTGATCCGTCGTAATGAAGGCCTGCTGCTGGTACGTCACTGAAATCATAACATCCAAAATGCTTACTTCGATATCAATTACTTTTATTTCTACTAAACTCTCAGAGCTTTTCAGTATTGAACATTTGTTGAAAACTTGCTAAATTGATGAAAAGTAAACGTGTACTCACCAGTTTGCGGGTGATAGGGCGCAGCAGTGGTGTACTGGGGATGATACCTAAGTTCCTCGATCTGGTTGGGTGCGGGTATCTGCTGTATAAACTGCTGGGGCGGCCAGGCGGCGGGGGCGGCCTCGACGGTCACCGCGCCCACGGGCGAGACGCCCTGGTGCCAGACGGCGTTGCCGAAGCCGCTCGTCGGCCGGAAGCCCGCGCCGGTGTCCCCGTAGAACGGCATCACGCCTGGCGACTGGAAGAAAAACCCGAGCTTTAATACCGGCCGCCAATTTCTATGTTAATGCAGGCAGCCATTGTTCGTTAAGCAGTAAATTTCAGTTATGCCAAGACCCACCCTCTTTCTTTCACGAGAGAGCACCTTTTTTAAGGGCCATTGATTTATACGACCTGGCTGCTTTTCAAATTTTTACTCGACTGTTTCATTAAACTTTAGCTTAAGTGGATTTTGTTTTTCTGCTTTTCTTTCCTTTCTTCTTTAAATATATAAGTTCAATTCTTGAGCTAATACCTTTCACTTGCATTTCCCAAGAAAAACAAACGGCGGTCGGATTTTTTAACGGCGCGTAATTTATCGAGGCGTTTGGAGCGAACAGATCGAGAGATTAAAACGCGCCTGAGCGAAATGCAGTTCAATTAGCCACGGCATTGAATTACGAAGGCAATAACTGACGTGTCAGCTCGTATCCCTCGATAACGACAATGAGCGAGAGCGGAGGGGAAGTGAAATTTCCCCCCGAGCGCGCGCGGAAATTCGGTGTACCGCGACGCGACTCGTGTCTTGACGATCCCGCCGCGCAATTTCCCAGCCGGCGGAGCGAGGAGAGGAAAAAACGCGAGACAAAGTCCTTCCTTCATCTGCAAGTCGAATCGGCTCTCTAAAATTTCAAAATGCGATTTGCCGCAATTAAAGCCCTGCGAAAACTGCATTAGGCGAATTTGCATGCTGATGCGGAGGATGAAATCCGACGTGTATTTTCTCCCGGCCAACAGGGAATTTTTTTTTCAGAACGTTGAAATTTCACTATAGAAGATGCTTGTACTTTGTTAATTTAAATCTTTGACTTTTTATTGAAATTTCGAGAGTGGCAATTATCGCGGGGTTAGAACCTATATTTATCCGGAATAAAATGCAGCAACAAATAAAGTAAGCACCAATCGAGTCGGGAAAAAGCCGTTCAAGCCCTTGAGAGCAGTTGGATTATTCCGAAGAAATAAATAGATTCTCTTTGCAAAGTTCGTTTGCAGAAAATCGGTGTGGGATAGGTAATTAGCGATTAACGAAGCAGCTTGTCTCGGGCTCGCCGAGCCGGAATATTCGAAATAGCTCGAGCTCTCTCGAGCCTGGCTCGTTTAATCTCCTCCCCCAAGCCCTCCTCCCTCCTCCGCCCGTTTTTCATTTCGCGACAATCTCATTTGCAATCTACGGCGCCATCAAAGTAATTTCGCCGCGGATTAAAAATGCTAATTCCGGCTGGAGCTCTCAGCAGAGAGAGATAGACAAAAGTTCATTCGCGGCTCGGCCTTAAAGTGGCCGCGAATCGCTGTTTGCGGCGGGGCCGATAGCATCGGGCGGCAAGCCAAGCTTTCTCTAACCGCGAAGGGAGGAGATCCTTCCGCACTACTGGCACCCTGACCTACGCCACGTATCTCTCGAGAGAGATAAAGATGGCTCCCCTCACTCGACTCTCCCTTTTTTCTCTCTCTCTCTCTCTCTCTCTCGACCGCCCGAACAATGACCCTCGTGGCAGCCGATTGAAGGTACAAGAATTGATCGGAATGTAGGCCAGAGTAACCAAACAGACGCGAGAGAAAAAGAGCTGTAATTGCCAATATCGAAGGATAAAGTAATCAGCGGCGAGCTACGTTGGTTGTGTGTGTATTTCGGAAGGGAGAATTGGAGAACGAGACGGGGATAAAGGGAGTACAATTATGCAGGAAATTCAAAACCGCCAAATTCCCGAATGTGCCGTCGCATAAATTGGATTAGAGGTCGACGTCCGCTGTGGATTGGAAAAATTTCCTGCTAGAGAGCGCGAGAGCCGTTTTTATAGTTTCTCGCTCGGATTTTTCACGCGCGGCCAAAGTTTTTTTTTTTTTTATTGATATTGCGTTCTTTATAATTGCAATAAAAGTAAAGCCGGTGAATATTGCTTCCACGATGGTAAAAAATGTTTAAAAAAAAAACAAAAAACTAGCTTTAGCATGAAAGAATTGTAATAAGACAACAAAGTGGCCCTCTCTAGAACGAGGTTTCAGGCGCTCTGTCATACTTTGACCGAGGAGGAGAGGCGTTGTTTACGTGATTTTCCCGAGAGCGAGAGTGCGCCGCTCGTGCATGGAGCGCTGCTTTGGGAGGGGGGGGGCTCGGAAAATCGAAGAGACACGCCGCTCGCTCGCTGCTCGGATGTCTGCCTTCTGAGCGCATGGCTGCAAGCGCCTAATGAAATCTGCGATCGCGGCTAATTTTCCTCTGCTCGGCGAGCGTGAAATTGGCCGGGGTGATTCGAAAAATTCGCCGAAAATGGAAGCAATAGCCTCGCGAATGTTCGGCGAGGGGGCGTCAGCTAGAAAAAAAGCGGCGTCTCACGTGCTCGCGATCGATCGGCCAAAGCTCCGACTAGCTGCATAAGCACGCGTACAGTCGGACGGAAAAAGAAGAGCGGCGTCGTTCGATCTGTTTAACTCGGGCCAACGATGTACGAGTCTCGGCGGCGATTAGCGAGTCGTTGCACCCGACCCTGACCGTGTTCCCGGTGAGTCTTTGCACATCAGTCAAAGGCTGCTGCTGCTGCTGCTGCAGGAAAGAAAGAGCACCGCCGGCAGCGAGCGCCTGCCGCCGCTGCACGGCCATTTCGCAGCGGCAGCGGCGGCGGCGGCACGGAAGAAGGGGTAGACTGCCGGCAGACGCCGACTTTGGGGGCGGTGACCGGCCGCCAACGCGAATCAATACCCGCAGGAACAGGAAGCGCCGGCGGCTGCTGCCGAAGAGAGCCGAGACGACGACGGCCCTAAGCAAGAAGCGGCGCACGGCGCACGGGCCTTTTTCCCGATCGTTTCAGCTGTTGGAGTGTCCTTGAGTTCTCCGGCTCTCGTCCTGACGTTTCGCCGAGCCGAGGAGCATCCGTAACGGCTCTCCTTTTCGAAAGCGAAAGCCCTCTCGACTTTGCCAAGTTCAGCGCAATGGAGGAGAGCTGCACGAGCGCCGATAAGAAGGACGCCGCTTAGGAGGAGACAAAGAGACTGACGGCCGCGAGCGATGCCGCCTTTGACGCGCAGCCGGCAAAAGAAATGCCCCGGTAAAGGCGCCACTTGCCAAAGCACTAATTGCCCCGGCTGATAAATCGTTTATTTTCGTTAATAGAAGTAAAAAGTAATAGTACCTCTGCCAGCCGACGGCCCCGAGTGCTTTCTAACCGCAAGTACGGCATTTCACGCCTCGACTCGCGCTTTTTCTCCCATTACCCAAGGAGCGAGCCAAAGCAAGACGTTGCGCAAAATTGTTACGACGAAATGAACCTCTTTTTTCCAGTCGCGCTAGAGATCGCACCTGATTCGCGCGCTGCATTAAATCGGCGCTTCTCTTTAAATTATCAGCGGATAAACTGCAGGCGGAAAGCGAAAGTAACCAGAATCCAATATCGCAATATCGCGGCGCTCTTAACGCGAAGCTCTCCCTCTTTTTTGCTCGGGCATGAAAAGCGACTCGTCGAAATTGGCAGCCACAAAGGCCGGGGCTTTTTTGCCTCTCGGCCACTTGTCAACGTCGACGAATGCGTTGTAGAGGAGAAACTAGAGCGTGCCGCAGATATACAGCACACTCCGCTGACCGATAAGCAACACACTCCTATAGTCGCGCGCCGCCGCCGCCGCCGATAAACCTTTCCAGCCAGAGTGGCAAACGCTACGGACGCGGTTATATCGGATTTTAACGTTTCATTCTATCGCGCTGCCTGCTCCCGTTTCTGCCTCGTTTTCATTAAGCGGCCGAGGCTTTTCTGCCTCGGCTGTGTCTACGTTCTACTGAATAATTACCGATCGATTTACATTTATGCCTCGGAAAAACGGAAAGTTTTAGGCTGAGGCTCTTTGTACTTTTTCTTCGATCATCAATTATGCTTCATTTTAAATATTTGAAAGAATCTTCAATCGTTCGCGACGGTTTCAATTACCAAACGTTTCAGCAAGTTTACGAAAATATTTGACTTTTTCTTGATAACAAACTCGGCCGGTCTCGCTGTCAGTTTCGACCTATTATTAAAGCAAAGTTCTACTCGGGAAGCGAGGAACGAAAAACTAGAAGGAAGATGGGCTAGCAGCTGTGAGAGAATTGTTTCTCCAATGAATAAGAACTCACCATAGAGACGACGGGCGGCGCGGGGTTGCCGTTGCGAAGCGGTCCGCTCTGCTGCGCGCCGTTGGGATTGAGAGTATCCTTGGCCTGCTGCATGGGGTCGGCGTGTAGGTTCGGCTGAGGCTGCTGCTGCTGCGGCGGCTGCTGCTGCTGTTGCTGCTGCGGCTGCTGAGGCGGCTGCTGCTGCTGTTGCTGTTGCTGCTGCGGCTGAGGCTGCTGCTGCTGCTGCTGTTGTTGTTGCTGGTGCGTTTGCAGGCCCGCTATCGCTGCCTGCGGACTACCCAGACCTGCTGGCGCGCTCTCCGGCGTGCTCACTTGACGAGCGATTTTTCGATAGCTCTGCAATGAAACATTATATTTTGGGTCACTTCTTTTAGATTGATAGTAAACTTACTAAGTTAAACTTAGTCTGCGGTAAAGAATAATATTAAATTTTTGTGATATTTGCCAACCTTGTAATTTATCAGTTTCTCTCTGCACGGCAGAGAGCATAAATATTGCAAGACTGCATTTTTATAATTTATGATTTTAGATAAGCAATTTTAGATCTTCGAAACTGGGATCTTGGTACTGCAAGCTTTTTTTACTTTACGTTAATAATACCCCTGAGTGCATTCAAGTGTACGTTGAAAGCTTTTGAAATGAGATTTTAATACACATTTTGCAAGCACTATTTGTCTCTTTCTAAAGATTTTGCAAAAAAAAGAGACCGTTTCTCTTCCAAAGAGTGAAAAATCTATTAGATTCCCATAGACCCAGCCAAGTTTCAGATGAAATCGACATTGATGATCATCAATGAATGGCACAGTGTGCACCGAGGCAGGGCACGGTATTCTTCAGTTTTGCGAGTAGTTCGCGGGTAAAACACTGGGCGTACATGTGCGCGGGGTCGCATGTGTTCTCGTTTATATTACACTTATAAATAGGCAAGGTCCCGGGGTGCACATGCTAAGCTCTCTGTCTTTCTCTCTCATTCTCTCCCGGAGAGGAAAGCAGCTTACGCAGCTCCGCATGTGAGTTTCGGTAAATCAATTAAGCTGCATTTATGCCTGCTGCATGCGTATAAGATATGGGCCGACCCGTTAAGCGACCGTTAAATGTGATTAATCTCAAAATGTTGGATGAGCTGTTTCATATTGAAAAAATCTAAATTTTTCAGACTCGATATTTATTTATTGTTTTTATTTTTAAAAACCTTTTTTCTTTTATTATTTTACCGTTTGTTAAAAAAAAAAGCTTGAGAATTAAGCCACTTTAAATTTTGTTTATATTTCTAGAATCCACAAGATTCGGAAAGTTTCTTTAAAATCTAGGAAGCTTCTTCTTAAATCTCGGAAAAATCTTGTGTGTTTTAAGGCACAAGTAAAGAAGCACTATCGGCCGGGCAAATTGGATTTCCAAGTTTTAATAAGATTATTTAAATGAAATTAAAATTTCTAAAAAGCCATATCTTCCCCCGGATATCATTTCATTATAGAAGAATTCGCCAGCCGGCGTAATATAAACGGCGGAGGACGTAAATCCGCGGAAATTGTTCGCTTTATTCCGAAGTAAGAAAAAAAACGGGGTATTAAAAGATACGCGCGCTTTAACGGCCGGGAGGAGAAATGAAAGCGCGGCAAGATAAATTCATCGAGGCGGCGCGTAATGAATTTTCCGGTCCTTTATGAATCGGGAAAAATTCGGCGCATCTGCTCGGTTTAAAGAAGAAAAGGATCGGGCGAGCCCCTTTTGTCGCGTCAATCATCGTTCGAAAATCGCGGCTCATTGAGGAGTAGGTAGCTTGTTGTCTTGCCCCCTCTCCCTCCTATGCTACCGAATGCGCCAAGGACCGCGAGTATAGCGCGGCCTCGGAGCGGTCATTTCACTCGTGCTATGATTCGTTCTCCCCCCCTGTTTTCCTGCCGGCGGCGAGCAGATCTCTAAGGCGGTTGCTCTCGAACTCAAACTCGCGCAGCGAGCGTTTTACGGACGAAGCGGGGAAACTCGGTTTTTACAGCTTTCCTATTTTTGACAAAAATCCGACAAAGCAGCAGCGGCTATTTTCGATCGCTTCCTCGATTAATGGACGATTTAATCCATCGAAATTGAGATTAATTGACGCTAGAGAATGGACTTTAATTTAGACGACTATTCTATTTCAGGTGCACTATTCTTTTAATGAGATTTCGCTGCTATTTTAATTCTGTTAGAGTATCGCAAACTTGATTATTCAGTGCCTTCCTTCGGTATCGGATTAAAAATTACTGCATGTCGCAAGCGTTATCATTCGGTTGAACTTGAAGCGTACAAGTTTAAGTCGCCGAAAATGATTTAGCGGCTGAATATTAAAAAAATCTGCAAGAAGTTCTCGGCACATTGAAAGACCCGGCTTGGCGCGGCGGAAAAAACAAAAGAGAGAAACGATCAATTGAAAAATCGAACGGCAGAGTTTCGATGGCACTTTGGGCCGGTAATAGCATAGGACAGCGTGCGCGTGACCTGAATTCCGCGACGGACGAGGCTTGGGTTGCGCAAGCTTCGGCTGGCTAGGTATAGGCGTTCGCGTAAAAATCGGCTGGACGCTGGTGGTGCATCCGCCGCCTCTGGGGGGGAAGGTCCGCTTACGTAAGGTCGAATTGGGAAAACAAACCTCGTCTCGTGAGCGGGAATGCGTGGCAAGCGTGCAGTGACGTTAGGTGCCGTCCTCTCGATCTCTAGCTCGATACGAGGGGCTCATCGGTGCACTGCTCTGCGGAGTGGGCTCGGAGCTCCGGACGCGGCGCCACACCCCGGCGAAGACGTTCGTGCGGTCTCGCTAGGTCGCGACTGGCAGCGGCGGCGTATCGGCGGAGCGCGTGGAGACCGTATGCGGCATCGTCGGCGGCCAAAGCGGCAAGGCTCTCCCACTTCCCTCGCGCTCTCCCTCTTTCGCCTCTTTCGCCCGAGCGACCCTCCCCTCCTCCGCCTCTTCTTCCTCCCCCGCCGCGACCCCGACACACGTATTTTTATCTCTCTCTCTCTCTCTCTCTCTCGCTCTCTCCCTCTTTCTTATCTCGACGTTGCTGCTGCTGCTGCTGCCGCCGCCGCCGCCGCTGCTGCTTCTTCGCTACACGGCCCCATTCTCTTCTCTCGAAATACATCGACCGGCGATCGATGCGAGCCTTTTTTTACCGGCGAGCAGCCACCGATCGATCGCTCGCGAAAGAGCTTTCATTATTTCGCTTAAAGTAGAAAAGAAGGACGCACGAAATTAGCTGTCTCTGCGCGCAAGTAAAATTCAAGCATAATTTCCCGATTTCAGTCCAATCGAATAAACTTGGTAGAATCGTTCGCTCGAAATCTCTGATTGCTCTATTGTGATTGAATAAATATTCGTGAATTTTCCGCGGCAGCTGCGTTTTCACTTTCTAGCCTGGCGAATCCAGCCAGGGTCAGATTTCCAAATTTCCCGCGAGCTCGAATTTTTCTCCTGCCGGCTTGGCGCTCGGCGGTCTGCATGCAAACGCGTCCCCACCACGGCCCGGGCCTCCGACGAGTCGCTCCTCTCTCTCCTCGGCGTCTCTCTTTCGCGCTCCGTTCGTCCGCTGCACACCCCCGCCTCCTGCCCCCCCGCTCCGCCGGTAGCCATGGCGATGCCGAAGCCTCGTCGTGCACTTTTTGCAGGCGTCGCCGGCGATGCCTCCTCTCCGCGAACAAACGCGCGCGCGGCCCGATCGAATCTCTGCGTTTCGCGCGGAAATCCGCAACAAGTTGCCAGCGAAGTAGCGCCGAGCCGCGCCCCGCAAGAGGTCCGCCCGTAAACTCGCCCTCGGTTAAGTTTTTCCGCTAAGCTCGGGGACGAGCTTCATATCGGCAGCCAGAGCCGATACGACCAACGGGGACGGGAGTAATGGCCGATTTCGCCGCTCGACAAGCGCGTAAATATTGCACCTGCGATCGTAAACCCATTCTACCGCTCGAATATTGCCTTTAGGATGTCCTTTTCTCGAATCTCCGATTTCCCCTGATTTATTTCCTAATTTATTCCCGTTTAACAAGTTTGACCTACAATTCACTTGACCCGCAATTATCGAGCAAGTTTTTACAGTCGGTTTTAAAAAGAAAGTGAAACCCCGCTCATTTAAATTTAAAGAGTTGTAAGAAAGAACGAAAGTTATGCGTGGACGCCGACGTGCATATACAAAAAGCGCGACACGAGCGGGCTGTCAATGACTTGCGGGTTACGGCCTCGTAAACAAAGCGCATCCTAAACTGCGGACTCGGGTCCGGCAGTAATTTTCGAAAACACAAAGCGGCATTTTTTTATTCCCCGCTTCGACTCGACTGTACACGAGGCACCCAAGTCGGAAAGTGAACTATCTTATCTGCCAAGACGCTGATTAGATAGAACCCGAAGGAACCTCTGGGGAATAAAACCCAGCCACAACTTTCAGGGCCTCGACTCGTATATTTGATAAATATACACGTTGGTCGCGATGTAATATTGCCGGCGCTAGCGAGCAATTTGTATATATCAACACGAAAAGAAGAAGCTGCCGATTATTTACGATGTCATCGGTCCGGTAATTAAAATCTCGTTAAACACGCGGGTGGAGGCGCTCGTAATCGCGGGAATTCCATTTCGATTTAGCCCGGCAGATTAATTAAGCGATAAATTATTTTGCCTCCGAAGCGACGTACGAGGCAGGGACATCGCACGGTGATACTGCATCCTCGCCCTCGTAACTCTCCTTATTTCACCGTAAAATAGACCCTTGATTACGGCTTTAATTTTATTTCCCGCAATGACGTCCAATTGCGCTCGCTTTTTCATTTGTATTTAACCTCGCTAAATTTCATTTCTGCTGACGTTCGATCGTAGTTTCGAAATTCAATGCGGTGGAACTCTGCGCATCTAACGTAATTTGCTATGTCTGCGCGAATTGACGTCCCTAAATTCGTCAATTATTTGCAGAAAATTTTGAAAATTCCTAAAATTCAGCCCAGAATTCCGCTAATTTTCTATCAAAATTAGAATCTTAAATTTCTCGAAAACAGCATAAATTCCCCAATTTTCTTCTAAATTGCAAATCTCGTTGAATCTACGTGGAAAACATTCCAAACGTTCCTCCAGAAATTCAGGGGGAGTCTCTACGGAGGGGAGTGCTAAAAATGTTAAAATTCAAGTTTTCGAGCAAGTTGTCTATTAGAAAACGACAGGGTATAGTCCGCTTAAAGGTGGGAAAATTTTAAACATGGCGGTGCAAGCGCGGACAGGCCGGCGCAGCGCGCGTCGATCAATAGCGCCTTGTTTAATATCAGTTCTCAAACTCTGTACAGGCAGCTTCAAGATCGAAAGAGCTCTGCCCGCAAGAAATTGCATTTTTTTCCCTTCATTCTTTTTCACTTTTTAATTTGTCCTCTCTGGGAAAAATCAATATTGCATTTCGAGCCGTTATTTATGAAAGTTGGGAAACTCTTAATGAAACGATTCCGATCGAGTAATATAAATTTCATTCAAAGTTTGCCCGCTACTTTGGAGGTTTTAATAGAGCTTAAACTCGCGCGCAAAACTGAAGTTAAGTACTTTCTCGGGAGCGCGAAAGTCTTGGCCGTCGATTCTCGAAACACCTTTGGCTATCGGGGGATCTCGGCGCAGAAATAATTAGAATCCCGCTTAATTAATTGTGCCCTCGCAGCTCATTTTCTTGAAAAATCTTTGAGCAATTAACTCACCCTCGTTGCACCTTTGCCTCGACCTCTTCCGCGTTCTCTGAAGGCTCCTTCGCCCGTCTGCAGGTGGTACAGATGCTGGAACAGAAAGAGAGAGAGGAGATTTTAAAAAGGACGTCGTATGGTTGTTTTTTTTTTATTTATCCTCATTAGTGTGGGACGTAATGAGAAAACAAGTCAGGAAATTCAGCTATCATTATCAGCGGCGATTGCATTCTATAGTAAAATCAAGGCTCTTGTATCATCTCAATTGGTCTTGTTAAGTTTAATAGAAGCCGTAATAAAAGTATAACCTTCCACGACTTTCGCGACGGATTATCATAGTTAAAGCTCCGATAACTTCAGATTAAAAATAATTAGCAGCACTTAAAAATTGTCAAAGTTCCTTATTAAGAACCTTGCTAAATAAATCGCTTGAAATAGTTCAACTTGTCAAATAGTTCATATTGCAAGTGTAAACAAAAACACGCGACTGGTACTGCAGCACTTTTTTCAAAGAGATTCTATAGTTTCGAGCGAGTAAAGTAGAGTTATCATAGGTAAAGTGGCGGAAGCGCATATCGGCGAAGGAAAATACCGACGCGTACTTTCGTTCGGTGCATTGCAGGGATCTGCATTTTCATGCCGAGGCCGAGGGAGTAAAAGCGTCGGCGGAATACGCAGAGTCGACGATGGGCGGCGCTCGAGGTCAGGACCACGTGCTTCTTTACCGACGATGCGTGCGAGGCGCGCTCGTTCAATATCACACGTATTTAGCCGCTCAATTTAGCCGCCTTTTTCGCGATACATTATTCACTTTATTAATTAACGATATTCGAGCTGCGGTCTTTAAATCGTCGAAAAGTCAGCGCGTATTCAATAAAAGAGACGAACTAAAACTCGTCGATTGTTCGAGTCTTGTAGCGGGCCTAAAATAAAGTCTTTATTTAATTAAGGCAGATCTCGAAAGGTCAACGCTCGGTGGGCAGCTCGCTCACAAAGAGAGCTCCCTCCCCGGTGTGCGCTCCAGTTTTTTGAAAAAATGTTCAAAGCAAAAAAAGATTAGTGCCGGCGGCCTGCACGCACCGATCGATCGCTGCCTCTTCTGCGTATGCACTCGGTCCTGAGCAGGTACGCGGTCTAATTCCCCTGAGCCGCGTGCGTAATCCCGGGAGCGACCTACCTACCTAGCAACCTATCTACCTACCCACCCATCTACCTGTCTTGCCAGCGTCGCGGCAGCGCAGCTAGTCAATAAGCACACGCTCGACAGACAGGGGTGCTGCTGCCGCTGCCGCTGCTGCTACTGCTGCTGCGGCTGCGGCTGCTGCTGCTGCTCTCTCCCTTTTCGTTTGCGCTTTGTTTTTCTTCCGACACCTCGCGCGTTTCTGCGCGCGGAGAGCAAGGCAAATGTCAATATCGGAGGGGCCCGGGCGAATGAGGGCGTAATTAATGGAGGGATCGCCGAGAATTCACGCGCTTACTTTTCAGGGGAGGATCGACTCGCTTCGAGTTTTTTTTTTTTACAGGCTTTTAGAGTGATCGAAAGCCAGGAAGTGCAGCGGGGACTCGTGCAGGAGGGAGGTAATGCGTAAGGCTATTTTTGGAGACGAAGCCTCGTTGCTCGGGCTTATTTATTATTAAAGGAAAATATATTTATTAAAGTTTTTGTAAAGGGACAAGCTGCAGGAAGCCGGCGAATTAAAAATGCCTCTATCGGAGCTCGGATGTCTGTAAGGTGTCCAAGATTTATCGCGGTGGCGGCGGCGTCGATTCTCCGCTCGCGAATAAATTCCTCTCTCCAGTATAATGCATGAAATCCATCGGTGCATCGCTCGGACGCGTGATAAATTCGGGATCGGCGGCTGCAGCGCGTCGATTCTCGGGAGAGGAGAGAGAGAGAGAGAGAGAGAACCAGCCGATCGGAATACAAAGAGCTCGCTGCCGCCGCCTCGGCTGCACTCGGCTTAAAGCGCGGCGCGCTTTAATTTTCGGCGCGGGCGTGTCGCCTATGAATTATGTAAAAAACGCCGGCGCGGCACACGTGCCGGGCCTCCGCAAGCAGCTCCTTTATCTCCGCCGAGGAATCGCTGACAAAACCCAGCGTTTTCGCGGGCAAATTTCCCTCCGAACAAGTGCAAGTCGACACTCTTTGCGGCGCATTAATTAGCGGCCACTCGCTTCCTAGACGTTTCTGCTGAAATCGACTTGAAATTAGCTGATAACAATAAAAAAACAAGGCCGCATAATGAGTGTAATACCCGAGCAATTAGAAGCACGCTCCCGGGCTGCCGGCAGCTGCAGGAGAGCTCGCGATTACCGGCCGATAAGCTAATTAAAATATTTCGTGAATACGGACTCGTTTCGCGCGGCAGATGCGCGCGGATAAGCCGCGCGGAATGACTCGTCGAGTGACGATCGCAATTAGGTCTCGGGCGCGTTCGCGTGCCTATATTGGAATCTTCCATTGCTATCTGCTATCCTTGAACGGCGGCGCGATTAATTGCCGTTTTATGAATTTTACGACAGGTCCGCTGTGCCGCTGCCGCTGCGGCTCCGGCCACTTGATAAAAGCCCGGGGCTTTATGAAGCCGTTATCTGATCAATAAGCGCGTGTTTACGACGCGGAGGAAGAAGAGGCGAAATTGCCCTGCGACAGCCGCTTAAGTAGTCCTAATGCTCTTACACAAACAATTGCCGACAGCCTTACTTGCTTAATGAGCAAAATTAGTTTGCGAATTGGACAGATACATATTTCTATGTATTCTCTCGAGAGGCGGACATTCCACTTGAGCGTCGTCGAGAAAAGGCGTCTTTAAATTTAAAGAATTGTAAAGTATAATTCGAAACAGATTTTTTGTATATTTCTGAAGCTGCTCCTCGAGTGTCTGTAGCTCGTAAATTTCAAAGCCGCTTCTATTTAAGGAAATGTTTTTTCTGGCGGCGAAAAACTCTTTGCTTCCGCCTGAGGCTGAAGTGTCATCCCCGCCAGCGGCAGTATACAGCGGCTCTCGGGCCTGTTTACGGCTCCATCTTGCGTTAAGCGCACGACTCGGCATTGCAGCCCTTAAACAAATACGAAACTCGACTCTGCGACTCGTTTTCTTCGTTGCTCGAAATCTCGGCGTATAATGTTTAGTCTACCGGGAGTGCACTGGCCTTCGCGTATTCCCCCGAAGGTGGAAAAAATCAGGTAGCAGCTGAGTCAGAGCTCTCAGAGCGGCAGCTGGTTTTTATTCGCGAATCGCGATCGATTTTCGCCAGGTGCTCGCCGCGCGCTTTTCTCGAATCTGCGAAACGATATCGGCGCATTGTTCGGCCGCGGCCTCGCTCTTGCGACCCTCGCTCGCAGCCGCGCGGTATTCAGGAAGATCCGTCAAGCGTCGCTGTCGAAGAATAGACGGAAGAAAATCTGGCGAACGGCTGCGCGGTTCTCTCTCTCTCTCTCTCTCTCTCTCTCGCCGAAGCCATTGTTCCGGAGGTCAAAGTCGACGGTTTGCGCGGAACAGCTGGGAATGGGCAAATATAAGCGGCGATATCTCTCGCTCTCGTCGCTCCTCTCAGCTGACTTCAGCTGTAATTTCGACAAACCGATTGACGAGGAGCATAGGTGTGTACGGTAGGCGCCGGTAGTAGTATATAAGTATACACTGGCGACAGATGGTCGGCGGACGCGCGGAGCCGTTGCTCCCATTAGAAAGTATCCTATACGCCCGCCAGTTGTAAAAAGCAGGTTCTTTTCCGAGGATCCAATTGGAATTTCGGCCGCCGAGGAAAAAATTCTTCCAGCCGAGCACTGCACTTTGTAATGCTTCCGTACCGCCTTGCTTTATGCTCCTCACTTTTTATTGCTGCAGCTTTTTAAGGCTATTTTCGGTTGCCAGCCGAAGGCCCCGGAGATTGCTATCTCAATCTTCTTGAAACAAACATTCATTTTAAATCCAACTACTGTATATCGGGAACTTTATTTAGCAATTTTTAATGATACTCTGAACGCCGGTAAAAGTGGCATTAAATATTTCAGTAAAGAAGTAAAATTATTATTTTAAACATAATGCAGGAGAATAAGCGAGAAACGAATAAAGGAGCAGTGGTAAATTTCTTTGTTGTGTGTAAACATCCGCAAACACATTTCAGTCCAGACAAAACGACGTGAGAAAAAAGGCAAGTCCAGCTCCTAATCCCAACATAATACGAACGTCCTCGCAGAAGATCGACGCCGAGAGCGAGAGCGAAAGCGAGAGAAAGAGAGAGGGAGAAGGAGGGGGGTGGGGTTGCATCAAATCGATTTTACGCCGGGAATTCGGAGCTTGTCGCGCTCGCACGAGAGAAAGAATAATAATTCCAAATTATCCTCGCATCGCCGACCAGAATTGATGACTGCCAAGTCCCGGTCCCCGGCTCATTCGTTACACGCAGCGTTCATCATTTCTCTGATAGCCAGGACTCGCTCGCCTCCGTAAGTGCACTCTCGCCTTTTATCGATCGATTTCTGTAAATGCAGCGACGGAAAAGAGCGCGTTCGCACGATTAAGCGACGGGCTTTCATGCGTACCGCGGCGGCGGCGGCGACGACGGCGGCGAAAAAATCGATAACACTTCGGGGGGTAGACAGTTTTAAAAGTCGCAATTATTTCTGGCCTATAAATTACCTTTACCAATTCGAAACTGCAATTTCGGTTTAGCGGAAGAGGGGGGAAATTAAAAATTTTATTTTTCCACTTTAATGGCGTTAACGAGAAGCGTCGAGTTTAATTAAAAAAGAAATTTATCGCAGTGACGGTGCCGTTTCGAAAGTTTAAAACGACGGTGAAAAAGGAAGGCTTGCCTGGAAAGTGTTTGTAAAGGCGGCGAACAAGCAGCCTTTTCCTAGCAAAACAAACGCGCAAGAGGAAAAAAAAAAAAAGGCGGAGGTTTTCATCGTTAAAAAAGGCCTCGTCCGTCTGGCCGTACAGAAACTCGGCTGGCTACTGGCCTGGGCTAACGGCTTTAATAATTATTTTTACAACGTTTCCGAGTATGCGAGCGGTCTCGCTTGGGCGCCTTGCAGCTGGCTCGTTCCAACCCCGTGACATAAGGGCGTCCCTCGGCTGCATGTGAACGGCCCGAGCCAGGATGCACGCCTTTTCCCATTCCCGGAGCGAGAGAGAAAGAGAGAGAGAGAGAGAGAGAGCGAGGCCTTGCCGCGAGCGTTTCACGTCCTGTAGGTTTCTCTATACCGCGCGCGCGCCTACGCCCTCGACAAGTAAGCTCCTTTTTCAAATTTATAGCTCGACGCCAGCCGGCGGGCTCTCCGCTTTTTTTTTTCGCTAGCCAAGCTGGAATTTTTTTCCTTTTCAATCTGGAAAATCGAATGAAATTTTGAAACCCGAGTTCGAATTCCTGCGCGGCTCCCCGATCCGATTATTCGCGCAGGAAATCAAACATCGGAAAACGAAGCCGTGCAATTCGTTCCTCTGCGTCGACAGTTTTAGCGAGGCTCGAGCTTCTCTCTTTAGGCTTACGCGTCTATACGGTACGTGACGGCCTTTTCTCGCCTCGTCTCTCCGGCCGGGCTAAGAAGCTCGTGCGGGTCTTGAGCCGGGAAAAGGAGAGGGAAGAGCCGAAGGGGTGAGGTTTTATTATTATACCAAAACAACCCCGTGTGACGAGACTCGACCTACCAACCCCCCGTCGACTCCCGTAAACGATGCCCGAAATAAAACTTGCGCAATCTGCAGATTTCGTTAATCCTCTTGAATCTTTCCACACGTAATTCCTGCTGTGTAACAGCGTTTTTTAATTCATTTGAATTACGGAGTGTCTTTAAAAAGACTGAATCCTTAAGGGCGTCTGTGCTTTTTCAAACAAGTTGAGAACAAGCAACTGTCTTGACCGCTCTCGAAAAGACACTTTACGAGCCGCCGCACTCGAAAAGTAAAAATAGTTTCGAAAAGTTCTCCTCTCCCCGATTCCTCGAGCGACGTCGCGAGCACACAGTCCCTCCGCAGAGACAAAGCCTCGCCGTTAGACTATCTCGTTGTAAATTTGATTTTTTTGCGGAATTTATAATTGCCGAGCGCAGATGTACTACTCGCTCGCCTCGGGCCGAGTCCTGGAAAAAGTAGCCGAGTTAGTCATTCGCCACGGATTGATACGCATCGGTCGGCGAGAACAAGCTGCGTGTGAGAAAGGCTCGGAAGGAGAGTATATATAGTTCGCATGTATATGGCGTACGCGTCGGTGCCAGTGGAACGAAGCCACTAATCGACAGGTGTTTACGGGGGCCGGAAGAGTTCGTGTACAGTCGCCGAGGTCCGACTTATCCGGACAAATTATACCTCGAGTCCGTTTCTGCATTGCTGCCTTTCAACGTTCGACTTATCAAAGTCGACAAAGCATTTGAAAATTATACGAACCGCCAGGAGCCCTTATCTATGCCGAGTATCCAATTTATTCCCCGAGATAATGAAAATAATTTACAAAATAGTACCTTGTGTAAATCATTAATTTATTCTTGCACTAACCAATCTAGTAATATTATCTTAGCCCAGCTCTGAAAGAGATAACGAGCGCTCCAAATATTTATGACCGAAGCATTAACGTTTTCTCGAGAAACTGTCGGAAAATGTAAAATTTTACGAAAATCCAAATATTTAGACGCAGCGAAGAGCAGGCCTGCATCCGCTGCACGATCCGTTTAGAAACCGGCGGCGGGGCGGGGGAGAAAAAAGGGGAAAAGCACGTGGATCGTCCTCCACGTGGAGGTGTTATTGTTTTGCGGCCGGGATCCTGGGCTCGGTGCCCCAGTGCAGAGGGATCGAGGTAGGCAGGCAGGCAGGCAGGCAGGATTTTCGAGGGTCAGACACCCCCGAGCGGCTGGCGCGACCCTCCAGGAGGGATTTCATTCATGCCCCCGACGGAGAGTGAGAGTGAGCAGCGCCTCCCCCTCCCGGGCCGTTCGATCGACCCTCCTTCCTCGCGAGAGGCGGCCGCCCGAAAAAGGGGATACGGCTTTATTATAATGCACTTTCTTGCTTTAATAAAGTTGTAATGCGCTGCTTAGCGCCGCAACTGCCGCGACTCTGCGGCGCGGCAAGCCGAGGAGGGAATGCAATTTTGCATGTTATTATATTTTTTTGTATCGTGCTCCGCCGCTTTTATTACCCAGGCCGCACCTGTACGGAACACGTGTTTCACTCGGTGAATTACGTCATTTTAAACTTTTAAGCCTCTTCATTATTGTTATTAATGATAGCGATCGCCCGCCACATATCTTATTGTTTTAATGATACAACGTTTCGTTGCCGAGCAATTTTTAGTTCCAAGCTGAATTATGCTTTCATATATAGTGCAATACATATATTTTATAAATAATTTAATCTTGCAACGAGAAGAAAGGCTTCCTGGTCTCGTTTGATGGCTAATTGGGAAAAGTTGGCCACAGAATTTCGATTTCCTCTGCGCGAAAGGTATAGGTCACCTCTTAATAAAATATTGAGGGAGTGACGCCCCTCCGTCCCGACCCCCATCCGGGAGCTTTCGCGCAATAGAATGACCGCAATAGAATCTTTTTCACGGTCTAGGTCAGCTTTCGTATATACCGACACAAGGAAGCCGGCCGACTTTCCTTTCATCTTCCGCAGAACCTTTCTGAAGCATTGATTGCTACTGATTCGGCAATTTCATTTCGAACTGATTGGATCGCAATTTCGGTGGGAAGCACTAGTTTCATTTATTCATTCTCTCGCTTGGAAAAAGTCATTTCGACTTTGAAACTATAGGAAAAAGAAACGAATTTTCGGCAATTCTCAGCTCGAATAGTCAGCAGAAATGGCTTTGAAGTCTAGCCTCGGCAACGGGCTAAACTTTGAAGTTCAAGAGGGCGAATGTGCTGAAGGGGACCGCGTCAGCAAAGAGGTTCAGGGCCAAGTGCAGGAGGTCTGCTCTGATTTGAGGAAGTGGACGGCTGGAGGAAGAGGAGAAGAGAAGAGAAGAAGAAGAAGAGGCATCTTCTCCGGTGAAAACGTCTAGACCACCAGGTGTCTCGAGGACTTGGCTCGGCAGCTTCCCTCTCTCCTGGTCGGCCGGAGGCGAGAGCCGCGTGCGAGGGTGTGGCACGCTTCCACATAATTAGGCACGCGAGGGTCCCCCCTTTTTTCCAAACCCCTCCGAGTCACCGTGTCGACGAGCCCCACTTGTTCTCTCTCCTCTCTCTCTCTCTCTCTCTCCCACGAGAGATTTTGAATCTCGTGAGCGGCACGAGCCGAAAGCAGAGGAGGAGCCGCCAGCAGTCGCCCGTATTATAGCTCTTATGCAACGACTCGTTCACCCGATATTTAAGAACCCCACCGACGGACGGGGGAGAAAAGAGAAGAAAGCGATCGTTTAACGGCTTTGCACGAGCCTCTGTTCCTTTGACTGCTGATCGAGATTGCTGCGGGGAGCCCGCTGCCCTGTACTTCCGAGATACACTCCCTAGCTATTTCTGCCCGCTACGCGATTTCACACTTTTTCACTGCAGAAGCATTTTTTCTTAGCGATTCGCGGCGGAAAGATCGAGCGAAATGCCCGCGGCTCGCTTCGGCAGAAGGGTTGTCGCGGTCGGCTTTTCCTGTAACCCAGATCGGAAAAGAGCGGGCCGTGACCCTGACCCCGAACAGCAGTCATAACGCTTAGCGCCCTTGCACCTCGGAGGGTCCCTTTGGCGCCGGCTCGTCCGCCGGTTTACATTTTATCGCACTCCCTTCTCGGTGCGGAGCGGCGCCCGCTCTGAGGGATCTCTCCGAGCCGGGGCAAACACACCGAAAAACAGGAGGGTCCGACCCCGCCGCGTTCTCTCGCTCTCTCCCGCTCTGCCGCCACCGCCGTTAATTGGCCCGTAATCACGCGAGGTTCAAAGTGTCGTCTTCGACAATGCCGCGGCCACTTTGCCGGCGCTCCGCGACAGCTGGTAGGCTCTCGATGCGCCCGCGGAAGCATCTTGCATCCGGCGCAAGAGGCTCGGGGGCAACGCCCAGGCATTAATTCTCGCTCGCGGCCTCGGCTTTAACGATATTTACACCTCGGAGTCGCTCGTTAGTCGCCGGGATAAATCGGATCGCTTAAATTGGGGGACGAGAGCTATTTTTTCCATTTTATAAGTGTATTCGGGAGGTGGCATGTCTTTAAATACTCGTTCCGACTGACTCGTACTGACCTGGTCAACATTGTTTTTGTAATGGAGTAAAGTAGTGAACTCGTAACGTCTCTGCCTGACAAATCAAAACCGAGTTTCAAGAATGCCACGCTTCTTTAGATTCCCCGTGGGGGCGCACAAAAAAAGCTGCAGCTCGAAAGGCCTTGAGCGCATTGAGAAACGTGAGGTCCATACCGCAAAAGAGAGCGTCGCCGAATAAAAAAACGCCTCTCGGAGTGGTCGCGTGGCTCTGCTTTTTCAGGAGCAGCAGCAGCAGCAGCAGCAGCAGCAGCTTTGGAAGCCGCATGAACTCGCGGCAGCGGCGGCGGGGGGGTCAAGGTCCCTTCCACCCGCGCCACGTGTTGGGCGGCACGCGAGTCCGATGACCGCTTTTGCCGGAGCGTGCGCAAAAGTTTCCTTCTCGCGCGCGACTCGCCTCTCCTCGCAGCGCGTATATAACTCTCATTAGGCTGCCGCGCTGGCGGCCGTTGTTTTTTCGATCCCCTCTGTGCGATGCACTTCTTTCTCGTCTGCGCCGACGAGCTAACTGTCTACTTCCTAACTTAATCCGTGGCTTCCGACGCCAAGCAATCTGATATCCTTTTTATTTTCATTGGCCCGAGCGAGCGCGCAGCCGAGCGCCCGTTCCCAGGATTTTTCTATCCGAGCTAATCAATTTGTGTCGTTGAGAGCCTTAAAAAAAACCGCTGCGCGAGAGCGAGAGCGAGAGCGAGAGAGAGCGATAAGGAAAAAAAGAGGAAGAGAGGATTGAGAGGCAAATTGGACGACGGCGGGCCAGTCATGTCGCTTGAGTGCGGCTTCCGTCGACCACATTACAGGTTCATAAAACCTGTTAACCGCTGATTATGCGCGCGCGGGACGTCACTGCTGCCCGGCTATCTTTGCATGAAGCGAGAACTCGCCGCAAACGCTTCGGCGGCGGCTCTCGAAATCACGGCTAAGCTCTCTATTCGCCCGCGATTTATGCTTCACTTTCGCTCGAAAAGCGACAAATGCGGCAGGAATTCTAATTAA
Source organism: Ormyrus rosae (assembly GCA_035047165.1). NCBI lineage: Eukaryota > Metazoa > Arthropoda > Insecta > Hymenoptera > Ormyridae > Ormyrus > Ormyrus rosae. The sequence goes on along the minus strand of JAWWML010000052.1, from coordinate 16,144,201 downwards.
AGCTAGAGGCATCGAGGCCCGAGGGCGACAGTTTTCGAACCTGGTGAAACGGAAATATTTTACAAAGTCCGCTGAATTGTTATCTGGGTTCGGTGTTTGCGGGCGCGATTGAATCTCGCGGAATTATCTCTCACGGGCTGCGAAGCGCAACAGATAAATTCATCCCTGGCAGATAATGATCCCTAAATCTTCCTTTATCGCTAAGTAAATTCCGTCGCCTTCGGCTCTCCCGGCTCATGGGGGTGCAAGAGCTGCTTTTACGAGACAATGCGTGTATATAAGGGCGTCTCCGGCACGTATAACGGAGGCCCGCATTCCCGGAGCGCGACTTGGAAGCGCGTCGCCGTCTTCCGGCTCTTTACGCCAGAGTAAATATACGATAGAGCGGCTAGAAATTAAGCCGGGCTGCCTGCAGCCGCTTAAATCACTAGCTTAAACTAGCTGCAAAGCCCTTATCCTTAGGAGAGAGGGGGAGAGGCCCGGAAAAACAAAGAAAGTCGGCTAATTTGAAAACATCCCGAGCGGATAGCGTATCGACGAAAACGCAGTCGGGGCTGACAGCTGCGGAGGAGGAACTAAATCTATCCGATGTATGCGCGCCGCGATCATAGACGTGCCGCTGCATAATGCAGCTGCTTATCGCCGAGGCAAAAGCTCTCCATTGCGAATCGTCTAATTGGCCAGATGGCAGCTGCCTAAAAAAGCCCGGAGCCGCGCAATTGGCCGCGGCTCGCTCGCTCTTTCCGCGCGTCGAATGTCAAGGGTGAGGATTAGCAAAATGGAAGTAGAGCGCGCGTGAGCGAATCTCAGCGAGCGATAAAGGTCTGGGAGTGTGCGCGCGCGCGTAGTACGTAGCGGTCCCAATGTATGTCTGTAGGTTAATGCAATTCACTCAGATCTCATTGCGCGAATTGTGCAGCGCGCGAAATTGATTGATAGGCTCTTTTGTTTCAGCGACAGCGACTGGCTCGCCCGAGATACGATCAGCTGCCCGATGCTGATACGCCGCGGCGCAATCATCGAATTACATCTTTCTCGCCGGCTTTTTTTTTTTTTGCCTTCGTAGCGTCTCTGGAAAGGTCGTGTCACGGCCGGGGATGATGAATTCGGCGCCGATTGTGAGCAGCCGCTCTGCGCGCCGGCAGATGTCCGCGGCAAAGCAAGTGAAAAACCGGTCGTGTTGATGTAGCTGCCGTCGCGAATTGCTATAAAAATATCCGCCATTGTGAGCGACGCCTAAGCCCGTAACGGTCGGCCGCTGCCGCCGCTGCTGCTGCGAGACAGAAAGAGCCCCATTCTCTCTCTCGCTCAGCCGCTTTTGATTCAATTATTCTTTCGAAAAACACTTTTATTTCCTCTCTCTCTCTCTCTCCGCCAGGCTTCCACTTTAATGCTTTGCCGTGTACACGGAACGAAAATTAAAGCTTGGAATTTTCAAAAGTTTGTTGGTAGCATAAAAGTTTTCTCGAAATTTGGTTATCGAGCTCGGACGCCAGTCTGGCTGGTCGTGCGAAAAACTCGTTTGAGCAAGCCGGCCGCGCATAAACTCTGTCCCTCCATTGTCGGGGCTAACGTGCATTAATGCGAGATTTATCTGTATTGTACTCGCACGAAGCGGACGATCATTAAAATCGGCCAGGTGTCTGTCCCTCAGCCGATACTTTTATAGTCCGGCAGAGCCGAGTTCGTTATAAAAATAGCGCTCGGCACGCAGAGGCTGATGATAGTTTTGTCGAGTTTGGTCGAAAGTGCGCCGGCTTAGCATGACAAAGAGAGGCGGCCGATACGCGTCATCGATTCTCGCGTGAAAGCTCCAGGTAGCCGCCCCTCGGGGAAAAGGTGAAAAGAGCGCCGACGCAAGAAGTCTCCGAGGTACAATAATCGCCGGACAGCTGCGGGAGATGCGATCGCTCAAATGGACCGGCTGCCCCACCTATGCCTATTTCGATAATTAAATTTTCCTCTCCGCTGCCTGCTTTGACTTCTTCCGAGCTGCCGGCTAATTCGTTAGGAGAAAGTGCTTTGTTGCCTCGAGCCTGACTTATTGCACGATCGGTTTGGTTCGCAGACGCGTTTCTTATCCGCGGACAGGTTATCATTAGTCCGAAAACTATTTTTCGAAAAAGTCCGCGTCGGCTCCTCTCTTGGCAGCTGCTTCCTAAATTCTCGGTCATTCCTGCTCGCGCTGTCTTTTTTCCAAGACGTACGCACTCGTAAAAGGAAGTGTATTTCCTCCACACGTGCTTCTCGTTTCGCTCCAGATTCTCTCTCCTAAACTCAAAGCTCACACATCTGTCAAAAATCCTCTCGGCGTCTGCTCCCCTCCCCCCGTTCGACTTTCTAGTGTCGTTTTCAAAAATACTTTTCCGCGAGGATTTCAAACGGGATTCTTGTTTCACAATGATTAACCTCATAAATTCGAGATTAAAGGATGGACTATTCAAAACTCGGAGAGAGAGAGAGAGAGAAAGAGACACCGTGCGACTCCTGATTCGGCGCGTCAGTGCGAGCGAGGGGATTCGTTCTAATCCGATTAATGGAAGCGAAAAAAAAAAAACTCTCGTGCCATCTGCCGAGTTTCCCTCGAGCTCTATAAGCGATGGGAAACCAAGGCGGAGTCATAAATTCCACAAATCTAAAATCGGCGCCGAGTCCAAGTCGAGAGCGGCTGAGAATTAGCGGACCCCCGCGGCTCGTGTTAAGAAGCTTTCTATCCTTATCGCCGAGTTATAATGATGAAAATTTTAGTCCTCCAGCTATGTTGTTTATCTGCCGAGCGTATAGAAATCTAAAACGAACAAAGTATCGCGTTTCTGACTTTGCGAGTAATACAGCTTGAACATATTTTCAGACTGTTTTTACTTGTGCATGTAAATGTAAGATTTTTAGACTCACAGCGAAATTTGAATAATTATTTGTATTTACTTTCGGAAATATAATATTTGCAATGGTCGTATCAAAGTCGCGCTTAGCCGAGGCTGCTTTCCACGCGGCACTTAATGGGGATGCACTCAGGGATGCGCAGCGTGCAAGCCAGAAAGGCTCTCTCTCTCTGGCGGTTGCCATGGCAACTGTACAAACAAGATGGTGGGCAGCTTCCGGTTTCTTGGGTCAGCCGGCGGCAGCTGCGGGGATCTAGTTTCTCTTTTCTCTAGGCCTTAGGTACATAGACGCCTGCACGCGCCTGCATAACCCGGGAAAAAAGCCGATTTTGTCCCGCGTCTGAACAATTCCAACTTTTGTCGCTAATAAAACTGCGGCTTGCATCAAATCTTGGTTCACTGAACGAGAAATCATTTTTTTTATTCCGAATTTCTGCACAGTAAACGCAGAAGTCTACGGTAGACCGATTTTTCGAAGCTGAATCGAAGCGAGGGCGAATTTCGCGAGTTTAATTGGAGCCCGTCTCTATCTTTATGTAAATAAGCGCAATTAGCCTTGGAACATAAATCAAGTCGACGACGTGGATCGATCGGGCATATGTGTGCGTGAAATGAAACGGAACCGCGCCTAGGCCGATTTTCCTTCCCGAATAAAACTAATGGCCGCCTGTAATTGGGATTAGCCCTTGGTGCAGCAGGGGGGTTGCGTCGCTGCTGCTGCGACCATTAGAATTAGAATGACGCCATTGTGCCGCGCGGCACATGTGCGACTCGCTCTCTCGGTCCTGCCACTTTTTTTTTTTAGGTAATTCCTCGCGAGATGAGCCCGGCTTTTCCACATTAGGATAAATGCGCCGTTTCGTGAGGGGAGACATTCGATACGATTTATGAAGCGCCGCCCCAAAGCCGCAATGCCGCAAATGTACCGAGGAATCGGCTGCATGCTTTTTTGCTTTTCGGCCGATAGACGCTGCTTTCTCTCTCTCTCTCTCTCTCTCTCTCTCTCTCTCTCGCACGAAGAAAGGGTGAGCGCCGGTGAGCGCGCAGCCCCTTCGGCCCGGCTTTCATTACGGCGGGGGTTCGCTTCTAATCAACGTCTAATTAGTTCAATTAGGCGCCACGAGAGAAATCCTAGCCTCACTTTTATCTCGATAATTATTGCGTCTCGACTTGATCCCGCTCTGTTCATCGATTATAAACTTCAAAGTCCGCAGGCCGGCAGAAAAAAACGCTCCCGTGGCGCAAATAAATCACGCCGCCTGCTTATTTTTTTCTCTCTTTTTTTTTTGCCGGCCGATTATTCCTTCGAAATGAGCTGTGCAGCTCGGCCCTGCCCGCTAATTGCAACGGTAACCGCTGATTTTTCGGGCTTGATTAAAATTTACGATTATGCATCCGGGCCGCTGCCGTTGCCTCGGATTTCGCCATCGTGTTGCACGAGCTCATTTCGCTGGGAATTACTAATTACGAGAATCAATATGAAAAGATTGCTTTTCGAGGATACGTAATATCCATTGTTTTGGCTTCTTGAGCAGTACTTGAACGAAAACTATATTAATTTAGATTGAAAAATCAAGTTTATTTTTAAACTGCTTGAATGGTAAGTGAATTGAAGTTAACGAGTATTATGGAAGCGTCTAGAATTACGATTACCGAAGAGACTCGAGTATATTGGCAACTTGGTCGAAATTCTTTTGGAACGTATTCTAAAAATAAGTTAACAAAATTAAAGGGGCGTTACGTAAAAGCAGGCGCGGGAAAATGACTCGCATGCAGACTGAAGAAAGTGTTATAATCGGGGCGATCTTGGACAGAGTTTTCGTTACTCGTATTTGTGTATCGTACCACTTTGAACCGGGCAGCGGCGAGCTGCGAGAGAGAGAGAGAGAGAGAGAGAGGCAGGCGACCGAACGAGCGTACGTGCGCTTATGCTCGAGCAGTGATTATCCTTTATCGCGAGCGTTCGCTTATATTCGTGACGTCATAATGAAGCGGCAATCAACGGCATTGTCGACATAATTTACAATCCGCTGTTGTCTCAGCCGATCCGGCGACTCTATTGTTTAAGAGCATCATTTCTTCTCCGGCTGGCCGATTCCTGCGTTTCCCGTTTCTGATTATAATCCATTTAGCGGATCGGCTCCCTTCCGGCATCTTTAACCCATTCAGCGAAAAAGGAGCTGATAACCTTTACGCTCGACCGGCCGCATTCAGGCGAAAGGGGGAGGGGGAGGGCTGGATAGAGAGGAGCCGCGCGATTAGAAGAGGGATGAAACGATGCGTCCACTTCTAGGCGAAAGCTGGTCCGGCCGTTTTGTGCCGGCTCCGCAATTACATTACGTTCTCGTCTTTCATTGTACAGACGAAACGCCGCGTACTGCTCTGAAAAAACTAGAGAGAGAGAGAGAGAGAGAAAGAGAGAGAGAAGTACGTAAATGAGGCGCATAGCGAGTGGTTCATCATGTATGTATATAGGACAGGGGAGCAGCTGTCAGACAGCTGTAGAGCCCTTTTTACCTGCTCCATCCATCGTGCGTGAGCGTCCAGCGAGTGCATTTTGGTGCGCGCGCGAGCGAGAGAGAGAGAGAGGGAGAGAGAAAAAAGCCGCGGAACGGAAGAGAGAGAGAGAGAGGACGAACAAACGGTCGGATAGACGGCGCGCGCGCCTCGTATATCGTCCGGCAAAGTAGCACGTGCTCGTATATACCTTCGTCCTTTCTCCTTTTTCGCTCGGAGGCTCGCAGTAACGGCAAGTGCGTCAATTTCCGTTCTCCGCCGCGGCCTTGGCGAATTTTCTCCCTCCCCCTCGAGGGAGAAGGAGAACGAAGAAGCCCCATAATCGTCGCGAAAACGCGATAATTATTTTCTTTACTGAACTTTACTGGGCTGCCCGAGCTCGCTCTCTCTTTCTCGGGACGGAGAAAGAGAAAGAGAGAGAGAGAGCGGAGTAAAAATTGACCTGAGCGTATGGATTTCGAGAAAGGATCTTTTTAAAAAGTTGCAAGATTCCCGTGGCGCGAGCGGCTTTGTGGAATCGGCAGAGGAGACCTCGGACAGTTTTTGTGTCACGTTTCTCCGCAGAGGCACGAAATCGATTCTTTTCCAGGAGCCCGGTATCTAAGTGTGTTTCCGTCGCCACCCCTAGCGATTTTTCACGGGAATCTCGCGAATGGGACCCGAATTCCGGTTCTTTGTGCCCCGCGCGACCGGGGCGGAGCCGAATTTTGCCTTTAAAATCCGAGTAATTTCGCGTAGGTCCCCTTTTTCCAGTGCGCCCGACGCCGATTGACAAATGCTGCCGTCTCTTTCTACCAGATTCATAATCAAGTCTAATTTGTCAAGGAACCGATCCAAGTTTCTTATATAGATCGGGGCCGAGTTATGGCTAAAGCCGTATAATTATTCGGCGGCGTAGTGAGTCAGACGTCACGCACACTGAGCCACGCTCAGCTGCACCTCGAAATCGATAGAGCAAATCTAGCCAGATTACATCCTCATGGGGCTTCCCGTGATGCTAGTAATCCCCCGTGATAAACCGCGCGAACGCAGTTTAGAGCCTGCCAAGATACCTCCAGACCGCTGACTATTGCCGACATACCGAGCAATCGCTGCTCATCGATCAGCAATTAAACGATCCTGCAATTTCGAAATGGTCGACAATAACGATTTTCCGATCGGCCCTAGCTTTCCAGCTAGGCGACGACGTAGCAGCCGACAGCTGCGGAGCAAGTTTAAAACTGGAAAGCGAAAAAAAAGATGGCGTCCCGACCGCACGCACGCGCTGCTCGCGGCCGAGTGCGGTTTTCATCCGGGGAAAACGACAAAGAAATTTATTAGCGCACATGGGTTCGGAGGAGCACTCCGCACGGCAACGATCATCGTCATTTCCCCGTTGGTCGCGCCGCGAAAACTGCCATACGCGCGCGTGCGCCTCTCGGCATATTGCGCCGCCTTTGCATTTTTCAATGCTGACTGCGCGACGCACGCAGCCAAAAGGAACAAATTTCACCTTGTCATTAAACGCACGCGCAAAGCCGCAGGCCAAAAGGGGGCCAGAAAAATTCGTCCGGTGGAAATTGCCCCGTGGAAAAATGACTAACTGTCTCGCTAATGGCTCTTCAGGATCGTAGTCCCGTCTTAAAACATATGTTGCAATACGCGCATTTGTCTTCTATTTTAACAATTCCTTGGGAAAATATCAAGTTTACTCGATTATTAGATCCTGCGTTAATTAAAGCCCTTTGTCGCCGGACATTAGCATTCGAAATTTTCTCGCCGGCGAAACAAAAGCAGCAGCAGCAGCAGCAGCCGAATTGGTCACGGCGCGCGCGACAGTGGCGAAATCTAATATCTAAGTGAATACATTTTTCGAGGGCGGCGCAAATTTTCTCGGCAGCCTGCGCGCGGCCTGAATAATGTAAGCGGGCTTTAGAATTTTCGAGCGAGAGAAAAAGGAGGAAGGTGCGAGCGAGAGAGAGAGAGAGCAGCACCTACACAGAGAGCGGGCCTTAGCTCGGCGGGTCGATCGGGTGCGTATGTGTGTGCAGGGCTGCTGCTGCTGCTGCCGCTGCCGCTGCCGCTGCGAACACGTGCGCCAATGGCCGTGCGTGCCGAGAGCGAGAGTGAATTCTCGCCGGCTGCGTGTGCGTGAGCGGGGAGGCTGCGTGACTCATCCTGCGCCGTGGAGAGAGAGAGAGCGAGCGAGTCCTGTTTCCGTGGCAGGAAGCAGCCGAGTGGGGGCGGGGATCGATATATCGACTGAGAACGCGCGAGAAAGCCGAGAACTGCGTAACTCGTGCACGAGCCACGCGCGCCCGAGAGCTCCTTCCATCTTTTCTAAATTTTCCTCCTTCCCTCTCGTATTCCCCGGAGCTTCTATTTTCTTGAGAAAACTTTCGGAGCGGGAATAAGGGAGCGAGCTAAATAAATACACTCCTTCCATCGGGGCCGCCTTCGATAAAATTCTTTTTTTTTAACTCGACTTTATTGGGCTTTGGTTAATCGAGCGCTTATTTATATATACACTTTAGGATTAGAGAATTTTCATCGAGAAAAAAAAAGTCGATGCACTCGCCTGACGGCCCGTATCGCTACAATGTCAAACGTTACCGAAACCCTAAACGCCTCGGCGTCATTTTGCAGGCAAGAGAGCTCAAAGTGCAGCGCTGTTTAGTCGCAGCCGCGCTCTTTATCAATGAAATTGTTTACTATCTCTCGGCATCGGGCGATATAGTAAAGCAGCGCCCGCGCGACACTTGTTTTTTAAGCGAGCGCCGCGATAAGTTCCGAGCGCCGGCTAAACAATAACAAAAATAGCGGCGATAAGCGCCCGCGGTAAATATTGATTTCGCCAAGCCCCGAAGCTGCGCCAGCAGCTGACGGAAAATCCAACGTTCTCACGTTTCGGAATCTGGAACGAGATCTCGCCCGCAGCAGCATACATATGTTAATTCTACATCTGTCTGCAGCAGCGATTGCAGCGGGCACAAAAACCAGAGAGGATCATCTTGAGCCGCGCGCGAGCGGAATCTATCGCAGTATGGCCGTTTTTCTCACTGATTATTTACCGACCTCATCTCTTTCGACGCATGAATGAGCCGGGATTTTAAAGGGGTTGAGGCCGCAATTGTTGTGCCGCGAGATTTATATCCTCCCGGAGCGCAACGGAAAAAAATGGCCTTTCCTGCTTTCTCTCTTGGTTATTCAGATTTTCGACAGTTTTAATTGACGCAATAAAAGTCGAAATTTTCTGCCTCCGAAAATTCGCCATTTCCTCGGGAAAAATTGCGCGCATTAATATCCTGCCCTCGGAATTGATCTAACGAGCGCAAAATCGAAATCCAGTCGCGGCATTTCATGCGTCGCTCCGTAACGAAATCACGCGTTATCCTTTCAATTTCCCGTCGATTTATCCGGCATCCAATAACTCGACCGACTGCGGCGAATCTAACGACGCTAAAAGCAGATTTTACGCTCGGCTTGAGGCCTCCTCCGTCGCTACTTGGTTGCCAAGCTCCGATAAAACCTGGAGAAAAATTCTCCCCCCGGGCGCTTTTCGCAATCGAAAGGAATTACGCGAGATTTGGAGGAGCGCCAGGTTAATTATTTCCAGAGGATGTGGAGTGAAAGAGAGAGAGAGGGAGGCGAATGCTCGAAACTCGGGCTGAAAGGGAATACGCGCCGACGTTGGATGCTCGCCACCGATGTTTTAAAGGGCTTTCGGCGCGGGGGTTTCGGTTTCTCGATAAATCGAAACGCGCTGCAAAGAAGCCAATGAAAGTGGGATGAGAAAGAGGATCCGCCGGCGTGAAAGTCGCGAGTGTACGGTTACCGCGGATATGCTACCATACATTGTGCCCCGCCGTGTTCCTCTTCTGCAGTCTAACCTGCATGCAGCATTGCTCGCCGTTTTTTCGCTTTTTGCTCCGAGTCGAAACGGCAATGGGAAACGAGCACGAGGAGAGCTCCGGTTAAATTTGAAATTGACGAAGAATACACGCGGAGAATATGATTTAAAGAAAACGTCGCCGCATATCCAGAGGCAGCTGCGATAAGGGAGCGGCGATAAGCGGTCACGAGGCTGCCGGCGAGTTCCTCAGGGTTATCTCGAGGCAGGCCAAGCAACTCATAGCTGCACAGCTGAAAAATGCCTCGTTCTAGCGAGCGCTGCACTTGCCCTTATCTCTCTCTCTCTCTCTCTCTCTCTCTCCTCTTTATCGACGCGAAACAATAACTGAAAATTGCGTTAGACTGCGAGCGATAAGCGGCCGGAGAAAGTCAATGTCTGATGGACTTTTTTCATCTCGGAATTTCGATCGGAGTTCGACATCCCTAACCTGCCTGAAAGCCGCTCGGAGGAAAAGTTGCGTGCGGCGCTGACCGCCGAGGGTGGAAAAGCAGAGCGTGACTCTGTGGGGCGGCTCGACCGTTTGACTTCTAATCGCCGTCCCCTGCTCACGAAAGTCTAAAACGTCCCGCTGCGATTACGTTTAGCTATAGCCCTGATTGTCGCAATTCTCCCGGCAGCTTTACACTTTGCTTTGGCGTGCATATTATTATAGGAAAAACGCAGATAAGAAGCGTCATTGTTTACCGCACAACAGTATTTTTGCTTTTGATTTACGATTAGACGTAAATAACCGGCTGGCTTTCCCGCTCGTTCAACGACCCCGAGCGGCGCGCGTCCCTCAATCGCGAGCCGATTCCCGCTGGCAAAAGGAGCAAAACTGCAGCGGGCCTCAAGGTCCGGGTAAAGGAGGTTAATTTATGACGAATCGGGCCAAAACAAGAAGGAAGAGCCGATAAAATCGAGCCGCGCTTGCCCCGCTATCTCCGTCTATCTGAGGAGTGGGTGGCCCTCTCACTAACCAGGTGCGCGCGACAAGCTCGAGGGTACACGACCGGCGCCGTTCTCTCTCTCTCTCTCTCTCGCTCCTTAGCCAGTCCTTCGCCTCTCGCGCGGAGGAGACGCGGGAACGAGCGACGACGATCCTCCCGGGGGATGAAAAGGGTGTCGAGTGCAGGGGGTGGCGCCGGCGAGCCTCTGCATCGCCGGTATTGTCTTCCGTCTTTGGTCCGGCCTATTATGTCGTGCACTTTCCTGAGAGACGCCTCTAGATAGACGGATAAATATTCTACGAAATCGGTAGGGAACGAGTGCTTTGGCAGGAATTGTTTATAACAGTCTGAAATTTTAAACGGCTATCCTGCGCTTTCTATATTCTTGCTTTTGTAAATCAGCGACGATTTGGATGAGCAATAAATTTTTTATTCAAAGCGTCATTTTATTGCAGCAGGATCAAAGGAATAAAGCTAATTTTTTTTGTAAATGTATAACGTTGGATTTGTCTGAACGAAATTAAAAGAGGATAGAGCTGTTTACTCAGCAGACAGCTGGTTTCGTGTGCCCTTCTGTTTGAAAAGTGGCATTGTACTATTGATTATTGGTAATACGAGGTGACGTTCACCTCTCTCTCTCTCTCTCTAGCCTCTTTTCTAACGAATTTAATTTAACGTCTATTTATTTAACGAGTTCGGCATTCGCAGGAATGAAACATCTGCTCGCTCTCTCGTCGTCGTCTGTTTGTCTTGAGTCGGGAAAATCGCAACGAGATTAGAAGGAGGAAAGAAAGGTCGGCGCACGTTTCTAATTAAGAAAAAAAACTAAGGGAGAGAGGGAGGGAGAGAGAGTTGCATAATGCATAGTCACACGAAACGTGCAAGTCAGCCGCTCGGGAGGATCAAAACGTCTCGTGCCTAGAATCGAAAATGACTATTTCTTTTTTCGGGACGCGCTCTCGTGAGCACACGGAAAGTTGGTGCGCGATCCGCACGTTTCGTCGTAAGTCACGGGTCGAGTCTGACTCATAGGTCAAATCAACGGAGCGTGCCCGGCAAAGCCAGCGGGCCACACAATTGATTTGTTTGTTCGCAAAAATCGCAGAGCCGCCGCAGACGGCAGAAGTGTTCTTCTTAATTTCATCAGGAACGGGGTGTAATAACTGTCGTTCTCGGTAACGCCTCGTCTCGCCGAGGCTCTCGCCTACCTCCTCGTACTTTATTCGAGAGTACGCGTTTTCAGAATTGCTCAAAAATCCCCTCTATTGCTTTATTCGTGAAGAGAAGCTATTGAAGAAACTCGGACAAAATTACTATTACGATACCGTCTACAAAGTAATGACAGAGCAAGTAATTTTATTATATTTTATGTTATCGAGTGACTAAGAAATAATAACAAATAAGTTGCGTAAAATTGCGTAAAAACCCCAGAAATGATTTTATCAGTTGACTTATTATTATTTTACGCCTTCTTCTCCAAGAATGAAAGCACCGATATAAAACTAATACAAACGCAAGAAGTTTAGCGCTTCATTCTGACGATGGAAATGTACACGAGCGTAAGAGCTAATCGGTTATCATCGCGTGCATACAATAGGCAGCTAGCAAACAAGCCAGTAGCTCCGCGCTCGAGCGAACGTTCGATAGGCGATTATTATGACCCGCGAACGAGCCTTGAACTTGCCCTATGATAGGCAGAGCAAGAATCGCGAGCAGCGCGCGACTAGCCGAGCGCCGAGAGAAAGAGAGACAGAGCTGCAGCCGCGAATACGTGCGCCTGTATAACGTCGGCTACAGCAAGAGGCAGGTCTCGATCAATAATCGAGCCCTTCTAACTGTCCGCCAGGAGCGGTGCCTGTCTCTCTCTCTCTCTCTCTCTCGCTCTCTCTTGGCTGCCACCACCACTACTGTGCCCTCTGTCAAGCCGAGCAAAAGACTTTTAATGACTCGCCTCCGACTACGAAAAATTTTCCCTTCCTTTTACGCTCTAAAACTTTGCCTCGTTTCCCCGCCTTTATAGGCCGCTTTTAAACTTCGGCCCGAGAGAGAGAGAGAGAGAGAGACGATGCCTAGTTTTTAATTAAGCACCGCTTTTTAATGGCTTCGAGTTTTTCAACTTTGTTGTTAAATATTTTATGGACGATAGCGCGCTATCGGATTTGCTTTTCATAAACAAATAAATCATTGTTGCAAACTTTGAGTTTTCTTCTCGGGTAATCGCGAAATTCGTTATCGGGACTCGATACGATGAATTGAAATTCTATAAGATATGACGTAAAAAAATGACAATCGAAAGCAAATAATTCATTATCACGTGAAATTATTTAATTTAAAATACCGATACGGTCGTTCCGAGAACGAAAGGAAGAATAAATAATAAAGGCGAGAACGAGTGGGCTTTAAGCGCGAAAGCCGATAACTTTGGCAGAAAACTGACGGATTAGATTATCTAAATAGCAAAAATGAGAAGGCCGCGACGCATCCGTCATTATCTGCGGGAGCCTTCGGCGAGTGCAATGAACCCTTGTTTACCCTTGTTTACCTATATCCGAAGGAGAGGCAGCGCGAGCAGCAGCCGCGGCGATAAGGAAGGACGCGTCGGACGGGCTCTCGGCTCTTGCGAGGCCGTCGGGCGAAAGGAGCGCGCTCAAGTTCACAACCCTCTGTATACGTATATCGGAGAATAAAGCGTGCGCGCCGCCTCTCGCTGGTTATCTGTATTTCTGTATTTCCCTCCGGGACTCTGGCGCGCATCCCGGCATCGGGGCCAAGTTCAGGCTATATATAGGCGAGCCGTGCGTGCGCCGTGAGGAAGGACAGGGTGGCGGCGATTTCGCTCGGTGAACTTGAACTCGAGAAATAATGGAATAAAGTGGAATTGAGTGGAATACTGACCTTTTTCTCGGTGAGCTTCTCGCACCTTCTCATCTTGCAGATCTGGTGGCTCTTGTCGTTGCGGCAGGGCGCGCAGTCGCCGCAGTTGTCCTTGCGCTGGCAGCCGATGCACTCGCCGCAGCGCTTGCGCTTCTTCTTGGCGGGCTTGTCGCCGAGCGAGCCGTCGCCGTCCGGGTCGCCCAGGCCCTGGCCCAGGTGGTGCGGGCCCCGGTTCGCCGTCGAGGAGACGGCCGCCACCTGGCCCGAGCTCTCGGCCGGGTGGCTCTGGGCCGGCTGGCCCCCGTCGTCCTCGTCCATCGAGCCGGCGCGCATTTTTCTCCGCTCCTTCTTGCGGCCGTCGACGCCGAGGGGCCGGGCCGAGGTGGGCGAGGGCGCGTCCAGCACCGTGGACATGGGGTTCTGGAAGTTGGCGTGGTGCAGCTGCGGGTACTCGGGCTTGACGACGGTGAGGACCGTGTGGTGGGGGTGGGGGTGAGGGTGCGGGAGCGGGTGCTGCTGCGGCGGCGGCGCGAACTGGACGGGGCTGGCGCCCAGCAGCTGGATGTGCCGCTCGTCGATGAGCTGCTGCTGCAGGGCGGGCACCTCGCGCGCCTGGACCGGCGCCGGGACCAGCGGGTAGCCGACCGCGGCCGCGGCCCGGTGGGGCTGGGGCGCCGGGAGGGGCGCGCCCAGCGTGTGGAAGCTCGGCAGGCTGACGGGCGGCGAGTGGGAGATGGAGGCGGGCGAGAGGGGCGTCAGCGTCGTCAGCTGGGGCTCCTGGCCGGCCTCGCCGGGCGCGCCCGTGAACTGGGAGGCGAAGCTGGGCAGGCCCTCGGGCCCGAGGCCGTGCTTCGACTCCCAGGGCCGGTACTGGCTGGCGAGGACGACCTCGCCGCGCGCGTCGATCAGGCGGCCCGTCAGGCCCTCGTAGTAGTCCCAGGCGTTGATGCCCGCGCCGATCGAGAGCTCGTGGCCCTGGAGGCTGGAGCCGAGGGCGCCGGCCGAGTCCATGCTGCCGTCTGTAGAGAAGCTGCTGAAGGGCGGCAGGTGGCGGCCGGCCTCGGCCGTCGAGGCCGTCGAGGTCTCGTCGGCCGCCGGAGGGCTGCCCACCCCCTCGGAGGCGCCGACCTCCTGCTTCACCTCGGAGCTCATCTTCCGGGCCCCATCGCCGCGGCCGCGCGCTCCCTGCTGCTGTTGATGCTGCTGCTGCTCCTGTCCAACTTTATTTGGTACTCCTGGGTCGACTCCGCCGCTTGCGGGTCACGGCTATCCGGGGGAGCGACCTCTCGCGGTACTCCCTTTACCTACGCTCCGTCGAGCCTCGCGAGGACCCGCACTCTCTCGGCATCTCGCTGATTATCACTAAACTCACACTGCTAATATCACCTTGCTGCTTAGAATTTTTGATTTTTGTACTCGACAGGTTTAGGCTACGAACTTGAAGTAGATCCGTTGCTCCCTCTCCTCTCGGCCTCTCGGTCAAATAGTAATTTTTGCACTTTTATCAGAAATTTGCGCGTTCAATCTTGTACGAGTTTGTAGAAAAAATGGTAAGATTCTTTGGTTTGCGGTGTATACTAGCCGGTATTGTAACAACTTTCTTCTTCTAGCTTTTGCATTGAACGTTAAAAATCACTTTCGCTCGATTTGTAGATTTGGCACTGACGGATTTTGCTTCCTCCCTTCAGAATATACTTTGTACACTAAATAGATACTATAGCTTCTTTGTTTCCTGAATCTAAGCTCTTTTGAAATATTTTCACGATAATATAAACACACTAATTATTACTTCGTTCTCTCCTTCTCGTGCGCTCTTCGTAAGAAAATATAAATCACTTGAGGTTAACGTGGCTTGTTAGAAGGCGGTTGATTTGTACGATCTGAAACAGATAAAGATCCTGGTTAAAAAAAAAAAGTCGCAAAGCGGAAGAAATGTCGTCATTAAGCGTAATAATATTTATGGAGGAGGATAGCTCGCTCCGAGGCGATGGCCAGAGTAATTTCTCGCTCGGAGCGAAAGTAAATAAGGCGCACGCGAGTCCCTGAATCGTGGCACAGATCTTTGCCCCGCGCGCTCCTGCTCGGGGAGTGGATATCGCTCGTCAAGGCTACTATTACGCTCGAAGCGTCCGTGTAAGGTGCTTTTATTCCTCGCGCGAATATCCCACGCTCGGACCCGTTACCTTTTGATGGATCGTTCCGGACGGCTAAAAAATCTGATCCTCCCTCCGTATAATTAAGCAATAAACGGGCGAATTATCGAGGCGGCCCGACGAAAAAAACGCACTCGGCCGCGAACTCGGGCTCGGCGGAAGACGTTTCAGTAAAATATCGATCGCGGCCGCCGGCGCGTGCAAGCTCTCGCTTTCTTCGTCGCTGCTGCAGGGAGCTGGCCGCCGAAATCCGCGTGCGTGCGCGTGCGTGCACGCCCAGCCTGCCTCCCCCGCCCTCCGCGGTCCGCAACTTCGCACACCAAAGCAGCCCCCCGACGGCGCGCGGGGGGTGTAGTAATAGCTTTACAGCTGTACGGCAGCTTTCGCTATCGCTGGAAACTTGCACTGTCGTTCGGCACTTTCGCTCCGCGGCGGCGCGCGTTTTCCACGTGCTCCTCTTTCTCTCTCTCTCTCTCTCGCCAAGGTCGCGCTCGCTCGCTCGCGCGCGCGCTCCTTTTCTCTTATTCTGTTTTTGCGGCCTCTGCCGCTCTCCACGCTGCTTCGCTCGGGCTTTAAACGCCGAGAGCACACGCAGAGAGAGAGAGAGAGCTGCAACAATGAGAATTGATACCGGCGCTTTTTATTGACGGAGAGCCCGATAAGAGCCGCAGCCCGGCAAAAAATTTAATCGCCCAGAACTTTTGCGAGAACTTTAGTCGGCAAAGGTCGTGAAACTTGGGAAGATACAGAGGAGCCGAGATAATGAAGAAGCGCCGCTCCGGGAAACAATGGGACTTTGTGCGTAAAAAAGTTCCTCCGGAGTCTAGGCTTAAAGAGAGAGCGAGAGATGGAAGCTCGGAGAGTAAGCGCAAGAGTCGACTTGTTTTTGAAAAGGAGGGAAACGCAAGCTACAGTAGAGAGTGCGCAAAGGCCGCGTTGCCAGGAGAGCCGTAGAGAGCAGAGGGAGAGAATAAAAGGGCCGGAGAGCTCCATATACCCAGTGCGTCGAATTCTTTCGCCGGATTCCTCCTCTCTATATACTACGCTCGCCGCGGCAAAACGTGCATGTGCACGAGGTTCTTGGAAGCGCAGGCGCGAGATTCGCGGAACCCCCCCCGTGGCAGGCGCTGTTAACAATTTATTTAACGCGACCGAAATCGAGAAAAGAGACAATGCCGAGCGTATGCGCGAGTACGCGAGCTCATAACGAGATACTAAGTCTTTATCGCGAGCGTGAATGATGCATTCAGGAATCTCGCTTTTTGCGCCTTAACGAGCGACGAGTTTTCGGAAGAATTCCGATCGTTTATTTGCATCCCGAGCTTCGGCGGAGGTTAATCTTTTTTCGAAAATCACGTAATATACCGGGCAAAAAGCGGCCCGTGGGCTATTTATAAGCCGGGAGCGAAAAAAACGCCGCTACGGAGAAGAACAGATCGGTGCAACGCCTGCATACTCGGCCGCGCAATCACAGACGGGCCGCGTTTTCCCCGACAGTGCGGAGCGGGCTCGCAATAGCTAATTAAAATCCGCGATAATCGGGCTTTCTTTGGCAGCGCTCGCAGCTCCCTTTCTTTCGGTCGAACGGCAGCAGCGCAGGGCCGCTAATTCCGGCGTTATAGCGAAATAAAAACGGCAAGACGTACGCTCGTGCCTTCGAAAAGAGAAGTAGAGAGAGAGAGAGAGAGTGGAGAGGGGGAGGAGGCGGAGGAAAGAAAAAAATAAAGGGAAAAGGAAAGAGGAGAAAAAAGGGCAATAAAAAGAGTAGGCTCTCCGCGTGCGCGAGCGGCGGCACTCGGAGCAAAAAAGCTTCGGGTACACTTTCGCCGGCCTCGTGCTGCTGCCGCTGCCGCCGCCGCCGCTGCCGCCGCTGCTGCTGCGGTGGAGTCCGCGACAAAGGCTGCTTGATTCAAGGTCCCACGCACACGTACTCGCGCCCGCGCATGCGCGCCCCGCTCTCGTAATTCCCTTCTGTCTCTCTATCTTCGTTCGCGCTCTCTCTCTCTCTCTCCTTCTCTCTCGAGAAACACGTGCTGGCGACGCCGCTGGCCTCCCGAAAAATAACCCGGGTTTTCCCTCGAAAGCTCGCGATTTTTGCCGGGAAAGCCCTCGTGATTCAATCGCGCGAGATTTTTTATCGAGCAGCGCGCTTTACGAGCGAAGCCGAGCGCGGAGCCAGTATCGGAAATGATATAAAATTGCGTCGAGCGTGCGCGCGCTGATATTTAAATTGGTTCGCTAAACCACAGATTAATGCGGCCTCTTTGCGCCGACACGTTCGACCCGTCGCTCTTCCATACACCAACAAGCGCGGCGAGCATCTCTCTCTGCCGCTGCTGCGACCTAAGCGAGAGAGAAAAAAAAAAGGCCCGATCGACGCTGAATTTCAGCGGGCGGATCGTAGAAAACGGGAAGCTCCGATTTTTTGCTGAACCAGAGGAAGAATCGAGCCAGGTAAAAACAAAGCTGCTGCTGCTGCTGCTGCTGCTGCCGGCCGAGAAAAAAAACGTAGCGAAAAAGAACAATGCAGTATTTGGAGCCCGAGGGGTCTTTGCACGTTGCCCGTAAATCTCGACTCGAGAGCCCGTTCTTCCTTCTCTCTCTCTCTCTCTCGCTCTCTCGGTCTCGCGATCCGCGAGCGAGTTTCGATCCGTTCCGTCTCCGACAAGGGAAGAAACCGGCCGAAATCTCGCGGCTCCCTTGTATCCGCGGCGGATAGCGAAAAAAAGGCCGAGGAAAAAAATCGAGGAAAAAATCGAGGCAAGAAGCCCGCGGCGAGCCTGCCGAACGAATAATTCAGCCCCGCACGAAAAGAGACACGGCCCGGCAGAAACGATGCATCGACGTCTAGGAGGGCAGCAACGCTTTCATTTCCCTTCCTTTAATCGCGGGCTTCGATCGCCCGAGACGCCGCTTCCTTCTTTTTGGCTTCGATAAATTTAGCGAAATTATGCTTATCAAATATTGCATCGAATTGCGCCCGACGAATTATAGGCATTGTTTCGAAAATACGGCTCTCCCGCTCCGTCCAACGAATAACGTGTATTTAGCCGAGATCCAATTAGCGGATACGCGCAAGAATAACATTTAAATCTGCACTATCAATTAAAATTTTTTCTTTCCCCGGCGTCAAAGGGAGCGGAATGGTAGAAATGAAAAAAATCCGTAATTCCCGGTAACGTGCAGTGCAATTTCTATAGCAGAATGCTGCCCAGTAGGGCGGCTGCACCGCCCATTTTCTTTACCGAGGGCTTGTTTACATTTAGACGTACCGACGGCTATTTGTGCTCCGCTCCGGCGCGGGCTGCAATAGTTATTACGAAAGAAGCTCCATTTTTTACCCCGACAATTTCGGCCCGAAAAACTCATTAATTTCCGCGATGAATCGAGCTTTCAACTTTTCCCTTTCAAAAGCTACTGAATAGACTCGATTTTCCACTCTACGAGTAAAATCACTATACTTCTCGAACTTTCTGTAATTTACTTTTTGCGGGGTAAATCACCTCGCGGCGGAGAAAATATTACTACAAGAACGTCATGAACGTCAGGCGTTATCTTTACACTTTTATGTTATGAACTCATTAAACAGCATGATTAAAACAACGTATTTTTATTGAAAGATGTACAAGTCTATCGGTCATAAACTTTGACAAATTACGATATGGCGATGAGCAATCTGCATTAACGTTACAACGATAAACAGTTTAATTAATGACCTTTGACACGTAAAAAAAGGTCAATCAGTAGATTCTACAGAACACAAAGAATAAACTAACTTATATGCTCAAGTTAAATAAATAATGGTTGATTAGAGAGTGAAACGTTTACTTATCAGGTGACTTACCCCGTGAGCGTACATTTAAAAGCAGAACTGAAAGAAGCTGCCTCGTAGCAGAAATAAAAAATCGAGTCCTGCGCGATGAGGGAAATATTCACTTTATCCGCGGCAATGATTGCGCCCCGCGTTCCCCTATTTTTTATTTAGCTTCCACGCGCGATGCCCGGGTATAGAGAGAGAGAGAGAGAGAGAGAGAGAAGAGGGGGGGCCGGTGGAGGGGATCTAGACGCTGGAGCGCCAAGCGCGTTCCTGCAGCACGGGGAATTCTGAAAACTGGCCACCTTTAAACCCCGGCCCCTGCTGCAGCGGCGTTTCTGCTAGGAAAATCGCACTGCCGGACCTTTTCCCTCTGGCACTGCGCACTCGCGATCTCTCTTAATCACGGGTGAAACGGCTCGGCGATTTCGGAGGAAGGATGCAGCAGCGCTGCAGCGGCCGCCGGCGGCGGAAGAGCGAGAGAAAGGCCTCGCGACTGCTCGCGACCGAAAGCGAAAGTGGCTTTTTCCGCCTCGTCCTGACCGAGTTCCGGGGGATCCGATCGGCAAGCGGCCGGCTCGCGGTGCAAGCCGGGCCCGGGTTTATTCTAGCACTGGGATCACTGGGTTATTGTACACAGACCGGCAGAAAAATCGTCACTCGGGCTCGCACACTACTCCTCGCCGCGGTGGAAAATAAACCGGCTGCCTCGGGAAGGCCTGCAGCGGAGGTTCTTTTGCGTCGTACCTTTGGTTGCGGGCTGCCCCGTGCCGAGTGTGCCTCGCCGCGCGCGCTGACTGTGTGTATACGCTCGGGAGTGTATTCTTTGTCCGCGCGGCAGTCGGCGCAGCTGCCCGCGTTTCGGGCCTCGTGCGGCGTCGGCGCCGCTCGGCCGGCCTCGGGTGTCATCCCAAGGCGGCGCGGGAAGCCAGGCAGGACGCGACCGCCAACGGGGAGAGGGAAGGATCCCTCGTGCCGTCGTACGTCGCGTACGGCCCAAGCCAAGGGAGGCCGGAGCGCGCACGCGCGAGCTTCTGCCCGCCCCTACATTGCACGACTCCTACCCCCTCTCCGCAGCCGAAAGCCGCAGCCGCCGCCGCCGCCGCCGCCGTCGCGAGCCAGCAGACGCACCAAACTACGCACCCTCGGGGAGAGGGATGCTGCACGGACCTGCCTACTACCTCCTAAGATGTCCTCATCTTTTTTACAGCCCTTTTCCACCTTTTTCGATATTTTCCCTTTTCGCGGACCTTCGCCAAGCCGATTTTTTTTAGCCTGCTTACTATCGTAGGAGTAGACTTTAATGCTTGTAAATTAATACGCGCGGGCAGCAGCGTTAGCTTTACGGTTAGAAACTCATTTTCCTCCCGGCTCGAAAGCCTTTAAAAGGCCTGCCGCGGCATAAGCGCAGATAAGGAAACTCTAAAAAATCCTGCTCGATAAGATCGACCGCGCAAGCTGCGCCTATCGAAGCGATGACGAGCCTGAAAGGTGTCCGCTACTGCAAGCATCCTGTCTCTACCCGATGATGCAGATACGCATCTGAAATGTGTCGTCACTTTGATTTTGTCCACCGCATGCGGGCTCATTTTTCGGAGATTTTCTCCGCGCATCGAGCAAAAACGGAAGTAAAAAAGGCTTTCTCACAGCGGGAAGGGCATTGTACCTTGGCCCGGTCCCTTTTTTTTTTTTTTTTGCGCGAGCGGCGTAAAAAAGCAGAGTCGGAGGAAGAAATTAAAATACAAAGTGGAGCGGTGCGCGGATCCAGGCTCGCGCACATAATTGCGCATTGTGCAGGACTCGTTTGACGGAAAGCGCTCTCGAGGCTGGATTTTCCCAGCAGGTATAGTTTTTCCCTCTTGCATATTTAATCCGACACGCACTCGTGCGTCCTCACTTTTATTTTGAGCTTCGGAGCCTCGAGTCCTCTTTGCTCTCTATGCACAAATGCGATGCGAGCGAGCGTCCGCCGTCGCTGCATTTTCCTAAAGACGAGCGCTTATACGTGGGTCGGGGCTAAACTTGTCTGCAGCTGCAAGTGCCTATTTATTAAATGTTATAATTATATATAGAAAGTGCCTGCGCGGAAAATCGTTACGTTGCTAAATAATCCGCTATCTATAATTTTATATAAATTGAAAAATTATCAGATTATTTTAAGCCTATGCTTGGCAGTCTGACGGCCTCATTAAATTTTAAGAAATTGTAGCAAGAAAGTAATTTGTAGGTACTGAAAAAAATAATAATACTGAATGTTCACATAAAAAGCGTATTTTATTTCATGCATAAGTCATGAAACTTACGTTACAATTAAATTAGTATACACGTCGTTAAAAATTTTCATGATAAATACCGGGCTCATTAACGAAATTCGTACGTTATCGCGTACTTTAATTATTTTTCGAAAGTACAAGTAGTTTTGCGCCTTTCTTAATCATCAAATGTTGAACAAAAGTATTTCTTAATCCCAACGTTTCAACAACTTTTCACTTAAAAGTTTTCTAATTTGGAAAAAGTTATTTTCTAAATTTGTTTAAAACCGAAGAATGAAACAGCCAAAAGTTCCATCAGTTTATATACAGTTTTTACGACTCTTGTAAGAAATCCTTTCAACGAAACTACCCAAACTTTTATCTATCATGTTTCAAATAGTACGTTGCCTCGACGTTTTTTGTTACAGCTCGGAAAAATTGGAACTTTTTCTCCTTCGAGATTTACAGAGTACGATAAAATGCTTTACTCTAGATACAAAGAATACTAAACGTCGTAATGGATAAACGATGCGAGGGCCAAGCAGAGGAACGAGAAGACTGGATTAACAATTTTACGCAACTATGCGAAATGGCTTAAATTATTTTCCTATCAGAAAAGCTTTGCAAATATAAAAGTCTGTACATTGAGAGAATAAATAGTGCGGACTCACCTCGGGACAAAAAGTAATGTTTGGACTTTAATATGCATATAAAGAATACACGCGCAGCGGGCACATCTTGATAAAGTACTTTGCGTTCCATAAATTCATACTCGAGTCTCTCGCGCGGGCTCGCGACCGATAGTAA
Source organism: Ormyrus rosae (assembly GCA_035047165.1). NCBI lineage: Eukaryota > Metazoa > Arthropoda > Insecta > Hymenoptera > Ormyridae > Ormyrus > Ormyrus rosae. The sequence goes on along the minus strand of JAWWML010000052.1, from coordinate 16,122,081 downwards.
AAATTTCCCGGCAGACTTAAAAATTGTCGTTACCGTTTGCAGAATGTACCAATAGTAGAGCAGTGGATTTAAACGTCGCGCTTTCGTATATAATTTCCCCCCCGTGCGAGCGAAAGAGCTCGGCGGTTTATTATTCCAATTTTTAACGCCATGCGTCCGAAAAATCTTCGGAATAAAAACTATGGTAATAATTGGCATTGAATCGGAGCAGCGTCATTGTTGGACGTACTTGCCGAGGCAGCCTATAGAAAAGAAGGCATCGCGCACAAGACGCAAAACGTGATGCTCCAGCCAGAATATCTAGCCGCTGGTTGGCTTTGGTGCTTTGGCTGCCGGCTTATTATCATAACAATACCGAGGCGTATGCAGATATAAATTAATGCGTATTCTTCTACGGCCGAGGGCTGACGAACGCGACGAGCGCTAGTCGGCAGCGGCCCGGATGACAGGAGATGCATCACGCTCCATAGTTCTTTACTTACTTCGTGACGTACGCCGAGCGAGCTGCATTAATGATCTTCTGGACGAGCGAGCAATTTTTTACGTAGCCGAGCTCGGATTTTTTATTTATTTCCTTTATTCACTTTTGCAGTTTCTGCCCTGCAGCTGCTCCGCGCGCCGCAATTAAAAATCTCATTTTTCATACTCTCTTATCCGACGATCAACAATCGCATTTATTTACCTGCTCCTTTAATTTGTAAAGCGCAAAACCGGTTTTCTCGGTTCGATTGTTTTCGAGTTTGCTCGAATGAGCACCGCGTTCGAGGGAAAATCGAGCCAATACATTATACAACCGTCTCTATCCGAAACGCGGATGGAAATGATAATTTCCGAGAAGATAACGCACTCGGGCATGCAGACAATATTTGTATCGAGTCTTTCTCGTAAGAAAAGCAATAACAAGCGGCACGTGGGCTGGCTTTATTGCTTTATCCCAATAGTACAAAGTATAGACCGGGATATTTTATTAAAAGTTTGCAGGGGCAAAAAGTAATGTCACCGAGGAATTCGCGCGATGAATAAATCGGCGGCTCGTAGCTCTTTCGCATCGTGAAAATAGATTAATATCGCGCTGGCCGAGCATCTATTTCGAGAGAGCGACACACGTGTGCGTGCATGCGCGCTCTTTATCTCTCTATCCAAAGTACTTGCATTATGTCGTTCCGGAGCAACTAAGCAAGGATCGACGAAACTCGCCGAGTACCATCAATTTACTATACCGGACCAATGTGCAAGCATGAAAGAGCCGGCGAGAGCTATTCTCTCCTTTGCTTCTTCGGTTATTCTTCGATATATCAACTCTTGCGCTTTAAAGCCTAATAATAAATATTTCAGCAGTTTTTATTGCTAAAACTGAAATTAAACGCTGTATCTTTCAATTGGGCCGTTCTCGGGGGCTCCTCCATTTCAATAACGAGGGGTTCAGAGCCGAAAAACGCTCGAAAATCTCGGTTGCATATTTTAAAGTAATTATCCCATCTTATCGAAATAGAGAAGCCGATAAGGCAGTGCAGGAGGGAGGATACCGCCGGGCTGTCGATTATTCCGCAGGCAGCCTCTTCAAGGGTGAGCTGCGCGCCGATATGGAGAATTAATATGCATAAATACATACAAATAGCCGATTCGCCGCTGAAATTACCGTCGCCCGATTTTCTATGCCTATCCAATCTGAAAGTTCGACCTGCACCTTTCGATATCACCCACTTAAGGATTTAATGCGCGACCCGACAAGCCATCCTGGACTCCTCGTTTAACTTTTTTTCCCCGAAAAAATAATTGCTTCACTTTCATCCATTGGATATATTGGAAAAATTAATGTATTCATAATCCTCTTTTACAAGATTCATGGAGATTTCTTCTTTAGTAAAAGATAATGTAGAACAACCTTTTCGCGTAATATACTTTCGAATTAAAGATTCATAAATTATCAAAGTTCAAATTACGTCCATCAAAGTTTCAGCCAGCCTCGATCTCCTATAAGACTTTAATACATCAATGAAATTTGAAGGCAGCTCGGCGAGCTGCTCCTGCATCCTAAAAAATTCACGAAGATTTCCCTTCCCGATTCTCTTTCTTCTTCCGCTCGGGAGTATCCTACGATGACAAATCGCGTTCGCATCGGAAGAAAGAGCCGACTTGCCTCGCTTCTTTCTTCCCACCTAATAAGCGGGGACAGGGGGATCGAAGCTCTCTAATCCAGGGCTGCCTTTGCGATAAGTTCGCGCATCGGAGAACGGCGAAAATCGAAGCTTATCTGCATGTGTCCCATCTCCTCGCCCGTGATAAGGCGGCAGAGATCTCATCGGCAACTTTTTTTATTGCGCACGCACTGTTTTCTTTGAGCGCGAGTGGCTCACCCCGCTGCTGCTGCTGCTGCTGAATTTCTCATGTCCCGAGCGAGCCCTAAACGGCTGGATAAGGATGGCCCAACTCTCTCTCTCTCTCTCTCTCTCTTTTTCTCCCTCTACGCGCACACGTACACTTTCGTCGGCTTTGGAAAGCAGCCGCCACCGCTTTCGAAAGGTCGAAAAATTCGCACAAAGCGATGACTCCGCTCCTTTTGCCCGGCTGCGATCCTTTGTTTGACGATTTAACCTTTCGCGTTTGCGGACAGGCTAATTTTTACTTCGACCCTGCCTTATACTTTGTATTTTCGCCTTCAGCCTTTCCTTTTACAAGTTTTGATAAATATTTATTTTCGATTATTGGCGGTATGATAAGATTTTGAGGATTTAGATAATGCAACTTTTTCTTTATTTATTTTGAGAAAATTTAAGAAATAAGTTGCAATGTAAGCATTACAGATTATATAATGATAGCGATGTATATTCTATACATTTTGAAAGATAAGACAAGGAAAATTTGATAAAAAAAAAAGATTGATCATGCAGTTTGAGAAAACCAAAAGCAACAAAAGTCTTTGTTGTGGACTATAAATAACATTCATAAATTGCCTTTGTATTTTTAATTGCGCCTATAAAAGATTCTATTTCAGCGATTGAAAGAGGCGAGCATGCAGCTAATAAAATTAATGATCCTGCAGATGCCGTTTCTAATTCAACGCGAGCTGCAGTGCGCCTCTGTCAACCCTCTCCGCACGAAAATTTTTAATGGACATCTTTTTTACGAGTGGCTCGGTATCGCGAAAAAAATGAAGTACGACGGAAAGGTTTATTTTACGAAGCAGTCGATCGATCCCTCATCTCGGATCGAGCCGAAATTTAAAGGACTCGGAGCGCCGATAAATTGCCTCTCCCCTTTCCTAGCCGGCAAACAAATATACGTTTCGCATTCGGCCGAAGCGCAACTAATTTCGAAATCGAACTTGATACAGTTTTTGGGCATTGTGCCGCTTTAACCGGGCGGAACGTCAAATTTCCTGGCTTCTCTTACGTCAGAACGTTCGTGCGTGCACGCGAGTGGAAGCGAAAAGGTGGCGGCGCTGCTCTTCCGCAACGAAATCCGGACAGATGCAACACCCGGGGCACAATGACGCCGAAATAAATCAGTTTATCGAGACCAGGTAGGACGGAACCGAGCTGAGCCCACATCGCTCTCCGCCGCTCTCGGCTATTGTACCAAGCGACGTTCTAGCCCAGGGGTTCTCAGTTTCGAGAAAAAAGGGCCCGCATCGAGCCTGCTCTCTCTCTCTCTGTTATCGCGACCTGCCTTTTTCCCCTTTTCATCAGAAAATAACTTTGAGTAATCGGAAAATCAGCCGTTTCCAATAATTGTATACGAATAGCCTGTTGATCAGGCTGCGGTGATTGAAATGATTGTAATACACGTATAAAATCATTTATTAGAAAGCTATAAAATGCGTATATGATTTGTGAAGAGCCATTGTTGGAATGTGAAAAAAAAAACCGTTAGTTCGTAAATAAAGTCATTAATTCCGAAAGCCGGGTTTTTAGCCGAAAGAGAGGAGAAAAGAAGCGAGCGGGGAGGCGCGCGCTCGGTGAACTTTTGATTTACGCCGCGGATACGCGAAGACTCCACCCAAAAGTTGACAGGCCCGCAGCCGCTTTCCCGCGCGTCACTTTCCTCGCGCGCAAAAACGGCCGGGGGACCGCGATTGAATTGTCGCGAAAAACTCCCCCTCGCGAAACTCGATCGCCGAGCAGAGGAGCGCTCGATCGTCGGCGCGTAAAACTGGGTGAGAAACGCTGAGCGGCACGGCTATTTCGGAGTCTTGTATACTCTACATATACCTGACGTTTTGCCTTCGGAGGATCCGCTCCGCAGAGGCCAGTGGATGAGAAACAGAGGGATTACGCAGGAGCGAGAGAGCGAGAGAGAAAGAGAGAGAGAGAGAGCCAAAGATATTATCTGTCCTGCGGATCCTTTCGAACGTATCGATCTCTCTCAGCCGCCGCCTGCTTTCCGCTCGAGGAGCGAGCATAAGAGCGGTCCATGTGGATGCAGCTGTTCCTATTTAATGAAAAAATACAATTTCATTTTCTTGACGGCGCGCTGCTGCCGGCTCTTGGCTTGTCACTGTGTAACAATCCTCCTTTCTCGCTGTGAATTCTAGTTTTTAAATTGCATTTTTTCCTTTCACTTTTAATTGCTCCTCAATATTCTCGAATATTAGCGAAGCCGTTAAAGGGATAAAGGCAAAATGAATTTTTCTGAAAAATGCCGTTAACTCGAAAATGCTTTTTCCCTTTGGCTCGAAATCTGGAAGGATCTCCCCGCTTCCGCGCGCGGGCCCGTAATCCTGGCAATCTAATCAGTCAGTCTTCCTCTTACATAAAAATGCTCGCAAAAACGGCCGAGACAGCTCGGGCGCACGTGCAAATGCAATAACCGGTGCGCGTCGCGCACACGCTCTCCCGGCACACGCACACGCACGCACGGAGCTTTGATCTCGAGCGGAGATCTCGGCTGCGGCGCGCACACGAGCTCTTTCGGGCGCCATGTGTGCGCGACAAACAGTGGCAGGGCAGCTGCAGCGGCGGCGTAGCAGCAGCAGCCTCGTGACACGCGTCCATTGTCGGGGGTCTCGTGGCATCGAAAAATGAAAAATCGTCCTCCCAGTCGTTAGGCCGTTCACCTGGGCCGCTCTCTCTCTCCCCCTCTTCGCAGCCGCCGGAATCCTTCTATTTCGAACCTCCGAGGAGAAGGACGTCGATCTCCATTAATTTATGCTTACAAGCGACGACGCGCGGCCAAGCTTTTGTCGCGCGCTGCTCGCTACATCAAATTTACCGTTCTCGGCCCGTCTTTTCTACTAATTTTTCAAGTTTCCGAAAAGGTGCTTTTCGATCGAGGCCTGGCTCCAGTGAGAAAGCTAAAATTTTAACGCACTCTCAAGTTTTCGAAACTCACGCGTGGCAACAGGGCAGCTTTGAAATCGTCTTTATCTCACCGAATAGGCGAGGTAAAATATATAATTCTTGGAGCTCAGAGAAAAAGTAGTGAAAAATGCCTTTACGCAATTGAAAAAGAGCCTTCCGCATTCCCCGAAGGAGAGAGAGAGAGAGAGAAAGAGTTCCGCTGCAGGGCCGGCATCGGCCGTGAAAAGAGCATCGTCGCCCAGTGGGGCTTGATTCCGTCGCTCGGGGATTCGGCTCCATTGAAGAGGGCCGCACGCGCGGGGCGACCCCACCGAGTCGGGCTGCAGCGGCACCTAGGAGCCCCTCACCCTCGCTCTCGCTTCCTTGCGGTGTAAAAAGCATGTAAGCGCCGGGGGATGCCGGGGCATCGACTCTCCCACTTACGTGACCCTCTCTTTTTTCTCGGGCCGTGCTAATGCTCGCGGGCAGGGTTCGTTGCTCCGCTGGGCTGCTGCTGCTGCTGCTGCTGCTGGTTGCTGGCTGGACTGGAGGTGTTGTACCCACTTGGGCCACTCGGCGGGTAAGGTGCACCACCAGCCCTGCTCGTTTGTTCTTTTTCCCTGTCGTGCGTGGGGCGATTTCTTGCTCTGCTGTTTCATCGGCTGTTGGGGGTGCGTGCCTCTAGTCGTACACGCATAATCAGTCAGATTTTCCTGATTCATTGATTTGGTAAGAGAGCTATTTTGTAGAAATGGAGAAATAATAAGAAAAAAATTAAATCTCGATAGATTTTAAGTCGCGGATGAAAATTGATTAAAAATGTGATTGATAGAATATTAAGCCAAGCAAGAAAAAGCGAAGGTATAAGTGCGCCGTAAATACAAGCCATCTCCGGGTCTCCGGAAAAATTGACAGGCGGCTTTTAACGCGAGCTTTCCCATCCATAATTCATTGGGCGCAGCTCGGTCAGTGCTCACCGGCTGCCCAGCGGCGACGGCAGCAGCTCGGAAAACAAACCGGCGACTTCCTCGAGTAATGGCCCTGGGAATAAAATTCCTAACGCGGAAGCCGCGAATCGCTGGAACTTATCTACTTTCGTGTACGCTCGGGAGTAACGATCGGCTTATCGCGATCGATACTTTGGCCGTATTCTTAAGCTGCGCCGCCGCCGCCGCCGCCGCCGCCGCTCGTTAGAAACATCTGCCGTCTCTAGGGTAGTATTCCGGCGCGTGGCCGAGCACCAATCAGACCTTCTCCATCGCGAGCGCCATTGTCCGACGCGATGCGTGCTTTCTCACTCCCTCGACTTTCTCGCTCTCTCCCTCGCTCTCGCTGGTATATAGGGAAGCCTGCGTTTTTGACGCTCCGGGAGAGAAGGCGATACCTGGAACGTTGCGATTTCGATCTGGGGGAGGGTGCAAACCTTCTTGCAGGCCGATGCAAAACTTCTTTCGCCAAACGTAATTACGAAAATTCCGAGAGCTTGTTTCTAATTACTGTAATTTCTTGTTTATTCTTTCGGAAAAACTCCTTTTGGGATCTACTATCGTAGTATGCACATGTTTTTACGGGCTATTTCTTTTTTTTTGTTTCACAAGAAACATTTTAATAGTGTCTAAAAATATAGCCAAGTTTGTTTGTAAAATGGTGGTACACGGAGAAAAATTTCCTAGAAAAAATTGCAATAGTACATTTTAATTTGATCACAGACTGTAAAATCCTAAAAAATTACCATGTCATAGTAAATTTTAAAAGTCTAAATATGAAAATTTATCATTGACCTCGTAAAATTTACTAGAAACTATGGTAATTTTTTAGGATTTTTACAGTCTGCGATCAAATTAAAATGTGCTATTGTAATTTTTTCTAGAAAATTTTTCTCCGTGTATAAAATAATCTTTTTTTATAGAAAGGCAAGGCTACGAGCAACTTTTAAGTAATATAATCTCGTTGAAAATTCGAGTCGGCTCAGGTTTGCAAAAGCAACGTTGAGATTTGGAAGTAGGAAGCACCTACGGCCGAAATGAAAAGGTTCCCCCGATGCACGTGTGCAATTTCAGAATTTTTGCGGTCTAAGGCGCGCGACAATTATGCGCCCAGGAGGGAGTAATAGGGGATGATCGTCCTGGTAACAGGCGGCTAATGCCATCGGCCCCGATGAGCAGCAGCGTAAGAGAGGATGACAACCTGCGGCGATGCATCCGAGCCTGTATTGATTCCCTTAACGCCGGCCATTGCTGATTCGATTGCCCGCGCGATATTTAATCGCGTTAGCGGATAGACGCCGCAGGTTTTGCCAATCGGGAATGCCAGTCGACTATGTAATCACTTGCCTCATCCTCATTTGGTCAACCTTTTTAATTGGATTTCCAGGTGAAAACCGAGCCGAAAACTCTGCGCTTGCCCAAGTTCAACTTCATTACTTTACTAAATTGCATTTTCTTTTTCAGACTTGTTGCCGAAAACGGGCCTAAATTCTCTTATCAATCAATAAAAGTTGTACAGCAGCAGCGGAGCCTATCCAGGAAAATCGCTTTATTAAGAGAAAACAGCTCTCCTCATGAATATTTGAGGCGTCGTCGTCATCGTCGGCGATGGCGGCGCGATCTTCCATTAAGGATTCAAACAATGCTCGAGGAGTGCTCGGCACGCGCCTCCTCCTAATCTCGCGAAGGAAGTTGTAGCCACGTAAGCAAGAAGCACACTCTTCCGTCCCGGAGTTCGCATGACGCGCGCACGCGTCTGCAACTCTCTCTCTCTCTCTCTCTCTCTCTTTCTCTGGCTCGACTTTCGACTCTTGGCGGCAGCTGCGGCCCGCCTGAAAATTCGAGGCGGCTTTTTTGCGCCCGAGATTTTCCCGCCCATCGATCGTCGCTGCATCTGGGCGAGAAGTGACACGGATTACTGGTGGTCTTCCTTTGCGCAACTCGATTTTCAGCTGACGTTCTGTCGTTTTGTGAGCATTGTCCTGGTAGATTGATGGATTCCTTTCAGGCGGATAAAAAACTGCTCGAAGCGCCTAAATTTTTAGATGACGATTCACGAAAAACAATATAGCAGTGCGCTGAATAGAAAAAAAGTTTATTTTCTTAAAAACGATAATTGTTTTAAATTTTTCACACTATTGTCTCGTTGGGCGCAAGAAGCTTTTGCACAAAGCGAAAAACTATGCCGCACTGAATGTAATATCGTATATCAAAAAAGATTGTCGTATTGATGATGGATTCCTTTAGAAGCATTAAGATTCCGGGTTTTTTAAGAGGCTTAGCCGACGCTTATCAGACTTTTAATTTTTCGGCTATCTGAAAAAGGATCGGAGCCTCTCCTGAAAAACGCTCGCTCGTGTAAAACTAATTCCAGGGCGTAAAAAGGAGAGAGAGAGAGAGAGAGAAAGAGAGAGAGAGAAAAAGAGAGGCGGGAAATCGGCTCGCTGCCTAGCTGGCGCAGATGCGGAGGAAGTTAGGCAGTGAGTTATTGCTCCCACGGAAACGCTTGCCATTTGGCCCATTTCGAGCACACACACAGACGCAGGCTTCTCACGATGTACGCACGCGTCGCGGCGGCGATGGCCTATTACGCGTCTACTGCCAAATGACCTGCGTAAGAGAGAGAGAGAGAGAGAAAGCTTCGGAATTAATTGTCTCGCCGGACCAAATTGAAAATTATTGCGCCCTCTCGGCCGCTGGACTGAAATTTCATACGCCGTGAGATTCGAATCAACGCGCTTTACGCTCCCGTCGATTCGCGTCCAGGACCGGACGAATTTTCTATGCTGCCGTGGCTTAATTGCTTTTCCAATCAGTCGCCGGTCATGCATTCGAGATGAATTACGTCGGACGAGTTTTCAGAAGGTTCGACTGCTAAATTTATTTCGAAAATCGACATTAGAAAGCGATTGCTCGAAATTTTTTATTTTTTACCGTTCCATCTGCAATGTGGCATCAAGTGCATGTACTTGTTTAAAAAACTTTTGGATGCGACCTCTTCGAAATAATGGACCCGTATTCTCAAGCCGATCAATTTTAGATTGAAGCAATCTTCCATAAAAGCAATTGGATCTATTCATCTCAAATGCAGACTCCATCATTCGATTTCTATATTATCACAGTACAAAGAAGGAATTGTTCTTCCAATAAAAAATAATCAATAAATGAGCTATTGTTCAAAGTTATTGAAAATTGTGAATGCAATAATTTAAAAAAAAAAATAGAGTGCAGCTGGTTGCAAGTCGTCGAAGGCGACAGGAGGCATCAGCAATATTTCGAGCGATCTCGAAACGGCACTCGATCGCTTGATAAATGTGAGAATGAACGAGCGCGCAGCCGTTTCCTCCAGGAAAAGTCCAGTCATTCGACACTCGAGCTCTTAGCATAGGACCGTCGCCTTGACTTATGTGTATACTTTAGCGTTTTTCTTCCCAAAAGCCGTGTTCCCAGAGCGGGGAAAAGGTCCCGCTCCGGAATAATGACCGCTCGCCAGGTACTCGCACTCGAGCCGACCAAACAATATTAGCGAAGAAAGCGCGCGCTCATCCTTTGTCCAGTCTCGCGCGCGCCGTCCTGCAGCGGCATTGTGGCGAAATCGAGACCGGATTTCGAATTCGAATTTCGGCCAGGATTTACGATCGTGCTTTTCCGCTCCCCGTAAAGGCGGACATTTTTTCTTTTTTTTTGTTTTCTGCAGTCGTTCCTTTTTTTTTCGGCGTCCGATCGATTTTTCGAGCGCAGGCTCGGAGCTCCGCCGAGCCCATGAAAATATGCCATTAGATTTAACGGCGTACGTGCGCGATCGTGACGAATCGGAGACGCTGAAAAACTCGAGTTTATTCTTCGTCGGGAGAGGCTCTTTTAATGTTTGATATAAAACTTTTTTCGATTAAAGATTTTACGCTCGGGGGTTGAAATCGAGCCGAGTTTAGTGAAAATTAAAGTATTTCAACGAGTCTTTGAAAAATTAATGAATAAATTTAATTAACGATGGTGATTTATCGTAAACTTGTGGAAAAGTGCGAAATAAATGAAATTTATTGTTATGATATGCTAAAGTACGGTTTGCAAAGGCACGGTTAAAAATGCCAGGCTCGCGCGAAGAAAGAGAGATTTTTTGAAAAGACACGAGCCCCCGAAAGCAAGAGGCAGCGGCTTGGCGTTGCGCGGTAGCAGCGGAGCAGCGGCAGGAGCAGGCCGTAAAAATCGCTCTCTCGCTAGTATAAGCGTGCGATCTGCAAAACTCGACTCGCGCTCGTTTCCCTTTCTCCTAACGGAGGGCGGCCCGGCCCGGCGATGTGTGCGTGCGTGCATAGTCGCCTCGGCGTCTCGAGCGCACACCGGGAGTCTGCGATCGATGCGTGCCTGCGGTCGCTATGGCAACGGTGCGCAAGCGAGAGCTACGCACCGCACGCACCGAGCAGCGATCCGCCTTGATAATCGTCGAGCCGCTGCCGCTTCCCTCCCCATAGTCGTCTCGCTTTTACCTTCCTTCCTTCCCCTAAATCTATCTCTATTTCTCCGAGCTGCCGCCGCCGCCGCCGCCGCCGCTGCTGCTGCCGCTGCTGCCGCCGCTGCCACTGCTGCTACGCACTTTTTTTTTTTTCTCGAGAGAGCACGCATAATTTTATTTTTATACCGGCTCTGTGTTCGCACGTACCTTACACTATTTCTCATCTAGTTTGCTTCATTTTTATTATTTTATGCATCAGAATAGGATAATAATTCCATCGTTGAGCTGATAATTTTTTTTTCTCATAGTTTAAATTTTTATAAATTGTAGTAAAAACAGACCATAAATTTAAAAAAAGTTCTAGTGCAAACTCGTGTTACTTTGTCGCACGTATAAAATTGAAAAATGCAAAGATACAAAAATGCCCTTTAAACACGGAAAAAATTTACAACTAGGTTCCTTAATTGAAATACAGCGTGAATATTGTTAAAAAATCGAGTTGTTCTGTTGTTGGCGCAGAGCATCGGCAAACGATGACCTTCGATAGGCGCGGAGCCGGGCTGCGTATCTTGATGAGGAGCCGAAGGAAAATGAGCGGCAGTAGGAGAGAGAGAGAGAGAGAGAGAGAGAGCGAGCGAAAGAGAGAGAAGGAGAGCACGCGGCATCGATCGATGTCCCGCAAAACTTGCACACGCACCGCCAGAACGTAGCGCACGTGGCGCGAAGCACGCTGCCAGCGAGACTATATATTTTTTCTCCCCACGCGAGCCGCCTGAAATCCTCGAAAATTCTCGCCGATAAAATTCTGCCTAAAGCTCCTTTCCCCCATCAAGTTTTGCGCCTTATTTTACGTGCTTTCCTTTGTTTTTTAGGGCTGCTTTGCTTGCAACAACTTTTTTTTCGACGATTCTTTTTATTTAAAACTCTCGTAGCTTATGTTGCATAAAAATTAAGTTTGAGCAGATTTAAATTTGAAAAGGTTTAATTTGCGTAACGCGTTGAAACGATACGCAAAGTCTCCCTCCCACCCCACCGGTGGCAAGCAGCTCGACACCTCCACGGGGACCTGTGCCCGAGCACCACGGTACAGGTGGTTCGAGGGGCCGAAAAATAAAAAGGAACAAGCGCCGCCGTCCCTCGGCCGCTCGCATATTTGGGTTAAGCTGTGAATGACAGTCGAAACGGCCGGGTCGGGGGTGTAAGAAGCAGGGGGCGAGCCGCTCGGAGGGAAGAAAGTTGCGGCACGCGCGCCTCGAAAGCTGCTACCGCTGCCGCTGCAACCTCCTCTAGCCCTCTCACCGGGTCAACAGGTTGACTCCGAGCGAGGGAAACGCCGTTCGACGTTTCCCTGAATCTTCAAACGAGCTGCTGCCGCTGCTGCTGCTGCTTTTCACAAATGACTGATTTTCATTTACGAGCGAGTGCTCCTGTGCGCGCACGCTGAAAATTCAATGGATCGGCATGGAACGCCTTTTATTCCGGGTTATTGATTCGCTTTCGATTAGCGATTCGAGTGCTTTCTTCGGAATTCTTCGATTGTTTTAAATTTTAAAAGAAACCGAACGGTTTAGAGTGGATGACAAACTTTATTGGCAAATGCTTCTTTTAAAAACTATTATTTAAATAGATTCTGTAGTTTGATTTGATGACAAAATTAATTTATATCGCGAACTTGATGTTTTTTAAAATAATTTTGAATAAAATAAAATTTGATTCCATTAATAAAGTACGTAACGTCGAATCTTATTACATAATAAAAAATTAAAACAAGTCGGCAGCCCTGAAATAATTTCCTCTCTAATTAAGTCATCCCGTACAATTGAACTTCCTACGTCTAAACCAACGTGATTGAACTCTAACCAGCCGTGCACTGATTTCTCAAGCTCGGCTGAACCTCGCATCCCAAATTAACGAAACCTTCATTATCGCAGCGCCTAACAATTTACGAGGAAAGCCAAAGCGAAAAAAAAGCGACAATATCGGTCCTCGGGCTTTCAATTACGCGTAATGACGCTCCCTGAATTATAAATGACAATTAGAGGGTCCGCGTGGCGCTGCAGGTCGCATGCGGAGGTCAGCAGCCGAAGAGCCCAGGCTCGGCAGGACCGAGGGACCGAGAAAGAAAAGCCGGCCGGCAGGAGAAAATCCGCGCTAAGCCGAAAGGGTTTGCCGAAAATCGGGGCAAAGCGCAAACTTGACCCCGATGTCGTAGCCGCCGGCCACTCGGGACCGTCCTCATCGCCCTGTCCGATGCGATACATACCGGAACCCGCACGGAAATGGGTCAAATCTGAACGTTTCAAGTCCCGACCAGACCATTTAGCGTTCCTGTGCTTTGCCATTACACCCGCTCAATCTAATATGGATCAATAATTCCTCTGCAAAGCGGTAATGCAGTTTGCCTCAAGACCGTTAATCGCGGTTGGAGGCTAACGTTTTCGACCATCGAGTATAGTGTTTCAACGTTAATTAAATTCAATATTATTATCAAAATTTATTTATTTTTACGTAACTTTATACAAGGAAATTCATTCGTTCAACGGATAAGATTGCTGGATTTTACATTTTTAAATATCAATACAAAATTTTACTTTATTACCGAGTATTGAATTCGCTATTACTGATGGTGAGAAAACTTGTTAAAGTAAAATGTTTTCTTCGTTTAATTGCGCAAGTACTACTTTCACTAGAAATTTTTAACGTGTAAAAATATTAAAAGACAGAGGATAAGTTTACTTATATGCATATATATTTATTTTGAGAAAACTATATGCAAAACGGATGTTATTACAGTTCATTTTCTCGCGAAAGGAAGGAAATGTGAGAAAGTTTCCGTTTTGTTACATGTTAACAGAAAATTATCATAATAAGTAATACTTTGCAATCATTAGATGAAATTCGAACACAAGCACGAATAGAAGATGTTTGCAGTTTCTCACAATCCTTTTTCCCTCGTATATTTTCTCGTTTATTTAACAAGCGATAAATTTATGGCAATCGTACTTTAAATTTTGAATTGAGGAAGAGTTTGAAAAGTCGTTTTATTAGATAATGGTCTATGTACAATCTTTTTTTAAAGAGTTAATTTTGAGTTTGATATTCAAAACGATCTAAATTATAAGATTAAAAAATATATTTTCTCTCTATAAAAAACTGACATTATCGCATACCGCGACTGACTTTGATATAGTTGTTAACCAGCAACCTTCCTCGTTATCGAGAACTAATCTCGTGTAAATTTATGAATGAACCTTCGCCTACAAGCACCTCTGACGTCGATCGATTTGTACAAACAATTGAGAAAAAAAAAATAAAATAAATAAACTCCGAGGCTCGCGCTGCATCGCAGAAAATTGGCAGAGCAGAAAGTAGAGAATCAATCGATCTGGTGCGTGCGTGCTTAGAGTTGCGCATGCGAGAGAGAGTCAGTCGTCGACGGCGGCGGCGGCGGCGGCGGCGGTGTGAGCACTTGGGAATGGACGCGACGCGCGGCGCGAGAGGGTTAGGCCCCGAGATTAAAAGGAAGTCATCTCCCTGCCTCCGCATCTCACCCGTCTCCCCATCAATCACAATTATATCCTCTCTCTCCCCTACTATAGTTCATAATTACTGCTCGTGACTTTATCCCGACGCATAACGTCTAGGTACGACAGCGCTGGCGAGAGAAAAAATCTACAGGCTGCTGCCGGCGATCTATGCGCTGATATGGGATCACTGATTTTCCTCGTTTGTAACTTTTAAAAAAATAATAAGTAGAAAGGATGGAAGATGACTTAATTTACTCTACTTTTTAACTGAAACATTTATAATAAGCCGTAGGAGCTTTAATCAGAGCAAAGCAGTCGACGCGATGATCGACGTAATGACGCAGAGCTCATTATTTGAAGGATACTCTGGCGAGCTTCCTTAAAAATGGGAAAACTGCATGCTTAGATGGGGCAAGTAGCTGGCATCTCGACTTGGAAGAATCCGCGCAAATACGGAGAGTCGCGAGAGCGAGAGCGAGAAAGGGGTTAAAAAAGAGGTGAGCTAGCACTCGAAATTCGTTTGTCGAGAGGCTCGCGCTCGCGCTCAAGACGACGACGCAGGATATAATTGCGTGCGCGCACTCGTGCTGGCCTATTAGTACGAGATATACGCTCGGGGAAAAAATATATTCCAGGACTCTCTCTCTCTCTCTCTCTCTCTCTCTCTGTTTTCTTTGCCTACTCCCCTGCAGCAGCCTCGCGTTTCCTCGCTTTTTTGTCGAGCTGCGCTGTGCGCGCACGCATATAATGGAAACCCTTCAAGTAGCCCCCGGTGCAGCTCCTCTTGGATTACGCACGAGGTGGAATACAAGTGCTCGCGCTGTGTGCGTTTTCGCCTTACGTGCGCTCGGATTTTCAATTTCCGAGTCCTGCTTTGATAAAGCCTGCCTGCCTGCCTGCCTGCCTCGCTCTTTCCTTCTTTGCATAGCTGATGCGCGCGCGCGCGCGCGCGCTCGCCCGCGTACGTGCCTAGAAATCCACCCCTCTCGCGAGAGAAAGAAGCGAGAGCAGGTGGGGGAGGGATGCTCGAGTGAATGCGACACGTACGTACAAGTGCACGCTCTACTGGGGTGCACCGAGAATCTATAGAACTGTACTTAAGCGCACGCACTGAGAGACTAAGTGCGCGTAAACTGCCAGCGGACCTGCGCAGCTTTTTTTCCAGAAAAACCTAATGCCCGACCAATTTCTCTTTTTCAGCGAAAAATACAAATGACCGAGCGACTACTTTTTTCTTTTAAAAAACTAATTATTCAGCAAAATCTTCATACGCCCGGCGCGAGCAAATAAGCAAAGAAGCATGAAAGCAATCGCGCTCCCTTTATCGCAGGCGTTAATTTTATTTGCGCGGCAGTTTAAAGAGAAAAGAAGGTCGGAGTGATTTCGCCCGGCGACAAATGAAATCCGAGGAGGGGCGAAAGAGCTCCTGCCTCTGGGAAAGGGCGAAAGTAGGCGTCGTTTTCGAGCCGATGCGTATATAAACGTCGCTGCGAGAGATCGCGAGAGAAGTGCGCGCGTGCCTGACCTCATCGGCTCCCTCCGCCACCCCTCCCTTTTATATCTTTTCCCCCCTTTCCTCTGCAAAATCCCGAGCCTTTATTTCACGCTTTAGGAACTTTCCGCGGGCCTTTTCTACCGCCGCAGTTTTCTACTGGACGCGATGACAACTATTGTAAAACTGAGAGCGCCGAATCATCCTGCCCGCCGATCGATTTTCGCCTTCTTTCGATGCGAGCCGCCGCGACGCTAAGATTCTTCTTTCCTTACGACAAAATAACACTATTGCATTTCAATACCTTTATTCTTAAAAAATTTTTATACAATTTCAAGCATAATCAATAAATATTTTCCAAAGATAAAATTAAATTATATAAATAAGCGGAGAAATTTCGAATTTAGCACACACAGTAGATAATGATAGCTACGCAGAAAGTAAACTTATTTATAAGCTTAACAAAGTACGATAACATATAAAATTTATATTATTCCATTTTCAAAGACGTAAAACTTTTAGCTGTTCATTTTCACAAGTATTTCAACTGCATGCATAATAACTTGGTTCTGTAATTTCCATTTTTTTTAAGTCACTCATTGAGAAAGTAAAGACTAATCATAAATATTCTAATTTTAAAGCGACAAGTACGAGCATGTCGACTCATTCATTGAAAGCCAACGTTTTAGTTTAGAAAGTCACTTTTCTGTTTGTAGATTACGAATTAGCAAAGTCGAGCTCGCACTACTGACATCTGTCGTTAGCGCGCCGAGTTTCACTTTGCGCGGAGGATAATCGCTGTTCAAACAAATTTCTGCTTTTAGAGTGCACTTTTCACTTTACATACAAAGAGATTATTTTCTCGCAGTCGCTACATCTTATATTTTTAATTGGCTTTGCTAAAATGCGTTAAACGCGAAGTTTAATCAATCGATAAGAAAGGATGCGATCTTAATAACAGAGTTGTTTTTAAAAATTTATTTAAAAAATTTAAATATTATTATATAAATACACTGGGCAGTAGACAATCACCTTAATAACAAAGTCCTAGCGAAAACAATTTGGCTTATCGTAATAAATC
Organism: Ormyrus rosae; assembly: GCA_035047165.1. Classification (NCBI taxonomy): domain Eukaryota; kingdom Metazoa; phylum Arthropoda; class Insecta; order Hymenoptera; family Ormyridae; genus Ormyrus; species Ormyrus rosae. The sequence goes on along the minus strand of JAWWML010000052.1, from coordinate 16,105,263 downwards.
ACATTCGAAACCCGTCGAACCATCGGTCCTTTTTACAAACTCTGGCGCAGCCGGAAAACAAAACTGGTCCCGTTTCACTTGGCTCATTTTTCATTGCTCGACAGAGTCATTGGTATTCAAGTTCGGCCGTCGGTCCCGATTCAATTCCCCGCCGAGCGTCTACAGTGAATATCATGACGCTTCCTGCATCTACATCAGTTCCGAAGTCTGGGCTTTCGCGCGCTCGCGACGTCACGTACAGCCAAATTCACGGACGGAATTACTCCGATACAAGTCGCGAAGATATGCTTATCAAAAATTTCCATAATTCTCTAGCGAAAGTTACGAGCCTCGACTACTGATGGACCCCGGCTTAGACTTAGGCTCGAGGCGGGAGGAACCAATCCGTTCGGTTTAACAAACAAACCTTTACAAAATCGATCGCTTCTCTCGCAAGCTGAATAAGTGAAAATTCATTAATTGCTCAACTTCTGAGTTGCGTGTACGTACACGAGGAGCGTTAAATCTCTTACTAAAAAGAATGACTACAATTTAAGTTAACTTTAAGTGAAATAATTGACTGAAATTTTCACTTGTTCATCTTGGAGGAGCTCAACGTACAGTAAATTCGTATACAAAATTTCCATTTTCGACGTAGCAAAGTAGCTTCTCGAAGCCGGGAAGGCATCGGTGGAAGAATCATATTTTCTGCGCGAGGCGCGTTCCCCTTGAGCAATAATAATTTTCCGAGTGTTTTTCCGAGTTTCTAGTACTCCAGCATGACTTGGCAGGAGCATCCGTGTGGAAACCAGAAAACGTCCGTGTAGAGCCTATTGCCACTCCCCTCCAGGGCTACCAATCTCTTCTGCACGTACTGCTGCTGGCACTTGCTCGTGTAGCCCAGCGGCAGCGAGCAGAGGCCGTCGCACGTCTCGCTCCTGTAAGCAAAAAAACCACGTCGAAAATTGGTCAATTTGCGTCCCTTCGGGACACTGCTGCCTCGGCAGAACTTTCCCTCCCACAATGCCTTTTTAAAAGTGTCACACCAGTGCCGCTCCGTTAGACGTACAATGGCGCGATCTCACACTTGCAGTTATGAGCTATTGTTTCGGCCAGAGATTTATAACCGGCGCGTTTACAAATTGTGTAACCTTATTACGCATAATGTGTGAAAGAAAAAAGTATGCTTTTTTTCTTTCACACATTATACGAGTTATTACTTGAATGAAAAAGAGAAAATTACTTACATGCAGACTTCGCTTCTGACGAGCTGGGAATATCTGGCCTGCTCCTCAAGATTGACGACAAACATCCAGTTGCCCTGGTTGTTGAGCGCCGCCCTCGGCACGACGAACTTGGTGCGCGTCGGGCATATCGATACGGAGTTGGAGTCGGATTGCCTCTTGTTCCGATTTCTCGCGTTCGGGCCAAACTCGAGCAGCGGATTTTGGTAGCGCGTGCGACCCAGAGCGTCTCGGGAATTTCTAAAAAACGAGCAACGAGCGGAGAATAGAAAGGAAGGACGAAAAATCGATGAATTATAATATCCCTGCTGGCGCCGCCGCGGACTTTCTACGGAACCGTTAGCTCTCTTTTGTCATTTATTGGCTACTTTTATTATATACCTTCCGGACCACGGGCCCTGGTTCGGATCGAACAGCTCCGCGCTCTGGTAATGGGGACGCAGCTGACTCGCCGCCTGGTAGCCGAAGCCCTGTCCGCCCAGCGATGCGCCTTGCAGGAACGGGTTGACATTCGGCTGCAGATACCTTAACAAATTATTCATTCATTAAATTTTTTACCTTTTCATATTTCCTTCTTAATTAACACATTAGCCGTTTAAGAACTAGTAGTTTTACCTGTTATGCGTTGCGTTTAATGGCACATCGTAATGCAACGTAGGTTGCGCATGCGGTAAAAGCGGCGACTGCGGATAGAGCTCCGAAGGAACCTTGGGCTTCGGATAGTCGTATCCGTAGTCGTATTCAGGTTTTTTTCTGAAATAAAAACAAAAAAAAAAACACGTCGAACGCTATTAATCAGCCGCGAATCTGGCACTAGATGAATAATCGACCTTTACCTGAGTGCATTAAAGTCCTCCGGGGACTCGTCTCGGAGAAATTTATCAAAATCTACAGTGCGCTTGTCAATAAGGAACTTGATAAGTTGCCTGTAACAAAAAATGACCGACAATTTGTTTTATTGATATCCCTTATAAATTAAATGGGCAGTCATTAGCGCAAATTGACGCTTGACTCGAATTTTCTTATACACGGATAGATCAATATCTCTATTCGAGGTATTAATTTAGTATGCCAGTTTGAAACCACTATATAAGTCAATGGCCTCATTACCAAACATTTATCATTCTAAGTCATAAAAAGCTTATATCTATAAATAAACATACAAACCAGAAGAAACGAATTAAAATTATTTAATTCGTTAAAACTTTTAAAAAACTGTAAACGTTTGAGGACGTTGAAATTTGAACAAGAAAAGATATTATATAATATATGTCGTAGTCGACTGAATCATTATGGGCTATCCGTAAAAGACTCATTATTTCTGTATAAAATCTGACGTGATAAAATTAAGAGGTATCAGCATTTCCGGAAGTGCCGAATTGATGTCTAAGCTTTCACCGAGGTGAGAGAGGATGATCAAAGCCGTTCGATGTATAATTCAAGAGCTTGTAAACGCCTATAAAGATATTTTTTTCCTATAGTCATTGGTTCCTTCGATGTTGTTTCACCGCTTTTTTCATGCATGTAATCTCTCCATAATTGTTTCAAGTGACGATTCAATTTCACGTTAAAATTTTCTGGAAATTTCTAAAGATTGAAAAAATTCTATCTAAAAAGTATAACATGAATATTTCCTTTTTCATCAAGTGCTACCGTATTTTTTATTATCTTTGTTTCTACGAAGTTCGTATGGAACAGTGATATGAATTTTCTGATTCATGACGTAGATGAAATACCAAGAATTAAAAAATAAATGAAAATGACAAATTCATAAAAAAATGTATTAAATATTTTACAGATCCAAGGTATACACATTTTTAGAGATTTTTTTTATACTTATTGCTTTTAATAATTTTTATAAGAAAATTACCAATATGAAATAAGTTGACTAAATTAAAAATGTTTAGAATCATCAAGCTTTCCAAACATTTTTTAATGTACCCATTGACGTTTGCACACCGCTTAAAAGGAATTAAAGACTTTCTTTTTTAGAAAACAAACATTAGGCTATCGCTATTGGCCGAAAGTGAAACTGACTCATAATTTTAAACATTTATAGCCTTTATAGGACGTAACAATGCATTCAATAAATATCTCCGGAGCGACGTATGACCGAGGCAAGGCCACCGATCACCGAGTGTCTCGTTTTCTTTTACGTAATTGGCTTAAATCTGTGTATCATCACTCGTTGCTACGGCCAAATTATGCATCGTCTTAAATAAATCAGCTGATTCAAGCTTAGGACTCGCGGTTTAATCTGATCTCGAAAACTAGTTTGCCAGGCTATTAGTAGTTCTATTGTAGTTTCGAACAAGTTTATTGCTGATGTTATCGGCTGCGGTTAGATGAGACATTCACCAAATCCTTAACTTTATGCGTGCTGGTACTCTAATAAAATGCGTATTTTGATCCGCTTCCTTGAGTCAAACTGGATTGGATTTTTTTCAGACGCATATTTTGCGGATGTTGTTTTTTGCGCAGCTTATTTTACCTGATTGCTTATCATGTCAAAATTCCTAACAACATAATCCGGAAATATTTGCATATTACATGAAACTGTTTTCAGCTTTGTTATTATTGTATTCTCGAGATTACGTCTTAACCAAACAGTTTAAAAAAAAACTAAGCTAAGCATGTTCACTAAGAAAAAGGTTCTTGATTAATTTTTATCAGAACAGCTCATCCTTTCAAACATATTAAGAATCATATTTTTATGAGTGAAAATAAACTTTAGCTCCATATTATAAATTTAGCAGAATGTAATAAAATTCAAAAGAAAGGTAGCATGGTCAAGGTTTGTTCAAAGACCTTCAGTATCGTTCTTTTATATTTTTAGCAATTTACATAGATTTATTTAAATTGGGCTCATAATTTAAGCCTTCGGAAAAAAGGTTATTAGGAAGTCCTTATCTAAATATTTTTTCTTTTGACTTCCAATCATTATACTTTGACTGCTGTTGACTTAGATTTGAATGGGTTAAAATCTTTATGCAAATTTTAACTTTTCTATTTTAAAGATCAACATTATCGAAGCGTTGAACTTTCAGGGTTATCCATAAAATTATTTTAAACATCTTGAAGAATCTTACACAATCTCAAAAGAACACTTGCCTATACATATGTGTATTGTAATTACAAGTGCTACATATTTTAAAACCATTACGCTCAAGTTCATAATTAAGTTAAATTTGGAAAAAGCTTGATGCAAAAAGCTCTTAAAAAACCAAATACTTAATTATTGTTAATCAATATTCTTGTGCATTTGTCTGCCAAACATGAAATATATGAAAACATTGTACACAAACAATTAGTAATGGAACATTGCGTTTTTAGTTTTTTTAGTCGTAAATTTTTTACCGTTATTATAGCTAATTATGAGTGATCTATCTTGAAACTTATTAGTGACAGTTTATTACTAAAAAAACTTTTTAATGGTAGCCAGAATAAAAAAAAACGAAGAAATAAAAGACACTAGTTCTGATAATAATAATATTATCAGGTGCCTTTTATTGATTTAAATGGAAAATTAAATAAGGAACTAAACATAAATTTACTTTATCAAAAAGTAGCCTATTATATTATATGATTCTTTAAATTTAAATTTAATATCAGTGTGTAAATATAGACGAGAGATTTTATCGTATAAAATTCGCGATACATATTTGATTTAAGAGTAATAAGAGACTTGAAATCATTCTATGTAAATTTAATGATTGAAACCTATATTTCTTTTGTAATAATTCAGTATATCATTGTTTCATATGCATATTCTTGCTACACATATTTTAATTAAATTATTTTATAATTTACAATAACAGAAATAGAAATGTAAATTAAGAAAAAAGAATGTTTGCAACTATTTTCAAATAAGGGATTGTTAAGAAATTTAGAATTTCACATAATTTGACTATTGTTAAGTATAATAGAATATTTCATTTAATACAACAATTTGCCTTTATTTTAAATTGCCCAACATTTACTTATAGTGCTCGTATTATGTTATATCACGGGTCAGGATCAGTATTTGCAGAACTTTTCACTTAAATATGAATAAGTACAGAATAATAGTCTTTAAAATGCTTTACGAATTGTAAAATTATTTAATGATTCTTAATATTTCAATAAAAGTTAAGAGTATAATGTTTATAAAACTATTTGAGTAGAGTATTAACAGTAAAATTACTCATTTAATTAAAGAAGTTTTCTAAGTAAACGTTGGTGCAATAGTTTTTGTGTAACGTTACTTAGAATTGAACATTGCGTTGGTTTGAATGAAAATGAAGAATGATTTCATTAGTGGATTGGCGTGCACTCGTGTGAGAGAAAAAACGCCCATAGAATCCAAATTAAACGTAGCGCTCGTAAATAAAAAAATAAAAGTAAATAATCTTACTGTGGGTAACGATCAAGGGACTCGCAAAAGGTGAGTCCAGGTTTGGCGCAGGTCGGAGTATGACCAGGTGGCGCCGGCACGAACGGCACGTGAATCGGCGGCGCGAGCGGACACCCGTATTTCGGACAGGGCTCGCTGTGATATCCATGCGCCAACAGCTGAAAAAAAAAAACAAATTCCCCGGTACGTTTTTAAGTATTTCTTGACCACAAAATCAGTTGCAATAAAATATACCCTATATAGTTTGAATTTGATTGCCCAATTTCGGGACAGGTGTAGTTCGATCATTTTATCGACCATTACGTGTATGCATACACGTGTAACGATTAAAAAAATTATGTAAGCGGACTCAGCTTAGGGCTCGTAGCTCAAAAATCCTCTGTTATTAATATGCAAAAACGCCTGTCGAAATTCCGAAATCAGAATCCTCACCTCGCGCGTTTCCTTTTTACGACTGCAATTATCAAGCGGCTTTTATTAGGCCCGAATCAAACTTTCGATTTAAGTGCGACTCTCCTCATTAGAAAAGATAATAAGGCTCGGCAGAACAATGCGTGACCCATATGCCTATATATCTCCTAGTCCACCTTCAGCTTTCTTCTCGCGAAATTTTCGGTGCTTTTTGTTTTCATCCTTAGGCTTTAAAAGAGAAATCCCACTGTTGAAAAAAAAGTTACGAGTGCAGAAGACGCGTCGCGCGCGACGTTTCGCTACCGTGCTGATAAAATAATAATTTATCTCCGCGGGCGGCAGACGAGCGGCTCATCGACAGCGCCGAAAAAAAAAAAGAGAGAGGTGAAGAGAGAGTCGTCGGATTGAGCTCATTAAGCTTCCTCGTTCCTTTTTTCGCCCGTGTGTGCTTTAACGACGAGAACTCGTTCTCTCTCTCTTGGCAGCGAGGAACCTTATTTATGGCCAGCGAGCTCTTTCTCTTTTCTTTATCCGAAAAACCTCCTCGTCCTCCTCCTCCTCGTAGCTTATAATCCCGCGGATTATACGACACTTTCACGCGCGCTCTTTGAAATTCGGAGTGCGGCGCTCGTCATCCGCGTGAATCCCCCTGAGTAGTGGCAGAAGCGTTTCGAAATCGAAAAGCTTGTACTTACGCTCATTGGGAGCGCCAAGAGCAGCACCACCGGCAGCAGCAGCAGCATCTCGTCGAGTCCAGGAGTAGTCCGGAATAGATCGTCGGTTCAGGTAGGTCCAGGTTCGGCGGGATCGACTCTCGAGGCACTCACTCCGCGGCGCATCTCAGCTGATCCCTCCGAGGTTCGCGCATGACGCTTCCCGACGTGAAAAGCACGTGCTTCCTGCTGAGCTAGGCGCCGGCGACTACGAGGATCGCTCGCGAACAAGTGCCTCCGAGTCGCGCACCGCCGCCGAGCAAGGCGGGGTGGGGCTAAGCAGATAGACACTTTCACTAGCCGGCCAAACCGTATGCCGATACGCACGGCGCAAGTGCCTGGGAGAGGGACAAAGGTAGCAGGATTCCGGCGTTTCCGCCACCGACACGATGACACCCTTTCTAGAGCTCGGCATTAGCGGCGGCTATTTTTCGATTAGAAATTGCGCCGACACGCCTATTCTTAGCGGGGAAATACGCGAGCCGCTGACGCAAGGAAAGGACTGCAGGTGCTCACCGTGCCCGAGCGAAGGTCACCGGCGGAACTCCAAAATCCATTGCAAGCCTTCCCCTACCCCTTTCCTTTCAGTCAGTTTAATTCCAAGAAACTCGATCGATTAGCATGCCAGATAGGGATCGCATTGTTTCTACTCGAGTATTGTAACGGGCGACACTCCTGGAGGGGATCGCGGATCTTGACAGGATCAAGATAGATGAACGTGTAATGGCAATCCATCAATTATCACGAGAATTGTCGCATGAGATATCCGCGTGTACAATGCTATTTTTTCTTCTTCCTTTGCAGAAAATTAAACGCTTTTTAGACCGCTTACAAAATTAGCTTCTTCTTATCCATTAATATCGGTTTTAAATCAACTAATGCAATCAGGAATAATAGATACACTGAAAACTAACGTGGACTTTATTTGCCCAGTCATACTTTAAATATTGTTTCAAGACAAAAGTCTGTTTCAAGCGAGAGTCTATTAAAATGTAGACTATGCGCGCGTTCACATATACGCAATTGACCTGATGTCAAAGTGTTAATTCATTACGTCATCCTGATATGTTGAAACTGTAACAATAACCGGCAAACTCGTAAGGATCTTAATAAACAAGCGGAGAGCAAATCATTGAATTTAGGTGCGACTAAAATACGTCATGTAACAAGTTACGAGTCTTATGTGCTCATGCATGCATGACGAAAAATGAAAGCAAACATTGAACTGCATCTAATTAATGCAGGCGTTACTTTTTATCGCGCGGGCGCGCATGCGCGCGAATAAATTTTTCCCTGATTTATCCGCGAACGCGCAATAAAAATATTATATTCTATACGCGCTTTGCTCTACATTCGTCATGAACGTAGGCCGCCAAGCCGAATGAAATATACTTTTCTCGTCCGTCTGCTCGCGAATGAATATGTATGGATGTGTACTTGTGGAATAAACTGGATTCGTTACAAAGTAGGAGCGGAATGGAATACGAGTTAATGAATTTCATTGTGCCAAGCGCTGCACTTGAAGCCAAGAGTGCGTTCGATTATATTGTTACGGATTACGTAAAACGGAAACGCTCAATGTTGCCTCTAAACGAAAGCGATTTCAAGATTGCGATCGGAACGTTTCCGACAGTTGCAATAGGAATTTTTAATTACTTTTTTCTGAAGGCTTTGGAAAACATTTTCTTGTGATTGAGAGGACGTCGTAGTCTAAAATAGACCAGTTACAATTTTCCATTACAGCTATTTCAGATCTTAATCTCTTATTTTTCTTTTCCTAAAAGCTTTCGGAATTTTCTCTATTTCAAAAATTCAAAGAAAAATTTAAATAAAAATTTTATTGTTCCATCGTCTTCTAAAGCACCGCGTTTTCAGTCTTGTCGCAAGTTTCTTGCTTTATTCGATAAATAAACTTGTAACTAACACGCGATCGCTCAAGTTTAATTATGGATAATTTATCAAGTGTGAAAAATCTTACCGTAATACCAGTTTCATTATCATCACTGGAATTTAACGTGATTTGTACGTTGTACTTCATTGCGAATTAAAGCAAACCGATTTTTTTTCACCTTTATAAATTTACAAACTGCATAGTGTTATTACAGTAGCTGAGCATTTTTTTTAAAAGCTAACCTTTTTTTTGAACGTTCGTTTAATTACATAGACTAAAATTTCGTGGCAGAAATGTTATTAAATTATTTTTGGACATTTACCTCTTTGTAATTATAAAATATAGTTAGTTTTAATTAAAAAGATTTTAAGTTGTTAAATATACATGTAACTTTTCTTAATTTACCTTATAAAATTATTGATGTTTTTTTATTTATACTATGTGTGTATAATAATAATAAGTATGTAAATAGTAAACAATTTTTTTTGTTTAATAAATTTTTCGCTGGATGTTCAATGTTCAATGTTCGATCGCTGGTACATTCACCTAGCATGTACCAGTAGCAGAGGGCAGCACTGATTGCTGTTTACAAGCCCACCGATCCGGAGGTAATTCTTTCGCGGCTGCTACTCTCTCTTTCTCTCTCTTTCTCTCTTTGTCCCTAAAACACCAGTCCGTCGTCCGCCAGCAGCAGCCAGTCAACAGCCCGCATAATCAGTCTTCGTGACTGCAGCAGCTCCGTTTCAGAGTCAGAGCTTGCGAGGATGTAAGCATTAGCTGCGAGCAACGCACGTCATCAATCCATCTCAGCTCCACTGAGAAACAGCAATCCCTAACCTACGAGTGTAAAACCCGAAGAAGCCGCACGAGCAGCAGGATGGCGGACGATCTTGTGCAGAGCGTGAGTCTGCACAACCCGCGCAAGCTGCTGTTCAATGGCTACGTGCTGCCGTTTGTTCTCACCGAGCTGGTATGGATCTACGGATGGGTCGTCGTCTACGGCATGCAGGATTATTGGGAGCCCGGCCTCGTCGGCATCGCCGCCATCGGAGTGCTTCAAATCTTCGTCTGCCTCTGCTGTCAATGGTCTGTGCACGTGCACACTTTCCTCAACTGTAGTTCGGTGAGTCGAAACCTCGAATTTCTGGCGACAAAATCCTTCAATATGTTACGATTCGTGGCAGTAATTTAGGTCACGTGTCTTACCTGTGGGAAGCTATTTTGAATGCCTTTTTTGATTGTTTAATCACGCATTTTAAGTTCATATGTGAATACTTCACAGTATTTGTTTAAAAAATACACTGATCGATGTCATGACAAAAGATAGATCCCTTGCTTATTATTTCAAATTTAAAAAATTTTTTAAGATTACTTTAATTCTTAGATTTAATTAATTCTCTGTTTTGATAATGACTTTCAAATAAAAAGAATTGGAAACATCTGCAGTATACGAAAGGTTAACATTCTTTGGAACATTTTTCATTGATTATATGATTTTTTAGACAAGTGATCCGTACAGAGCTACTATGGCAAAAGTTGTACCAACTCCAAATAATGGCAGCACAGAACTTGTCCATCTGAGGAGAACTAAGAGTCAAGAGCCTTGGTTTATATTTCAAAAGACAAAATATGTTTGGAATTCAGAAAGCAACATTTTTCAAGCCCTTGAATTTCCAATTAATCTTTCTGCCAAGTATTATCATCAATGGAAAGGCTATGCGGATGATAAAGAAATCGAAGAGGCTGATCAAAAATATGGACAGAATAAGTATGTTAATTTTTTTAAACTTAATAAATTTGAAGTCATTGTTTTGATAATAATTATTAAAATCTTTGTTTAAAGCCTTGATATGGTAGTACCAGAGTTCTGGGAGTTATTCAAAGAAAGAGCCATAGCTCCTTTTTTTGTATTTCAAGTATTTTGTATGGCTTTATGGTGTTTAGATAAGTACTGGTATTACAGTATTTTTACACTTTTTATGCTTGTTACATTTGAGTGTACATTGGTGCAGCAGCAATTAAGGAACATGGCTGAAATTAGAAAAATGGGTAACAGACCCTACATGATAACGGTAAAAATTTATCTTATTATTTGAGCCTATTTTTCTACAGAATTTTATTATACATTAAAAATAAACTTTCTAAACAGGTTTATAGAAATCGACGTTGGAGGTTGATGTTTACAGATCAACTCGTTCCTGGTGACATTGTATCTATAATAAGGTCTCAGAATGATAATTTGGTTCCATGCGATATGCTACTTTTAAGAGGTTCATGTGTTGTAGATGAAAGCATGTTAACAGGTAATAAAATCTAAAATAATTTTTAGATTTGAAATTAATCTTAATTCTTTTGGATTCACCAAAAATGTAAACTCGTTCAATTACCTTTCAGGAGAGTCTGTTCCTCAGATGAAAGAGCCAATAGAAGATACTGATTTAACTAGGATAGTAGATATTGAAGGAGATGATAAGTTGCACGTATTATATGGTGGTACAAAAGTAGTTCAACATACAGCCCCATCGAAAAATTCTTTAGGCTTGAGAGCAACGGATAATGGTTGCGTCGCATACGTATTAAGAACAGGTTTTTCCACATCTCAGGGAAAACTTTTAAGAACTATTTTATTCGGCGTCAAGCGAGTTACAGCTAATAATTTAGAAACATTCGGATTCATTCTATTTCTTCTTATATTTGCCATTGCTGCGGCTGCTTATGTTTGGATTAAGGGTTAGTTTGTTTTCGTTTTCTCTTAAAATAATGAAATTTAAGCAATATTAACTTATTAAATTATATTTTAGGAAGTGAAGATCCTGAAAGAAATAAGTACAAATTATTTTTGGAGTGTACATTAATTTTAACATCGGTTGTACCACCAGAATTACCAATAGAATTATCATTAGCAGTAAATAATTCTCTTTTGGCATTATCAAAATTAGGTAATGAATTTTTCTCAAACTTATTATACGTCTTACATTTTAAAATAATAATGTAAAATATTTTTATCGTAGGTGTATTTTGCACAGAACCATTTAGAATTCCTTTCGCAGGAAAAGTGGAGATTTGTTGTTTTGATAAGACTGGTACTTTAACTAGCGATAATTTAGTTGTTGAGGGAATAGCAGGTATTAAGTAAGTATATATTTAAACATGCCAAAGGATTTTAAAAAGAAAAGTAACATTCATATACTTATCACAAATATATATTTTCAGCGATAACTCGGAGGTAGTTCAGTTATCAGATGCCCCAATGGAAAGTGTTCAAGTATTAGCAACTTGTCATTCTTTGGTGCAATTAGATAATGGCATTGTTGGAGATCCTCTAGAAAAAGCTACCTTAAAGGCAATCAACTGGAATCTTACTAAAGGTAAGTTTTGTTTTGTTATTAAAGATAAATATTTTTAAAGATTTCTTTTTTTAATGTTTCAATTTATTTATCATTCGTACATTCTAGGTGAAGCAGTGATTCCAGTGAAAGGAAAGTCGCCAGGTTTAAAAATTTTCCAAAGACATCATTTTTCTTCATCTTTAAAACGAATGTCCGTTGTAGCTGGTTACACAAGTGGATCCTCGTCAGATGCAACTTATATAGTAACTGTCAAGGGTGCTCCAGAAACTTTGAAAAATATGGTAAAATAAAAGAAAATATTACAATTCATTTTTACTGCTAACAAAGCACTAGTTTTTTATTGTAATATTTTTTTTAGTATTCTTCAATACCAGAAAATTATGATGCGACTTACTTATCCTTGTCTCGTCGGGGTGCTAGAGTACTCGCATTAGGTTATCGTAAGCTTCCCAGTTTGACTTCTCTTCAAGATATACGTAATTTTACTCGTGACGAGTTAGAAAGCGAGCTTTCTTTCGCTGGATTCGTTATTATAAGTTGCCCATTGAAATCAGATTCAAAGAGCGTTATAAAAGAAATTCTAAACGCATCTCATTCTGTACGTATTTTTTAAAATAATTATTATTAGTTGTAATTGTTTTCCTGATCACAATATTTAATAATTGAATCCAAATTTATATTTTAGGTTGTAATGATAACTGGTGACAATCCTTTAACGGCATGCCATGTCGCTCGTGAATTACATTTCACGAAGAAACTCGTAACATTAATTTTGACCAATAAGAAAGATAAATGGGACTGGGAAAGTGTTGATGGAAAAGTAACACTTTCGCTTAAAGACAATTCTAAAAAAGGCAATATTTGGGAACAATATGCATTATGTGTTACAGGCGAGGTATGATTTTTTGTTGAATAATTAATAATAATTAAACATTAATTTCAGAAAATGTATAAAAGTTTACTGAATTTCATTATAGGGTTTGAGTTATCTGAAAGATTATGAAAAGGAATATATGTACAAAATTTTACCACACGTAGTAGTTTTTGCTCGTTGCGCTCCAAAACAAAAAGAATATATAATTACCATGTTACAAGAATTAGGATTTACAACACTCATGTGTGGAGATGGTACAAATGATGTAGGTGCGCTTAAGCACGCACAAGTTGGTAAGTTCAGAGAATAATTGTTACAACGTAATCGTCACTGCAACAATATATTCTATTTTGTATATTTTAGGTGTTGCAATTCTTTCGAGTCCACCGAAAAAAGAAATTACTCCAAAATCTAGTCCTACGACGCCTGAACCACCTGCACCAGTTAATAACGGACCAAGGTTGAATCCTCGTCAACAGCAACTAAACCAAGCTAAAAGCAAAATTGAGAAAATGATGAAGGATTTGGAGGAACAAGAACAGTCGGTTGTTGTAAAACTCGGAGATGCTTCAATTGCTTCTCCTTTCACAAGTAGATTTTCTTCGATCCAATGCAGTAATTATCTTATTTTTTAGATAAACTCTTTTCTCTTGTATATAGTTACAATAATTATGTAAAACTTTATTTGTTTTTCAGTTTGTCATATTATCAAGCAAGGCCGCTGCACTCTAGTTACTACCTTGCAAATGTTTAAAATTTTGGCACTTAATGCTTTGATTTTAGCGTACAGTCAATCAGTTCTTTACTTAGATGGTATCAAATTAAGCGACGCTCAAGCAACATTGCAGGGCATTTTACTTGCTATTTGTTTCTTGTTTATATCACGTTCTAAACCTTTAAAAACGTTATCAAAACAACGACCACTGCCAAATATTTTTAACTTGTATACTGTATTAACGGTCCTACTTCAATTTGCGGTGCATTTTTGCTGCTTAATCTATCTTGTTAGAGAAGCTGCAATGCGATCACCAAAGTAATTATGAAAGAATAATATTTTATATGAACTGTGTTACTAAAAAGAATTAAAAACTTAATGATTTATTTTTTTTTTAGGGATGATAAAATATCAGCACTTCTAGCACCATCTGCTACAAATAATACAAAAATATCTGATTCGAGTGAAGAAGAAGAAGAACCATTTGAAATGAATTTAATAAATAGTACGGTTTATATAGTGTGCATGACTCTCCAAGTGTCAACATTTGCCGTTAATTATAGAGTTAGTACTATATATCAAGTTTAAAGAAAAATCTTGTTTTTTTTTTTTTTTTTTTTTATAAAATATATGTTTTTTAATTGTATCATGTATTTGTAGGGTCAACCGTTTATGGAAGGGTTGTTAGAAAATAAGCTCCTTTTGTACAGTCTACTGGGTAGTACTGCAGCTATTTTTGCACTTGCTCTCGGATTGGTACCAGATATTGCCTTGCAGTTTGAAATCGTCGACTTTCCAAGCGACGTAAGTTATTTTTTAATATTATTGTATTAAAGAGATTGAATATATATACTAATTATTAATAAACTGTTTCAGTTTCGAACAATTCTAGTCCAAGTACTAATTGCCAACTTCGTATTGACATTTTTAGTTGATAGGACGTGTCGATGGTTGTTTGGTGAAGGGAAATATCGAAAACTGTGATTATCTTATGATTAAGGCAAATAGAACTGTGGTTTATAAATCAATATAAAGTGCAAATTTGTTAATTGACTCTTGTATAGGTAGTTACCAAGTGTTATCATAACACCGGTGCGTACAAGTGATATGTACCAACGTATTTGTTGAAGAAAAGAAATCTCCAACACTCAATGAGAGAAAGAATGTATGCCTAATCTATCTATGTGTAAATGCGTGGATTCGGATTCAAAATCGTACATTCCATGCAAATAAATTGTTTAGTTTTTCGTTATTTTTTAGTTTAATATTACGTGATTGTAATATTGAAACGCTAGGAAAGTATGAAAAATCAAAAGCTTCAAAATTAGCTTTAAAAGTTGATTTAAATGTTTACTTTAAAGAAACTCATCTTCATGTTAAAGTAAGGTATCTTATTTATAATTCATTTTTGTTTCTGCATCAGTTAGCATTTATTTCTTATAATTCTGTACGACATAAATGTAAGTTTGTCTAAAAGTTTACACTGAGCAATTTTTTCTACGATCACTTCTATGTACAACTTCTGTTAATGAATTGTAAAACTTTCAGAATACATTTTTAGATTAGACATTTTGAAATTACTTTTAAATATGAATTTTTTGTTTTATAAGCTGCATATGAGTCGACTTTATTCTTAAAAATTTTGACTCACTCTAAAAAAATAAAATACTATTTATGATTATGATTAATATCACCTGTCATAAAATGTATTCTATATTGATAGAAATGTGTCGACAAATCGATTCATTGCGAATGATACATTGTATAAAGCTCAAATGTAAGCCATTGTACTATAAGTATGTATCGTAAATATTGTACTTTTTAGTTATACGCATTTTTGAGCAATTCAATTTGTGAAAAAAATTTTTGAATACTGTTTAAATGTATGGTATAATAAAACAGAGTATGAGTTTTTGACTGAATTTAAAATAAAATTATTGAAAAATTACATTATTTTTAGAATTAATTGAAGTTTTGTATCGCAACCACATTCCAATTCTCTTTATAAAACAATTTTATCGGCTGTCTTCTAGACTAGGTTTTTGTAAAAGCGTAGATGCAATTCAATTCGTTCGTCGTCTTTAATAAATCATCCTATAAAAAGTGTCATTAAGTGAGCATAACATTTTTTCAAAGAATTGAGTATCCAAGAAGGCACGCAATGAAACTTTAATTTTCGAAAACCTATCAAACTCGTAAAAAATGTTGAGTTTTTGACAGATTTGATGATCTAAAATTCTCATATGATGTTACACTGAAAGTAGTGTTGTTTTATTTATATAAAGGCTGATTTCAGAATGACAATCTAAAGCCATTCAGTGGCCATGCAATTACGCACTCTTGCCGAGAGCAAGTAAAATCGCGGCGACTTTTGACAAGGTTTTCGAAAATGTTCTCTAAAAAATGGCATAAATCATCTCTGAAATAAAATATCGCTTGTACTCAAAAAATGCTGCTATAGTCGGAGCGTGGCGTCCGAGCCCCACTAGTGCGAGCCGACGACCCCACTTTCTTTTAAAGCATAAAAGCGCTAAGCGTCGGCGCTCCTTTCTTCAGTGGTCGTAGTCGCCTCTCAGCGGACAGCGCGCGAGTGAGGAACTGATTAGTGGCTCTCCACGAATCGCTCCTCTCTGTCCGCGAGTAAAAAATCGCGCAAACCGGTTCAGCTGTTCCCGCGCGTTAATTCATTGCGGCTCGATTACGCTCAACAATGTAGCTGTGCTGTGTTTATACGAGTTCGCCCGCAGTGTTTTTCGACGCTTCACACGAGGTAAAGGCTTACTGCGTAATCGACGCGATTCGTTCCTTCTCTTTTCCACGTTGGACTAAATATAAGCGACCGGTATTTATACGAAGCTACTCTCTCAGAGGCGCCCTGCCGACTTTGAGAAATGTGCGTTCAAGTTCGAGACGAGAGTTTTTATTATACGGTCTTTATGCTGTTATTGCTTTTGCTTTCATGACAATAACCGAGTTAGTCGGACGCGCACCGTCACGATGTAATGATTATTTCGTTGATTATTTTTTTTTCTGACTAAGGCCAGAGACGTGAACTCGCGCCGACCCGCGTTCCAGCTGCGCATCTTAGTTGTCACAATATTTGAATGGAGCAAATAAACTTGAATTAGACGCCCAATTTTATTGATATTTTTAATGAAATAACAGTAATAATAATAATAATAATAATAAAATAATACTATATTAATTTAGCGCTCTATCAATTTACAAATCAATTTTTTCTATATTTTTTTTAATTTAACACAATATAATTTGAACATTTAATTTTGCTTAATTAATGTAAATTAAAGTAAATGAAACTGTAAACTTAAGGTAATAAAACAAGCAAATGCATGACATTTTAGTATATTGGAGGTATTTATTAATTCTGCAAGAATCCTTGATTTATTATGTAATCATTTCGCAGCATGAGATACAAAAGTTGAGTTTTATAAATCTCTGAAAGAGTCCTTGACACTTATCCAGAAATGAATGATCCATATTTGCAATAAATAAACAAGTTATAACTACAATTATGTGTCTACAAAAATAATTACGTTTTTAATATACACTGTATATTGAGTATAAATATTTCAAGGATTTTTTAAATTGTATAATTAATTAAATAAGAAAGTTTCAAAAAATTCTTAAATATTGTCTGTAAAAGAGACATTGTCTCTCCCAGTAATTGACAAACGTGCTCCTATCGAATTAATTAAGTTTCATTGAATTACATTTACGATAACATAGTCATTTTTTTACTTATATCAGAAAATAGATACGTTTTTCAAGTTGACTATGTAATTTTATGAAATTTTTAAAATGCCAAAATCAGTTTGATTCAAGAAGTAATCTTACTTAAAATTATCACTTGCGTTCAAGTAAGTAAATCTACACAGCGATTATTAAAGAACGTCCGTGATACTTCCGTGTTTTAAATTAATATCTGTTAAAGATAAACTTGAATCTTGCACGTTTGCTGAATGAATTCGACGTTAAAAAATACTACCAATAACTTTATTTGCTTGATGACAAATCATTTCATCTTTTTCCTCCTCGATAAATATATAGTTTCATTGAAACAAATTAACATCAAAGTTACTCGTTTTCAGCGTTTGTTAGTTAATTATTAAAAATGTCCACCACCGAAGAAAGATGGTATTTTCACTGGATAGATTGGACGGTCTTCGCGTTAATGTTGTTAATTTCGGCCGGAGCTGGACTGTGGCACTATAGAAAGGTCCGGAATGCAAATACGGAGGAATATTTGCTTGGTGGTAAAGAATTGAAACTTTTTCCAGTCGCTGCTTCTTTGGTGGCCAGGTACTTTTTACTATTCTTTCATATTTTTGGAAATTTCGTTTTTTAAATCCATTTACAACTTTTTCATTTGTTTAAAGTATAAAACTACAATTGATGCATCATTTAAATTACTTGTTATATAGTTTTTTTTTTCAAACAATGACAAACTAATCAAAAGTGAACTTTTTATTGCTGGAATTCATCCTTGTTTATATCAAACATTTTGAGCATAATACGAAATATTGTCAATTGTAGTTATTCTGTTTTAATAATTATTTAATAAAGATATAAGATAAAGGTAGCTCATTTCTGTTTTAGTTTCATATCTGGAGTTACGATTCTGGGTACGCCTTCTGAAATTTACAATTTTGGAACGCAATACTGGATTACCATTATTTCTCTCATGTTTTCCGGCATTGTAGTTGCAAATGTTTATCTTCCGGTCTTTACAACTCTAAAATTGAATTCTGCATACGAGGTTATTATCTTACGCTTTGTCTACTTCAGTCTAAAGCGCAAATTAAAAGCAATTGCGTGATTCTTCTTATTTTGCAGTACCTTGAATTGCGATTCAACAAAGGCGTGAGAATCTTGATCTCCCTCATCTTCGTCGTCGATGTGGTAAGAGAAAAATATTTATATAAACTAAGCAATTTTACGAATGCAAGTTGAAAAAAAAAAAAAAATTATTGGCTTGACTGTCGAATGTAAATTAGTTTACTTAGTTTACATGGCAAGTTTACATAATTAAATGCGCGAAAAGTTTTCTTGCATGAGTAAGTGAACAATGTTTGCTTTCCGACAGTAATTATAAGTGATTAGATTCATTGATTTGATAATGTATGTTTAGAAGTTCTTGTTAACGATGATTAAAGCAATGAAATGTTGTTTATCTTTTAGGTATTGTATCAATCTATTGTTGTGTATGTTCCTGCCTTAGCTCTTAGTCAAGGTAAACTTTGAAGTTTTTAAAGTTTCCTTTTAATCTAAATGATATTCCTTGAATTTTTAAAACGTTTCAGTAAGCGGTATCAACATTCATTTGATAGGATGCATTGTGTGCATAACTTGCGTGTTTTATACTGTTATGGTAAGTAAAAAATTATTGAAAATTTTATTTTATTTCTTAAAAGTTTGAAATTATTTTTAAAATTTCTTGAGTCAATTTACATAAATTTTATGCAAGAAAATGTATTTCCTAAGTGAAATAGAAAGTTTAAGAATGTCGTTCACTGGAGGTTACACCTGTCATTATCGAGTAATTTTGTACCAGTAGTTAGACTCCGAACTAGGCAAGACAGGTGGTTCAGGAAGCGTGAATGTAAATGTTGCTCACGTTTTTTACGCAGCTCAATTAAAAGGAGTAAAGAAAAACATTTTGTTTAAAATAAAGTTGAAATAGTTAAGCAGAGAATTTATTACTCTTGCCTAATAAAAAATAATTGAAGAATACTCGAGTGCGAACGAATGGAATGATAAAAGATGAATAATAAGTTTATTAATTTTAACAGGGTGGCTTAAGAGCGGTCGTATGGACGGATGCACTGCAAGTAGGCGTGATGGTCGCAGCCGTGTTAGTGGTAAGCTGTCTGGGCACCTACAAGGTCGGGGGCCCGTCAGCCATCTGGTCCAGGGCGCTGGAAATGAATCGCGTGCAGTTTCTAAAGTTCGTCATCTCGCTAACTCTCTCAATGACTCTAACCTCTTGGAGTCTGACCGTTCCGCTGAACTAAATTGATTGTTTGCTTTAATCTAGCTTTGACTCCTCTCCGTACACGAGGCACACAGTCTGGACAGTATTGATAGGCTCGTTCCTTTATAGCACCGCCTATATCGCCGTCAATCAGACGATGGTACAGCGCTACCAGTCTCTGTCGAATATGAAAACTTGCCAGCAGTGAGTTCCCGATCCCGATCAATTGTAGCTCATCGATTTTTATTGACGAAAATTTTTCATTCATTCATTCATTCAACTTCCCAGGGCAGTGGCTCTCTTCACCGTCGGCGTCATCGTCTTCATCTCTCTCTGCTGCTGGTGCGGATTGGTACTGCTGACTTGGTGGGCCCCGCCAAAATGCGACCCCAGAGCAACTGGACTCATCGAAGCGGACGACCAATTCATGCCTGCCTTCGTTATGGAAATTGCCGGCAATCTACACGGTATTCCGGGTTTGTTTATTGCCGGAATTTTCGGAGCGGCGCTCAGGCAAGTGACTCGATTGCTTTTAAATGTTTTGAAATGAATAGGATACGAGTTTATTCTTCTTTCTTTTCGACTATTTTAGCTCGTTGTCGGTGGGACTGAATTCGACGTCGGTTGTGCTTTTGGAAGATTTTGTCAAGGGATGCTTCAAGCTTAAGCCCAATGAGAAGTGGGCTACCATTTTTGTTAAATCTGTTGTTATTGTTCTCGGATTAATCGCACTAGGTTTAGTATTTCTCGTTGAAAAATTAGGAGGAGTTTTATCTGTAATTATTTTTCTTCATAATTAATAAGAAGAGTATCTCATAAATAATAATGCTTAAGAAAGTAAAGTAAACCTTAACATTGAAATACTCTTTTTGCAAGATAAAATTTAAGATATTGATAATAACAATGACTCGACTATTTTCTTAGGTAACAAACAGTTTAGCAGCTATTGCAGCTGGAGTATCTTTCGGAGTGTTCAGTCTCGGTATGTTATTCCCGTGGACGAATTCAAAGGTAAGACAATAAAAGCATAGTTAATCATTAGTGAATCACGAATTCATAACCGAAAAAAAGTTCATTGACTTGCAAGACGCCATTGAAATGAAAAATAATGAAAATCATCAAACAGGGTGATGGGCTCATATTATTAAATAGATATCCTCATCAATTCCTTTCAGATTCCACATCGTTTCTTGTCATTACGACAGGTACCGAAACTAAACGCATGCGAATTTTGTCTGTTACCGGGTAGGGTGCATTTGTGGGCGCCATTATAGGGTTCATTATCGCCGGCTGGGCGAGTCTTGGGGCGAATGCTGCCATCGGCTCCGGCATGATCCTTCCCAAAAAGCTTCCCGTACCTCTGGATCACTGTCCAGCTAACATTTCTGAAGGCTTTTTAAATCAATTTCGACATATCGAGTGAGTACTGAAATTCTTTTTTTTCAATTATCAAGTTTGAATGTTAAGAATGAGTTGGGAGCCTTTTGATAGGTCTGACAAGTGGCTTGTTTTAAATAATCTAGTGTAAAGTTACAAAATATTGAAAAATAATAAAATCGATCTATAAATAGCCAATTTATAATTGAAAAAATTGTTTAATTTTATATACCTTTCACAAAGATTTATTAAAGAATAACATAGAAGTTTGTGAATTTATGTTTTTAGTGAGGAAGACGTTTTTCCACTTTATCGATTATCATATCACTGGTTCTCTGGTCTTGGCACTATCACTGTTATCATCGTTGGAGGACTTGTCACGTGGTTGACTGGTCCACTTGATCCTTCGTCCATTAACAAGGATTTGCTCTCTCCGGTGATCCACAGGTAGATCTAAAATAGAAACGTGTATTATAAACAGATTTTCTCAAAACTTTAATTAAAATGTTCTTTTTTTAATTAATTGTATAAAAAGGTGGCTTCCGGAACCAAGATTGTACTCGGAAGTGTGTAGTTGGCGATGTGAAGGTTCGCCAACGCATCCAAGTTCGAAGGTATCTATTAGAGGTCTTTCGGATAGATCCGCACAAGACCGTATTCCAAATGTAAGTGTATCTGTCTTTGTATTTATTTAATTTCCATCGAATTGTTCTTTTTATTTCTATGATTTTCTTTCTGATTTCAGAGAGATCAATTATTATTAACTGATAGTTGCTAAGTAGTAATTGAAATTTTTAAGAAGAAGTGCCAAACGTCGCAAAGTTTTTAGCGTGGGCTCTCTATTTTTATACTTTCATTTGTAGTAGTACTTAAAGTTGCAGTGCACGAGCTGTATGACTGCTATATTTTGAAAGTTTAATTGTAAATCATAGGTTAAACATTTAGTTTATTTTTACACGATAGACATTTACTCACAACGAAGACTGTAATTTAAAACTCCAGCTACACTTTTATATTAGACAAAGAATACTTAAATAATGTACAATTTTGCAAAGTTTCGTTGAGCTTTTGGAATAACTATTTTATATCAATCACTTTTAATAAAATGATAAAGTGTTTAAAAACTTGTCGTTTCTTTTTGAGCACTCAACATTTCGAATCTACATAAACAGCATTGATTAATCAACGGTACTGCGACGGAAATTCTGAGCCTCTCGAACAGCAATAAGGCAAAAAGAAGAGAATAGAAGAGAAGAGAAGCATCCATCAATGTTTGCAGGCCGATTAATCGTGAAAGAAGGTCTCGCCGTAGCGGTAAATTCGTTCTAGTAGCCTCGTTCTTAGCCTTGCTACAGCGGACTTTGGGAAGCACACAGGCGTTCGAGAGGATATTAAAGCTACGAGGCAGAGAGTAGTTCTCTAACTGAGTTTATTCGCTTTTCAAGCTTTGATGATTCTCGACGTGGACTCTTGTCCTCTGTGTAGTCCGCCGGAAGCGACGGGGGTGAGATGCGCGCTTTAGCCCCCGGGATATTAGTCGCTTTGTTAACGTTCCCGCCAGTCAAATGTTCTTCTTAAGAGTCCGACGGATGCAAAGGGCTGACATTTTTTTACTTGATTTACTTGCAAAGAGAGTTTATAAAGTATTTTCTGATTTGAAATTTTTCACTCGACAGAAATTTAATATCAGCATCAATAATCGTCATTTTGTTGATTATTAAACGGAGAAACGAGTGACTTTTTTTAGTTTTAAGAGAATTGAAAAAAACATTTTAATAATTTACGACTCGATTATGAAAATTAAATGTCTTTTAATGTAAATAAATTTTACCGTCTGTCCTCAATCATCTGAATGAAAATCTTGCACAAAGAGGAAAAAAATAACAAAGCATAAAATTAAAACGAATTAAAAACATGATTTAATAAAAAATTTATTTTGTATAAAATTTTCAATTTATTTTGGAAAGTAATCAGGTTTCTTCATGAAACGTTAAAAGTTGCCGATAATTAAAAACTGTCGATCGACAAAGACCGGCGCTTATCGCCGCATTATCCCAGCTTGCTTTACTCGACGAAGCATTCGTCCGAGGAAATAAGCTCCGCAGGCGTAGGCGGAAGAAGCCGCCTCGCGATTACTTGTCGCATAAACGCGGGGCTCGAAAAAGCCGGCTCGCTTTGGCCCTAATTGCGGCTAATGAACGGCGGCACATGCACACGCGGCGAGTCTAGGGAAGGCAGGTCGCGGTTTGAATGGGGTTAGTTTGAGATAGTTAGCGGGCCTTCAGAGCTACAATCGGCCGCGATTGCCGTGCCTACAATCACAAGGCGGATTATACGTCTATTACCCGCGCTCTCGCGCGTCTTGCAAATGCCCACCGCTTAAATAAAGCTCGCGCGGCCCGTTTTTCCGAACGCAAGCACGCACGATCCGTGCCCGGGCTCTAATGGACTATTGTGTCGCTCATTTTTTCCGCGGCTCGCCAGAATTTCGCTCGAGCCGCAGCTTTTTTCCATCTTCGGGCTCAGGGGGAGCAGCTGCTGGATTCGGCGCTCAAAGCTCAAAGATAAGCACGAGCTTCGGAGGCTCGTGGAATTAGCCTCTCTGCTAATTGGCCGTGGATCGGGAGCTTTACAAGAAAAGTTCAAATAGATGATAAAATTAATTTATAACTGCATAGATTACCTATCGCAGATAAAAAGCAAAGCCCAAGCAATTCATTCTACATTAATCAGTGCGGGAGGTGAATCGGGCAGCGAGCTTCCATGACTCTCTGGTAAAAAGTCTGGGCGGTCGAATTTTGAAAAGGGCATCGGGAATTCGCAGGACACACACAGGTGGGTACCTTAGGCGAGAGCCCGTCGTCCCGGCGTTTGCTCGCGCATAGAGGAAAGTCAAAGGTCGAGGACGACAAACGCGATCGTTCGCGCAGATCAAATATACGTCTTTGGCAGGAGCCAACTGACGGAATAACTAATTTATCAATTCTTCGCTTCGGTTGGCTTCGATATCCCTGACTATTTGCCGGCACCGTGCAAACACGCAAGGAGGAGGGGCCTCGGAGCCCTCTATCGCCGTCTGCTTGTCCTGACAAAATATGGTCGAGAGCGATTTCAGCTCTTTCCGCGACGGCGGCGACGAAGCGGCTTTTCCTTACACTCCGATGCCCCGCTGTTTGACCTCCGGTTAACTCGCTCCGGTCTTTCTCCTGTCTTCCTCATTCGCTGATTGATCTGGCTAATTTATAAGCTGCGGGATGAATCTACAACATTTTCCTGTTTTTACTTTTTAAAACTAAAAGTATCTTTTGGATTCGTGTAATATGCAGGTCAATTAAAAGCTTCTAATGTTTTCGGGAAAAGAAAAAAAGGCATTTACGGGTTTGGAGGATAGATGGCGTAGGATGCCATGGATCAGTCAAGCGCGCGAGCAAAAGTCAGCACTCAGCGTCAGCGACTCAACGTAGAAGTAGAAGGCTAACCAGCTATGTTTATTCAGCGATCGCTAGATGTCGTCAGCTGTTTAAAAGTGCTACGGGAAAAGAGTTGAGAAACTTTTTCATTCAATGCAAACCAAGTATTTCGAAACAGTTTAATTAGCAATTTGAAAGCAAATTAATGCAGTTAATCTTACGTGTTACAAAATAGTTATCCATAATTATTTTTTTACAAAACTCTTCGTTATTGTCAATTCATCAGAATTTAATTTTATTCTGCATTTAGAAATCGTAGATTGTAAGAGATTTTCCATGTACATGTACAATTGGCTGTCGATAGATTAAAAAGTCCTTGGAATCGCCTTTCTTCTATTATCATTCAGGCTTCCCGTTAGAAATTTCCTACAGCGTCCCAGGGCTCTTATTCCGAAAATCAATCGCTTAAACATCGTTTCCCCCAGCAAACATAATCTCCGGCGCTCGAGCCTACCTTTAACGAAGTGACGTCGCGACTCTCGCTCGGCTCGGTGGTGCATTAATATTTATGGGTCCAATGAAATCTCGAAAGCGTATGGCAGCGTGTAAAGCGATAGACAAACATCGCCTCTCCGCGCGACGGCGGAAGGAAGTCTTGATACAATGTTCTCTCGCGCCTTTAGGCCTTCGAAATTTGCGCGTCGACGGGAGAATTTACATTGGCCCTGAAACCGCAGCCGAGGCTCGAGAATGTGCGAAAAGACCGAGAATTAAGGACTCGCACTTGCCAGTTTGCAAAGAGCTCTCGCCCTCTCTCTCTCTCTCTCTCTCTCCATTGTTGCCGGCGATACCCCAACAGATGTACGAGGCGGAAGTAAGACGCTCTCGGAGAGACGTGAGCCAAGAGGTGCTAATGCTTTCTCTCATGCTTTCGTGCAATCTTTTGCTGTCGGTTTGTGGGAAAAAATTCCAATTTCAAAGCTTCTTGTTGGCCGCCACACTTATCGAGCAAGTAAACTTTCTCATTTTTAAAAAACGTTGATACATTGTAATAATTTTACTCCAAGTATTGTTTGAATTTAGGATTAACTCGACTTTTCTAAAATCTCGGAGAAGTGAAAGGTATTAACATTTTAATAGAATAAGTTTTGACTTAAAGTTAACGGCAACATTAGAGAAAATATTATTTTCAAGGCAAACATTATTCTCGCAGAAAAGGTAAATATTTTGACGTAATTTTCAGGACTTACGGTTAATTTGATAAATTCAAAGCGGAATGATATTCAAGTAGGCTTGGGGAGAGCGCGAGGGAAGGAAGTAGCGATAAATACGTCGTAAGGACAGCGTTGGCAGGCTTAGTTACGCACACCGTTGTACTATCTGATTTGCATATCCAAAGCTCAACTTAAATGTTTGAGGAAGCCTCCGACGCTACAGTCTGACTGTACACGCGGCTTCCATTCAAAATCAACAATCGAGACTCTTTAAATTCATATGATAACTATATATAATCAGTACATTCATTCGCGTTCTGCTGATGCTTCCTTAGTCGAGCACGAAAGATCTTTTTCGACACTAACGATATAAAAAAGCACAGGCTGGGCTACTTGTAATCTAGTAAATTAGCAAGTTGCAAGAGCATTACGAGATTATAAGCATCACAAAGTATAATAATTTAACAGGGAGGATATCGCTTGGGTCCCGGCTGGGCTGGACTACGTAATCGATTATTGCGAAGCTTAACAAGTACATCATTATAAATATAATTCGCTTAATCGCTCGGCGAATGGTAACGGATAATAACAGGTTGATGCGCAGCTGCGCGAATTCTATTAATGCTGCATAGCACTCTCTTGGCGCAAATAACGAGTACTCGCGTTTTCGAGCGTAATTAGCGGCATTATTACGCGATAATACAACAAACAAAACGCCCTGCCAAAGACACGCCGCGGCTCCTTCCGCAAATTGCGCAAATTGCGCTTATCGGGCCAGCTGCCAAAGGGATATGTCGCGAAGGCACGCCATCGTTTTTATGCAAATTGCCGGCTAGTCGAACAATGCAAACAGAAAACGGATGATTATCGAACTGCTCGGTTTATGCTAATTTTCGAAGACGCCGAGCTGCCATTGGCGACGAAACGTCGCTTAACTCGATACTAGGCCGCCACGTTTATCCGCTCTACTTGTCGTTTAGATGCAATCTTTACGAATATTTTCTCTTTGCGGCTGAGCATTTCTAACGAAAACGCTCGAGTGTGCTTCAAATTCAATTTTCACGTAAAAAAACTTTTTCCACGTAAAAAGTATAATTCTATGGAGCTATTATTATTATTTTAATATTATGGAAAATATTTTTGTAATTAAGATAAAAGCTTAAACGAAAATAATTTCTCGCTCGGAAGCGGCAATTGTAATAATTGAGAATTGCCAATGAATTGGACATATCCAATTAGCGTGTAAACTGAATAATCAATGAGAGCTCGGTGGCAACTCGTTGAACCCTTTCTGAATCTGAAAGATATCGCAGGTGACGGATCGCGTCCCCAGCGCCCGGCAGCCGGCTGCACCGCTTGCGGACGGCGATCATGAGCTAGACAGTCGCAATTAACGGTAACGATACCCCAGAGGGCGGCCACCGCCGCCGCCCGCCGCCGCACCGCTAATTAATATAACCAGCGACGATTCGTTCGCGATTGACAGGAAAACGCTGTCTTGCTCAAAACCCCCGCAATTTGTCAGGGAATAAACGGACGATTACACAAACACAATGTTTGACGTCATTTCACGAGGCGCGAGCGGGGCTCTGATTGATTGTTAATTGACGCTCTCTGTTATTTTACCGAGCTATTTTGCCGTTTTCTGCATTAACTATTAACGAGAGAGGGATTGATGCATCATCGCGCCCGAGCTCAATCGAATTATTCCAACGAGCCCTGCTGCTGCGCTCTTTTCAGGCAAAAAGTATATCCATTCTGTATAATTTAATGTATCGCGGGTAATAGCGGGGATGAATTGCTCGGTGCCGTGAATTCTTGATAAACAAATGAGACGTCAATTTCGGCATGTCGGGGTTCAAACTTGCGCAGCCGATTCATTGACAAGTGTTTCATTACAAAAATTAGATTATATTCATTGTAATGCTTTAACTCGTTTACATCTATTCGGCAATAATTTTATCCTGCTTCCTTTATTTCACTGGTCATATTATTTGTTAATCGTGTTAATTGTATCTTAGTTTCTTGATGCTCCTGCCACTTTTCGTTATATTTATACTTTTCTGTTTGCAAATCTTTCCAATTTAGTGTATGTATAATCATTGAATGTTAATGCTTGATTAATTAGCCAACAATCTAGATATTAGTATTTTTCAAAAGGTCGTGCAATCTTCATCACTCACAAAGAGAAGAAAAAGAAAAACAAAAAACGAGTATGAGGACGGTGCAGAGGCTGCGCTCCTCACGTGCGGTTAAATTTAGTTTTAATTAAAGAAAGCAATCCGCCAACAGGTTAATTGCAAGTTAGATTGGAAGCTTAGGATTTTGTTGAGCGGCGAGGCTCGCAGGGGGCGATTCGCGAGAAGCATTCGTTTCTCGGGCGCGCGCCGAAGAGAGGGTTAAATATGCCGGTATAAGTACTGATAGTGCGTCAACTTGTTAATGGAGCTATCAGTCAACACACACGGCTGACTGACGTCTCAATCAAACAGCAACACATTCCCCGGGAGACGTAATCGCGAGCCTGATTGTACAGCATTCGATCCATCCCCATCATGCAGATGCGCGCGTTATGAAGCAAATTTCCTCGCTAATTACCCTTGCACTGACCCGCTCGATTTCACTCGCTCCGCTCCCACTGTGGATTAAACTTTCTTGCCTTCCTTTCTGCTTTCAATTACCTATTTTGCGGAAATGTAATTTAAGATTTCGGCGAAAGGGAGGAGGGAGTTGCTGATTAAACGGCAAAAAGGTGCGAAGAAGAGTACTGCGAGCGGCGAAAAAAAGGCCAGAGCAGATGCGACTTGTCGAGCAGACTCGGACGATTTTCGCCGGAAACAATTTGTCGAGGCGCGTTGCGAAATTTACGCAACGGGACGCTCGAATGTGTGGCCAGGGCGAGTTGTTTCGCATGCAAATTCGTTTTATTGTCAGGCCGCCAAGCGGGGATACGAAAGAAAGGGAAGAGGGACGTAAACGCCGGCAGCTCTTCCTTCCAACTTAATTTCCCTCCTCTCTTTAATTACTGCCAATTGTCCGGCGCGAATTGCGTTATGCTCGCGACGAATTTCTCGAAAAGCTCTCTCTCGCTCTCCTGCGGCCGTCCCGAGCTCATTTCGGATGTAGATTTGATGCGCCGCGCGCGCTAATTTATTTTTAAAAACCGGAGAACTAAGAAAAATAACGAGGCTATTGCGTAAATTGGCTATCGTGAATTGTTAATATCGCAAAAGCGCGGAGCCAGACAGTCGGAACGGAATAATGCTATTGACCGCACGAGGGGAGGGCTCCCCTATCTCCCCCGTGCTGCCCCCAAGGAGTAGCTGCGAGCGCGTACCTTGCGAAAAGAGTACAGTTCTGAGTAATGATC
Organism: Ormyrus rosae; assembly: GCA_035047165.1. Classification (NCBI taxonomy): domain Eukaryota; kingdom Metazoa; phylum Arthropoda; class Insecta; order Hymenoptera; family Ormyridae; genus Ormyrus; species Ormyrus rosae. Next base: position 16,076,330 of record JAWWML010000052.1, on the reverse strand, counting down.
GATAAATTTAATTATGCCGGGGCGAACAGTTCCAGACATTTGCAATTTTGTTTAAAGTTTTATTTTAAGGAATAAGGCAATTCTAAGACATCCTCTAAGCGTTTAGCCGAACGGCTCGGCTTATGAATAAGAATGTCCGCTTAGAGCCCGTCGGCCGGGATAAAAAAAATCTCTCGCTCTTTCACTTGTACTTCTCACTTTGTTACTCACTTACTTACTTATGTTCTTACTCTACTTAGTTTAATCGGCGAGCTAGGGCTGCCCGGCTTCCGCCCCTTACATCCACTTGTTTTTCCGCCTTATCCCCCGAGGCTAATTCATTACTTAATTCTGCTAGTTCCCTCCTTTCTACTCCTTTCACTATTCTCTCCCTTCCCTCTCAACCCCTTTTCTAACGTACACCTCGGCCAACCTCATTAAGCTCGACTACTCGCTAATTAAAGTAATTGCTAAATAAATTGCAATTACACTAATGGGCCTCGTCCTCGGCTCGCTTACTCGCCTTTTTTTTTCGCTAAATTACTAATTGACTTTTTTGATTTATTTTCAATCACGGCGAGTAGTCGGAAAAAATTGTATAAAGCGCCGCTGCAGCCGCCGAGGCTCGAATAAATCTTTCCCGGCTTACGCGGACACTCGTAATATCGCTTTATCGACTGTAAGTTGCGTCCGAGTGCTTCCGTTCTCTTTGCGCTTATAAATCGAGTTAGCCATTTTTGGGGCGAACAATATATTTTTCAGATTTTCGGCAAATGCAATCATCGCAAACTAGTCCGATACACACCTGGTCAAATAAAGCCAGGTCTTTTTGCGCAGAGGAGCGGAGAAAGGAAATTGAATGTTTCGATATTTTTTCACTGCATCCTGCGCGAATATTTGTGAAATCGAATGTGCGCCGCGCAGTTTCACGCTTGACCGCACGAGACGCGTAATGGGCTCGATTGGTTTTTAATTATTGTCCGAACAAAAATTCGGAGGATCCGAGTCTTTGATCTGACTGTTCATATTTCTCTAACAGGCTTCCTGCGCGCCGCGGCTTTTTGTTTGAAAAATTCCTCCAATATGCTTTCATTAAATCATTTTAATATCGTGCATTGACTCCTCCCTTTTATCATCCATTTTTTCGCTTCTATACCAAGAAAATTGACTGCTCACTGCCCGAAACTTTTGCTATTTCGGCTATTTCTGATTACTCTTCTGCGGCCCCTACCTTTTTCTTCTTTTCACGCTCGCGCGCTAAATTATTTTAATTACTTTTGCAATATATTTAAAAGCAATATCACCGCCTGCGTCCATTTAATGTCAAAATATTATACTTGCTGTAATTAAATTCGTCTTTATTTTTTATTTATGCCAAATCAAAAGCATCGCAATGCGACGAGAATCCCGAGGGTTGCATATAAACTTAATTATAAAATGTATTACACTCGCTTTTGCATAGTTTGCATTTACAGAAAATAAATTAAATTTTCATTATTCAAATACCATTTCTCCTTGTAATGAAAGCAGATCGCATAAAAAGCTGCCTCGAAAATGGCAGCTCAATCATTATCGTAACGAAATTTATTAATCATCATTATACGTGCACTGACTGGCTGACTCTTGTTATCGAGACAATACAAGCAACGGTTGCGATTCATTTTCAAACTATTAAAATAAATTAATTTACTGTTCTGCAATTCATTTTTTTCAGAAAGCTTATAACAAGCATTGAATCGGCTAATGGTAATTCTTAGTTGCCGTTGTTACTGAATAGGATTAATTAGCTACAGTTCGATGTGATTAGTTGCATGACTATAAGCTTATGCGAGATTTCAATCCGCGCATACGCGGATATAATTGAATGCGCTTGGCTACATCTAATCAATTTCAATCTGGTTCATCTTGTGCATCTTGAAATAATTAAATGGTTTCAATGAGAATTGAATTTTCGAATTAAAATATATATTTATTGTGACCTCCCCTCGAATCTTCTCGCTCTGAACTCGGAAGTGAAAGAAAGCTCGAACTCAAAGGCGATCTTCCGTTTCCTCTCTCAATAGACACATTAAAACTACCCCTGAAATCCGCAGCTCCCTCGAAAAATAAAAAAGCAAGCAAGCCGTCGCATAGCACGTTGGCGTTTGATCGCGCGGAGCAACTCGAGCGCGTATAAGCTCCGAGCGAGTTTGAATAGCGTCTGCAGTTGGAAGTAGGGGTTGCGGGATGCCCGACTTGAAATGAATCGGACAAACGGACAGACGTGACGGGCATAATTCGCGGTAAGCAGTACTCGGGGGACTTTGCTCGCTCGCTCGGACACCTGTCAATTCTCAGCGGAAAGTGTAATGCGATCTTTATCGAGCCGCCCCGAGGAGTTTACAATTTTTCTCCTCCTTTCTGTTTATTTTTAAGAGCGCTCGCCGCCGATGCAAATGCGCTTATTATACCTTGTTATTATGGAAGGCCAGAGTTATTGTTGCATGGAAATTCTGCTGCGGGCTAAGCGGCTCTCGGCTCATTTATATAAAATAGTCTTCATCGATGGCCTTCAATGACTGGCCTTATTACAGAGGGACAGGTTATTAAATGTTTATAATAATTTAGAAATTGGTAATTAAATTGCCGCTTCACCCCAAAGTTACTTATTCTCTAAATGAAGTGGAAAATTGCGGGAAAAGTTACGCAACGATAACTTCTGTTACGTAACGCGCTTGGATTTACTTCAAAAATACATGTTATAACGAAGGCATAGAATTCGAACTTTGCGAAACTTATTCGAATTACGCCATTAATGCAAGCTAAATATAAGACAATATAGCTGTCACGACTGAAGCAGGCGGGTTCGGTCTGCCTTTATACTTATGAATTATTAATCGTAAAGCACACAGCACTCCGGTGCATTACGTATTAACGCTAAGCTCGGTGAAAAGTCCAAGTGGGGTATTTCGTATCGGCCGGCCGGTGGCGATCTTTCTGCAGAATCTAACAAAGTATTCAGGAGCGACGGCGGCCCGAAACTCTGCGAAAACAATACGAGAAAAAGCCGCGTCTAATTGAATTTACGAGAGAACAATTTACGGGCTCGCGTAAATTACGAGCGGAGCCCTCTCTGTGTGCGTAACGCACTAATTGCGCCGCGAACGCACCTGCTCTTCTTCGCGGCCAAGTTTCTGCTCTTATTCTCGTTTAACGAATAATGGCCCAATTAGAAAGTAATAATACAGAACGTTTCTACGCGGACCTCCTATAGTGAGCTACGACTTTTGCACCGGCCTCTTATTATGTTAAAAAAAAAAAAAAGAATGCATTTACTGCTCTGTTGGTGTCAGGAATTAAGCTTCAATTATTGTAAATATTTCAGCTGCTGTGCCTTAAAGGGACTGGTCATATTCTACACAAATTTATTGTACGCGATCGTAATATCGTAAGTAAATAAATTATTTACTTACGAAAATACGTCCCGTGACACGGTCTATTTGAATTAATTCATGCCATATAAATACTTGAAAGCATCAAAGGACAAATAGAGCGTCGCTACATTCTCGAGCTCGATATTTCAAGTTGAACAAGAGCTGGCGCTGCCTGTATGTGCTCAGTTCCAAAAACGTCCGTTTTTGTCCACATGACCGACAAGCAAGCAGCCAGTACCTTAGGCGCGCTGTCGAGGGAGCAGCAGCGGCGGCAGGAGGAAAGAATCGAAAAAGCCTGGGCGCGCGGGAGAGAGAGAGAAAGAGAGATTATTTTAAACGCCCTGCGGCAGAGAACTTCGTAAGGGAGAGCAAACATTGACACGACGCAATCATTTACGCGGGATCTCCAGCGTTCCATTAGCCTGCGCCGCGATAAGAGCGAATGTTTGTACAAGGCCGGCTCGTGTACTCTTCTGGAAAGGCCATCCGAGGCATAGAAATCTGAAATAGTGCGAGGCCACTTGTGCTCGTTTCCGCTTTGAATAAATACGGCTTCTCGCTCTCGATGACTTTGGGCGCCGCTCTCGGCTCGTTCGATTCATTTTTCTAATTTCAACTGCCCGGTCAAAGAACTCCTGCCTCGGATGTTGGCTCAAAAATTCATTCGCTTCTCTAATTTCTCGATTTTCCCAATGTTCAAAGCGACGCAAACGTACTTCGTTCGGGAATTTAACTTGTTTGCCGAAAATATTAAGCGCGCGCAGTCTATTACTTTGTTGAGCGCCACTTGTTTTCAATTCCTTTTTCAATATTTCGGTTCATTCGTTAAAAGCGTGTAAATATTGTTGATTGCCACGAGAAAAGTCAGTCCAGTTTAAAAATTTGTTCAAAATGTTCTAGTACAAAACAAACAATGTTCGTCTTTGGATGAATTGCAAATAGCGAGTTAGTTTTATTGCTCGTAAATTGTCCATTTTATAGCGCCGGGAAGTTGCAGTAATTTTTGACAAAGAGCTCGTCGAAAATGGAGTTTTTCTAGTTCCCCGATCCTCCGCCCGTTAAAAGCGTGTAAACGCAGGTCAAAGAACCGCGGCACTTAAGTTGTTTGCAGAAAATATTAAGCGTATGTAGCGTATGACGCGGGATTCGTGTCAAGTGCCGGCCGCAAAGAACCTTTGTCTTTGAAAGGTAACCTTTGTGTACGGCGAACATCCTTTCAACTCGGCGCGACTGCTGTTGACAATTCGCCTCGTGTTTTCCTTTTTAATTCCGCGAGCCGAAAACTGCAAGCGCGACACAGCCGAAGGTAATCCGCGAGAGTCTCCCGGGGGGGACAATACGCCCTCGTAAGCCGCTTAGCGCCGTCGTATTGACATATAATATTCCTCGCGAGATATCGTCTCTCTCTCTCTCCCTCCCTGCGAGCGTTACCTTATGTACGGAGCGCTAAGCATATTTCGAGTTTATATAAAGTATCATCCGCGTATTCAAGGATCTAGGCGTAATCTCGCCAACGATAACGTGCCGAGACGCCGAGCAGACGATCTGCGGAGGCTCAGACTTTTAGTGTACTTTGAGATCCTGTCGGGCGAGAGACTTTTTATAAGACCCAGACAAGTGCTTTAATTTCTATGGTTTAAACTTTTTTAAGCGTAGTTAAAAAAATGTATTAAATCTTTTTCTTCAGAGTTAATATTTCAAGTAGTACTTGACCTTTCCAAATCTCTACGTTCCGCGTTTGAACATTTTTATAAAGACTCATTATAGTATACTAGTGAAACATCTTCAATTCCACTAAGCTAACAATCAACGAAGAAGCGACGGAACAATCGTACGCACAGCTTGTTCCAGCAGCGTACTATTACGAGGATTTTTTAGTGGCGCTGCGAATCGAGGCGGAAAATATTTCTGGTTTCGATACGATGCACATCTGCAGGCGATGCACTGCCGAGATAGAGATAGATTGCGGGAGTGCGTAAATAATGGCAAAAGGAATGCTCGATAAATAGAAAGAGAGAGAGACAGAGAGGGAGAGAGAGAGAGATGAAACCGATATCAAATTGTCCGATCAGTGTACAAAGAGTTGGCCGCAGAGAGAGAGAGGGAGAGAGAGAGAGAGACAGACGAATTCTCGCTGGAAAATTGATTTTAGCGCGGGAGCTTTGTGAAATGAAACCTGGCTTGAACCGCGCGCTGCCATTAACAACGATAAAAATAATCCAATCCGACGTTTGTTTGATCTATCAACGCGACTATATTTTTCGAAATATGCTGTAGCGCACGATGATCACTCCCGGGTCGAAGCTAGTTGCGCCGAATAAAGCGTGAAATATGGAACGACAGAGTGTATATCCGTCGAAATGTCAGAGAGGGAAATAGTGATTCAGAAAAATATTCGTTACCGGCCATTAAGGATTACATCCGGATTTTACTTCCCTTACCTGACCTACTGCTTTTCCCTGTTCCAGTACTGTACTATAGGTTATTTTTTTTTATGAAAAAAAAAGTTATTCCTCGTCAATTTTTCAGACTATTGGCTATTTCCTGAGGTCCTTTAAATGCTCTTTTGACGTTTCAAAAACGTTTCAAAGCAAGGAATTTGGGAAAAACAACCCCTATACCGACGGTAATTTATCAGTACATTGTAATTTCGTGAAAATAATTGATTCTAATTTTTCAGGCAATGCTGCCGTTTGTTTTCTTTTATTATGTAAATTTTCATATAATTTGCTCGTTTCGCCCGTAAACAAATGGTTATAATTAATTTTTGACGGCATGACTCCAACGCGCGTGCACGCTTTATTACGTGGCGGCCGAGCTAAATAAATAATTTTGTAAAGGAAAATGAATTTTTCATGGCTAAATGAACAATTAAAACAGAAAGCTGCATAAATATTGCGCTCAATTTTCCGATAAAACGCAGTAAAACTTTGATATTTCGCCCTTCTTACCGCTGCTCGGTATTGGATGTTCTGCAACCGATACGGCAAGCTAGAATTCTGCTTAGAGCGTTTTAAAGTATAAGCTTAATTCCCGAACGATAAATTCCCCGAAGAAAAACAGACTACTTAACTGGTAGACTTGCAGGCTCGAACGGTTCCGTCTCGGGCGAAAAAATTTCTCAACGTCCGCAAGCAGCAAGCACGTGCACGCGAGCTTCGCATAATAATCTGAAATTTTCCCCTCGCCACGTACATAGAGGGAAAAATTCCAGCGCAGCGGCCCTACTTGAATAAAAATTTCGCGATGTCCATTCCCTCGCGGGGAGGCGAGTTTCATAGAGGAATTCTCCCGTTCGTGTAAATCCCCGACTAGTTACCGTCGCTCGGAGCCGGAAAAAAGCTTTGTGCGAGGATCATCGCGAAATAAAATTCGAGTCCTTTTACGCGAAAGGAGATTGCACGCCGGGGGAAACGTCGGCGTTAAATGTTCCGTGGTCCTGCGCCGCGGAATATATAAACAAAGAGCGCGAGAGTTTCGCCCCGGCGTTTTATTCCGGCAATAAACTTCCGATTAGGCGCCAAAACGCTCGCGCTACTCTCTTTCTCGAGTAACGGCGATGCTTACCTTGATAAAACGCCACCCCCCTCTGCATTGCGCCGAGTTACGTCAGCTGCGTGTTCGAATATTCCGCGCGATAACTGTTCCGCTGCCTTCCCCCTCGAGTCTTTATTTATTTAATATGCACCAAACGGAATGGACGCTTTTAAATCCTTCGCGTCTTTTACAAATTTAAAATAAATTATTTAACAATATTGATAATAGTGACAAGCTTGAAAATAATAATTCACGTCCAGAATTCTTTAGACGGGCGAATAAGCTTCATCTCTAACGGCAGCGTTCTTAAATATTACAATGCAATTCGCATTTTGACAAGTACTGCAGGTCGGGCGCTTAGAAAATAAAGCCCCTGAGAAAACTCGCTCCTCGACAGTTTGTAGCCAAATAGAGCGGATTCATCAGTAATTCATAGACAGCTCGACCGAGCGCGCGTCTCTCACTCCCGTCTATCCGCAAAACAGCTCCGACTCCGGCGTCAAAACTTTGCGGATCCGACGCGGTCTGTCAAATTCCGCGTTCCACGTCAGGCTGCCGGCGTCCTGTGTGTATCGCGAATAATAAAACCGAGCTACCGCGAGCCTTTTCTCTTCCCGCAAACGATCGCCTTCTTTCGCCTTTTTGCCTGTATATTATTTAGAGTACATCTGCTGTTTCCTTTTCGGTCCCGTTTCAACTTTCTTACTTTCCGCTTGAATCTGATTGACGTGAAAAAAAATTTTCCTACTTTCCTGTAATATGAAAAATCCTAAAAAAATCGAGTTTTTAACTCTGAATGCAAAAGTTTATTTTGAAAGTTTGAAGCTGGGTGAAAAATATAGCCGATAAAATGTCCCGACGGGCAAACTAACTAAAACGCAGCTCGGATCAATGATATTGGAGGGGCGCAGAATATGCATTCCGTGGTCTTTTTTCATTGTTCGGTTGCCGTTGCAGGTCCTCCTCCCGCAGAGAGGAGGCTGGAGCCCGGCGCTTTCTTCTCCTCTCCGAGGCCGAAAAGCCCGCGGCGCCTCGCGCGCTCTCTACTTACCTCGAAATGAATCAAGTCCCTGCTTTCCGAGGCCAGACAGGTGCTTATTACGGGCGCAGCCCTCAATTCCTATAGGGAGTCTCGAGCGGTATGTGCGAGCCTCGAGGAAAGTTCGTGCGAGCGGACTTATCGCGCCGTGCGAATCCGGACTCTTTCGAACGACTGATATCTCGGCTGGATATCTCTCTGTCTTTCTCGGCTCTCTGCCTCGCTCCTCGCTCGAACTCGAGAGGAGGAGCGATTAGGAGGCGTCGGCGAGGAGTTTCCAGAGCCCCGGGAGCTTCCAAAGCGATTAGATTTCGATTTTATTCCCAGGAAGAGGGCACGTTTTGCCGAGTAAATCACCAGTCTAAGCCGAGATTGCGCGGCCGCGGTTGCTACTGATTTCGAGATCGGTTATATTTCGGCAAACTTCATTTTCGGCCAACAAAGTCGACATTTATAAATATTATTTTTCGAAACTTTGTTGGGCAAGTTGTTAAACTTGCAAGAGATTCCTGAAAGATTAAAGACCCGCGTTTTATTCTGACATTAAATAGGATGAAAAATGGCTGAATAAAATTTAAGGTTCAAGGAGCTCAAGATAAAATATTTCATTTTGCAAGAAAGATTTAAAAGCTGTGTGAATACAGTCGAGAAGAAATGCAATGATAGTAGAAGAAACCAGCCAAGTACGTAATTTTATGTTTAGTAGATACAAGTTTACGGCTATTTTATTACATTATAGCAGCCAGTAACATTTTCAGTCTGAATCTAAAAGTAATTTAGATTTAGTTTGCAAAGAAAATCGTTGAAAACGTTTTAAAAAATCATTATCGCCCCCCGAACTCGTGAATTTCCTCTCGAAGCTGCTTATATCCCCTTGAGCAACGTTAATCAGCTTGATTAAAATGCACGCCTCTCTAAGCTCGCGATCCCCACCTCCCCCCCTTGGAAAAAAAAAGAAGCCGCGCAGCCCTGTTCATTTGCAAGAGCGCACATTAAATCGTGACGAGAGAGGCGCGACTCGCTAACGTCCATAGCGCTGCGAAGAAATGAAGGCTTAGCCACGTGACTCGGCCGAGAGGAAGAGCCTAAAGCGACTATTGTCTTGGCTCGGTGGTATCGTTGCGCGCCGCATACCGATCTCGAGACTCTTCCCCCCCCCCTCTTCCGAGCGTCTTCCCCGAGCCGCATAAACATGTACAACGGCTGACATTAATGGCCGTGTCTTCGGAAATGCCTCTTGCGGATTTTACTGTGAGCGCAAGCTATGCTAATTTACCCCCGTCGCAAATTATATTGCCGCGAGAGAGAGAGCGAATTTTGCGTTTTATCGCGAGAGAGCCCGCCTGCCTGCCTGCGCGAAGAAAGTCGACGGTATAACGACGAGCCGTTAAAGCTCTTTTGCGTTTCTTGCTCTATTCGGCTAATATCATTGGCTGCGTTAAGAGCATTGACGGGGACGGGTAGATTATTTCGCAGTTGCGCGCGGCCGGAGATTAGATTGCGCTCTTCTAAAAAGCTTCGAGCAAGAGTTTACGGCGGAAGGGAATGCCCTTTTAATAAGTCATGTAAAGAGAGCAGCAGGGCCGATGCAAAGACAATTAGCTCGGAGATTACCGCGGGCGTCGCAGTTAATTACTTTGATCGTTACACTTGTCGGATGAGTATCGAGCCGCGTTCATTAGCCTATCTCGCGAATATTCGCGAATTCGTTCGCGGCCGAGTAATTACGGCTTTGTGTCGGGTGTTATCGTCTCCGACGATCGGCAACCGCCCGAATAATTATACGTCCTCCTCTCTTCGCGGTGGCGGCAGCGGCGGCGGCGGCGGCGGCAGTGTCGAAGTACACACTCGGACAAGTTGCTATGATTCGAGTCGCTCATAACCGTGGAGCGTTCCTTCCCTTCGCTTCGTGCATCAGATTAGGCCGCCGAATTAGAGCCTCGTGTAGCCAGCCGAGATCGCGATATTTCGCCCATTGTACATCGAATCTTATGTGAGTGGGTGTCTGCCGATGTGCGCTCCGCCGGAATTACCGCTGGATGCTTGCTCATAAAGCCTGATTGCCGCCGTTTATGCACTGCAAACTTTTTCCCTCCGCGAATTATTCCGGTACCAAGTCTCCTTTATTCCCGTTTTATGATTCTCTCTCCGGAATAATACTTGTTTGGAGAAGGAAAACCTTTTTTCCTTTATATTTTACAGTGTGAAAGGCTATTTTATTTATACAAATAGTAAATACGTTCTATGTGCCTTTTCGAATGAAACTGAATTAACTTTTAAAAATTCTGATCGCTACAAACTATTTGAATGCAAAAGGCTAAACTTTTATGGAGCCCGTCCATTTTGGAACATGGAAAATAAAGGTCGTTCGGAAAAACTGAAGAGAATCGCAGCTTAAAAAGTGCTTAAACTCTTCCTTGGAAAAAAAGAAGCGGGAGCAGCAACATTTCGTAAAATTCGCGGTAAATGCAAGCAGGCGCCCATTTGGCTTTGGCTCGCGCCATTCAAGATTTAACGTCTCTTTCACGCCTTTTATACTCATAAAAGAGACAATTATATAACGCGCTTAAAAGCCGGGGGGTTTACACGCGGGACTCTCGGTCGTCGGCGTCGCCTCTGCTTTTTCTCGGGAGATCGCGAAAGAACAATGGCGCAGGCGCGCGGCCCGCTCGTAAGCCGGGGGGCGGCCGAGCTTTTTGCGCCGAATATAAATGAAATAAAAGCGCGATATTAGGAGCGGACGCGGGGAATTAGAAGGTAAGCGGGCGCGCGCATAATGCGCGAGCCTCCTCGACGGCCGAGATTTCGTCCGGATTTTCCAGCGGAAGAGGGTCCTCGAGAGCCAGTAAGCGCTCGGACGCTCGTTACGCCGGTTTACATGCGTAGGTTACAAGCGCCGGGATCTACCTGTGCCTCGGGCAAAAATTCCCGGATCCGCTCCACCGGTTTACGTTCGATTTTAATTCTTCTCTAACCCTTTTTCCGCTTTTTATTTCTTCTTTTGTAAAATCTGTTCAAACGGGCTTGTATTGCTATGGAAAAACTTTATGCGCAAATGATTTCTAACATTTGATTTCATGTAAAATAATGATCGCGTGTAAAATAATGAGCGGAAAATAAAATAAAACAGCTATAACGAAGTAAAATATGAAAGAATTAAAATTTAAAATTTAGATTCCGACTGGCATTTCGCATTTATTCGCCCGTTAATAAAAGAAACGAACATCTGCTTAACCAAAATTCGCAGGGAAAAAATCACGCTCAAATACATCCGCAGCCGGAGCCGAAAACGGAAAAAGCGGGCGGCCGTATTTTTTACAAGCAAACAATTTTAACATATTTCCCGCGATTTATATCCGTCTGTGCCGCTCCGAATAAATCTAGCTGGAAGGGATTTTTCGCTTTAAGCTCCGGACTTTCGAGTCCATTATCCTCCTCGAGTCCACTCTTGACCCTCGGCTCGCTCTCTCGAGTTGCGCTCGCGCGATTTGCCCGAGTCTCTCGATACACATTTTATACATATACGCTCGCGATAGTTCGCGAGGCTAATCCCCCTCTCGAATCGTCGGAGTAGCGAATTAAATGTAGAAAACGCTCCCCCGGCTTTGCCTCTCTCTCTCTCCGTTGTTTAACTCGGGAATTTTGCGAATATTATTTTGCTTTTTTTGCGAGCCGATTTTTTTTTTCGCCAGCCGCTCGCTGCGCGCACTTTTCCGGGCGTGCATTTTTTTTCCGGCGGCCTTGTTTTTTCAACGACTGCGCCCGCGTTCGCGTTCGTCCGCTCTAAGGATTATTCGCGTTTCTTTGGCTGGCATTCAATCGGGCCCTGCGCGATTTCGCTGCGAGTTTCCGCTCGCAGAAAAAAGTCGCAAGTCGCGCGCGGCCTTGTTCTCGACAAGCCAGCCTCGAAATGCACGCTCTGTTTTATGCGAGTCTTTTCCTTTGAAATCCCTTTTCCCGCTGCGCATCGCTGCCGATGTCGATGCCGAGCCAGCCGAGCGAAATTATCCACAATGAAGTGGCCCTCGCTGCAATGTTGCCGTGCACGCAATATTTAAATCCTACTTTCGGAACAAATTTAATAAGCACCGCGTCCGAAGCGTAAAATCTGAGCGAGCAAGTGGAGAATTTTCCGGCGATAACGAGAGAGAGTCCACTCAAGAGAGTGAATTGTTCGAGGATCCTCTATGGGATCAGTGCCTCCAGTTTTTCACTCGAATTAGCTGCGATTATATCCTCTGAAATGGTTGCGTTGAGTGGTGAAACAATGATTATTGCAAAAAATTTTACACCATTAATTAGTTGATGTATTGAATCGAGATTTTAATAAAGCACCCAGGACTTAAATTAAAGTAAATAACGAAAGTGGAGCTTTTGCCAAGAAAAATACGACTCTTCCCCTTAGTCGCAGATTACAGTCACATATTTTATGAGGGTATTATACGAGTTAGCGAGGAGACATTCCAAACTTTCAACTTTGGAGGTGGTAATTGTTAGAGAAATGATTTTTCAGGCATTCTTATGCAAATCTTGACCAACTCCCCATAGGAATATTTGAACAGGGTAATTATTTTCCCGGCGACTTGCAAGGAATCCTCGCCGGAATTTTCCGCGTGTCATTTAGCTCTCCGCCCTTATCTCGTTACGAATGCCATTGTTCTTTTTCCCCGCTTGGTTGCGCAAAAATACGCACTTGAGCCCTCTATAAATCCGATGAAAAACAGTATTTAACTAATCAGTCGATAAATAAGGTAAAATGTTTATTTTTCTTTACTCGAGCCTCCCTCCGCTTGAAGTATCCGTTAATAAACTAAAGAGCCAGTTGGGATATTTTTCCGGGAGGCCGGGACATAAAGGTCTAATCCCGGGGCAGAACGCTCGGGCAGATTTGCGGAACTCGCGAAAAATCCGCGAAGCGGCTCGACTCCGTAATAGTTATATTCCGGCTTTTGTCGCAGACTTTTGCCGCGCGACATGCCGAGCTTAGTATTTCCGTACGTGCGCGGCCTGCCCCGCTAGGATTTCCCGAGCGGAAGCCAAGCGATGCGCAAGCGACCCCTTTTGTTTTTCGAACAAAAGCATTCGGCAACGTGTTTTACACTTTTAAGCGGCAGATAGGGAGAGAAAGACGCTGCTCCTTTGCATTAGCCCTTTTCGGGCTTACGCTCCACTTGCCATGGCTTCCCCGGCGAATAATGCTCGGCTCGAAAAGAGATCGCTAATCTTTGTCCTTTCAAATTTCTCCGACTCTTTGAAAATCTTTCATAAATCAGCAGGTAAAAATACTGCCTTGCATAGGCGAGTGCATCCACCCGTTATTTCGAGTATCGGTCCTCGCGTGCCGCGGTTGGCTGCACTCGGGGGCTCTGTTTATTTTATTGATATCGAGCGGCACATCAGCCTTATCCGCGAGATCTTCCTCTGGCATCGATCGCGAGCCGAATGAAATAATTAGGAGGAGGAAAAGCGGCACGTAAACGAGAAGCTTCTTAGGCGATTGACTGCGGTAATTAAGGGGACCGGAGAAGACATAACTCCCCCGGAGAACAAAGTCGATTACCTTGGACCTTACGTGCCCGCCGGAAGCCCGAGCACCGGACATCAAAGCTTCGGGCCAAGAGAGGAAGCCTCGCACGCGGAGCTACGCGGAGCTAATTAATTCCTTCCCCAGTACAATGGATGTGAAAACTCTTCTGGACAAACAAGGTGATCGTGTTTTCCTTTCATTTTTATCCTTTCGAGCTCTTTTCTTGCTGCTTCGGATCAGAGAAATCTTATACCCTTTCTCAGGAGGTTCAGCACACCGTCTAGAGTTATTTTTTTTAATTTTGCGACTGCTAGTTATTTTACCACAGGTCTGTTTGAAAAACAAGTTGTCATAGCTTATGTTGTTAAATTGTTTGATATTTATCTTAATAATTATTAAAGGGAACAATTTTTATTGAGAATTTGTAAGAAATGCATTTCTCATCAAACAAATATTTTATTAATTACATTAAAATGATCGATCACATAACAAATAAATTGCTGCTACTTTAAAAATATTACCATGATTTAACTTGTAAATCAAGCTTTTCACTTGGATTTCTAATTCTCTGCTGGAGAACAGTTTTTTCGTAAATAACCGAGAAAATTCCTAATGACTCGGCCCCTTGATTCAGTATAAAAACAGGGATTTTTCCTAGCAATCTTTCATCTCCGATGAAATTCGCGAGAAATAGGCGGGTCCGGGATTTGCAGAAAGGCGACTAAGTAGAGCGGTACCGATGTCCTCTGGACAGCGCTCTCGCGAGGGTGGAGGGACGTACGTGCATGTGGCCACTTGCTCGGAGAAGGAGGAGGAGGAGGTCGACGTTTATTACTGACGTCACACAGGTGTATAAATAGAGAGAGAAAGAGAGAGGGGCCGAGGCGCGCAGGTGAAAGAGTCTCCAATCGCGAGTGACTTTCCGACCGGTCTCGCGATTCGCTCCTCCTCGCGAGAGCTTGCGGGGCGTGGCGTACGACAAATGCGCCTGCGCCTTTCCTCCTTGCGCTCCTCTCTCTCTCTCCCTCTTGTTGCAGCTTTCTCTATCGAGGGAGCGAGGAGGCCAGGCAGTGCCGCGCGACGCACCAGAGCTGCAGGAAGTGCTGCCGCGGGAGGAGACTCTCGATGTTTATGCTAAGCGCCCGATCCAACACTGTCTCGAGCCGGCAGTTTTTCCTCGAGGATCGGCCGCTGCTTGATATGCCAATTTTTTTTCAGCTCGAAAAATTACCGGTTAAGGTCAGATTTATCGGTAAGTTGACCGAGAGCGCGTAATGCTCGCCTTCGGCCTCCTCCGACTTTCGGCTCGCTGCATTCCGTTCAAGCGCTTTCCGGGTCTTCGCTAGATGGCACTGGCATTCCCGTCGGGGGGGCATTGCGCGTCCTTGACTGCTTCTTACCATTATTTTTTGCTTCAAATTTACGTGGCTTGAAATCTGGCGAGTTGAACAACTTAACCGAGTTTTTAAAAATATTGCTCTTGAGAATCTTCAAGTATTTTTTTAATAACGGCTGAAAATCATTTTTTACAATTTCTGCCTTTTAAGAACGTAAAACTGAAAACTGTTGAGATAAAATTCAAAATATAAATGGGCAATTACGTTATTTATAAGAAAAGAGTTTTGTCCGACTAGAGCTAGGCGGCTTGCATTTACCTGCAAAAAAAGTATCGGAATTGAAAGGAGCGGAGTGAAAGTAAAGTGAAAAAAAGAGCGTGTGTGCGGGGAGTACCGATACCGCGAGGCGGAGTGTAAAGGCGCTTAAGGGGGAGGACTTATGGTAGGGCCGCGGCGCACGAGGGCAACCCTCTCCGGCTTGCGCACGCCCGGCAAGTTTGGTGGCCCAGCCGCCAGCGGTTCTCCAGACTTGGCAGTCCAGTCTGCCGGCGGCAAGCGTCGCGCATCCATCCGCCTCTCTCGCGCTCCGCTATATCCACTCTATCCGAGTCTCGTCGTTCGCAGCTTCCGCATACACCACGATCGAATGTGCAATCGTATCAGACTTTTCGTCTAGCATGACTCGAGCGCTAAGGCTCTGACGTCTGGCAGCAGGAGAGCACCTGTACCTGTATCCTGTCCAGTAAGTACGAAACTCCCCAAAAATCCTGGATCCCGCGCGGCAGGCAGGGGATCTCCCGCGGTCATCGACAAAGGAGACGACTGCGAGTCTCCAAGTTTCGCCGGTTAAATGACTTAGCACACAATTTCGCCATTAACGGGAGGAGCGGCGGCGTTAATGGAAGCCATTGTTCGAGCTATCTCGCCGGTAATAGACAGTCCTCTCCCCTCCTCGGCTCCGCACGTGCGCCAAGCCAGGACGAAACACGTGTACGGCACGCGGGAGAGACAGAGAGAGAGAGAGAGAGAGAGAGAGAGAGAGAGAGGCTCTATTGACTCGCCTCGGCATTGTGACTCCAGATGAGATCCTATTAGGATTACGTTAATTAATCTAATAAGTCGCGAGCCCTCGTAAAACTCGCGCCCCCGGCGACGAGAGAAAGGGTTCAACTTTATTTCCTTACTTCCTACTTCCTTTTTCGCTCTTTTTTTCCTCGGCTTTCTTCGCCAGAGTTACTTGGCTCGATACTTTCAAGGCTTTTAATTATTTTACCTTGAGCAAATTTGGATCCGCGCATTAATTACTATAACCTCCTTTGCACTGCAGATCTCGCCTTTTTTTTAAGCCCTCGGCTTTTAATTAATAATCACTTCCAGCATTCTAGTTTCTTTAATTCGAGCCCGGCTTGTAAATAGCGAAGAAGGGCAGTTTAATTTATTTAATAAGCTAAATTGCAACCTCGACAATTTCAATTATAACAATGTGGCGAGAGGGCCGCGAGTACTTACGGAATAAAATTACCTTTCGGCCGTGACCGACGTGCGTATTAATTCGCATTATAACCTCGGACGAAAAGCCGCGAATTATCCGAAATTACAGTAATTATTTTAAATTAAATTCCGCAAATTTTCTTCCCGATCTTAATACCATCTCGAGCATCACGTCCGCGCGCTCGCAAAAAACGAGAATCTCTGTTTATTTTCGATCCGAGCGAACGACGGCAGAGGCGGGAGGAGAGAGGGGGAGAGAGTCGGGCGCCAGCGGCGAAATATTCGAGGGGCCGAGTCGTCCTGGCGCGATTAGGAGCGCAGCTCTCCTGGGGAGGTGGCACAGGACTAAGTCCAGTCCGCGCGCGAATAGAGGAGAGGAAGGAGAGCACGGCGGCGGCGGCGGCGGCGGTGGTGGCCGCCAAGAAAGCGAGAGAGAGAGAGAGAGGAGGAATTTCGCTCGCCTCTCACTCGCTGGATATTCGCACGAATCTCTCGCGCCGAAGGACACTCGCGAGCGAGGCGAGAGAGAGAGAGAGCCGAGACTCTGAGTCACCGGTTGAATTTTAAGATTCGCCGGACACGCTTTTGTGCCTCAACGGCGAGACTTTCATTTACAGCTCGTTCATTAACGCGTATTGAACGACGAATTAATGAGGGGAAAGCCAGAATCGATTTATTTCCGATCTTTTGCCAAAGCCAAATTATATAAATCTTAAAATCTGATGACGAACAACTGGCTTAAAAATCCTTCTATATTTTGAAAAAAATAATAATTTAAATTTAGACATCACCACAAACATTAAGATCTTTTATGTAACGAAATAAAGCAGAAATTTTAAAATGAATTTTTTGATTTTGGCATTCTCTATTTACAGAGTAGTAAAAAATCATAAAAGTCCAATGTGAAAGATGACGTCGGTAGAAGGTTAAATCTCGTCCTAACGCGATTTAACGCGACACTTGTTTCTAGCGCATCGCGAATTAATAGCAGGGCTCGCGTGCAATTTCATTAGCTCGGCGGGGGGAAAAAAAAAAGAAGGAGCCGGAGAGGCGCATGCGTTTGCGCGGAGGCGATGCAGTCTTGGAGATAAGAGCTCCGAAGGATGACGACAGCTCCAAATTAAAAAGGGCGTCGCTTAATTAATTACCCGGCCGCTGAAACGACTTTGATTGCATTTTTATCGTGAGACTCCAAGCGGCAGAGAATGTAGGTGTGTATATACGGGGCCGCGCCGCTGCCAGCTAGAATCTTAAGGAACTTGGCGCTTATAGCGGTAATATTTTAAGTGCTCTCCTTTAATTATGAAGAAATTCGAGGCGTCGAGTAATTTTTTTTTTTCACTTTTTTTGGCTTTGGATTAATAGACTCGGAAGAGTGGTCCGTCGCCGCCGCCGCCGCCGCCGCCGCCGCCGCCGCTGCTGCTGCTACTTCAGGGTGTGCGCTTTTCTTCGGCCGAGTTTTCCGGACTTTTCAGCGCTAATGAAATTATGTAATTCATTTTAATGTTTATTTAACTAGAACTAAATTAAACTTCCTTTATTTGCTAAATTACTGTCGACTAAAAGTTGAGGAAAAAATATTAATTTACTTTTTATCCTGGCTCTTTTTAAGCTATCCGACATCCATAATTCTTGCATTTGTCAAGATTTTGATGAAGGGCATTAAATCTGTCGTATACCTGGGAAGTTTTTAAATCAAGATTAATCGTAATAAAAATAAAAATGGTTAAATTTTCAATTTGAAAAGTGAAAAGGTAGGAAGGAGTGAATGAAAGCCTGATAAAATTTAGCAGCAATTTAAGCTTGTCAGGGAACACAATCTCCCATTCAATCTCGTCACCCGTAGAAACTCCTTCAATAAAGCTTGATTTATGACTCTCAAGATTTATAATTTTCAGATTAGCAGTACTTTGCATAATTAATTACGCTCCATCGACGTTGATTGCGCGCCGCGCACAATTCCCGCCTTCTCTCCTCCGGCGTCAGTCTGACAATGGCCATTGAGCTTGGGATTAAAAATCAGAAATCAGGATGCGATTCATTACAGGCGCGCTCGACGCTCCCAGATGAAATGATCAACCGGTCGCGAGTCATCGTTGCCATTTGCATAGCGAGTCTCTCTCTCTCTCTCTGCAGTTTTGGCTAGCTGCACGTAGCTGCACGCAGCGGGCGGGAGGCTTTAGTGGCTCGAGTCGATCAATAAGAAACCCCCTTCGCGCGTCTTTAGGTCGTGTCCCTTGGCGAATGCACGCCGAAGGCGAGAGGGAGGGAGAGCTCGCACTCTTACCCGTTACCCATTGCTATGCTACCCCCGAAAGCCACTTTATATTTTAGTGGAAATGTTCTACAACCCTTCTAAAGACGTCGAGCGGCACTGCTTGCCGCCGCCAGCTCCTTAGGCCTTTTTCATAATATTGCTCTTATCGAGTCGCGCATTTTTTTTTTTACAAATTTCCTTGGGAAAGTGTTTTTCATCCGGTTTCTCGCCCGCGAGTAAATAAGGAAAGCAAGAATAATATTCAGCAATTGTTGGAGCGGAAAAAGCGTGGAAAGCAAAGCCTCTGGAAAGAGCGGAATTTTGATTGACGAGTGGCCGCATGGCCGAGGATTAATCCGCAGCCTGCGGAAAAGTAGGCCCCGGGAAAAATGTCTTTTCGGGCAGAAATGAGAGTAAGATAAAGGCCGCGAATGCGTAAGCTGGGGGGGAGATAAAAAAGTTATTGTCTCGGAGAAATAGCCCGGGGAGTCCGATCTGCTTCTGGGTCGCATTTTCATCAGGGGGCCTGCATTGTTGCTTTCCGAACTTTTCTTGTCAAGGGATTTTTCGTATAGCGCGCCGCCGCTCCTTTTCATCATATATGGGGCAGCCGCGCGAGCTTAGAACAATTCCTTGCTCCGTCGCTCGTCGCCGTCGTCTTATAAGAGTTCGCGAGAAATTTCCATCGCCCTGCTCCCTCTCTCTCACCTTTGGATTTGATTGAATTTTTTTCACGGCGAAGAAATGTTTCCGCCAAATGAATCCGTTGAAATATTGCATTCCGACAACAGCGTTTCCAATTTTTCGTTTAATAAAAGAGTTCCATATCTCTGTCAGCGAGCGATATCCCCTCGCGCGCCTTTCCTTCTCTCATCCCTTTCCGCTCCTTTGCTCGCCTCTCTCTCTCTCTCTCTCTTCCTCCTTGCGCCGGCGCCTCTTCTTTCTTATGCTCGGCAACGCCAAATCGCTTCCTGCACCGCGTTCCCCGCGAATTTCATCACGCTTATGCGTACGGCTTAGCTATGCGGAGAAATCGACGCATAATGCCGGCTATCGCTGCCGGGAATTCATTATTCGACACGATGCTTTCGAGTCCAAAGTTCCGTGCATTCTTTACCTCTCACTAATACTTACAACGGTCAACGCTCGGCCTACCTTTAATTTTCAATTTCGTTTGACAGGCAAATAAACGCGTTTGCGGGGCTTTAAACTGCCGTCCGGCCTTAATAATGGAAAAAAAAAAGTTGTAAATAAATCGGCCGGTCTACTTGCACAGCTGAGCGTATCGCGGCAATGTTAAGTAATATCCGTAACCCCACGACGGCTCGTCGGCGCGCGCGGCTCCGGCTTGCGGCAGTTTTTCCTCCCCCGGCATTTTTTTATTTTAATAAAACTCTTTGGCGCTTTGTGTGCGCAGGCAAAAACGCTGGATTTTCCGCGTCGCGTCAAATAACGAGAATCGGGTATCATGCAAATTTTAATAGCGCCGAAATCGTTGCGCGCTCGGTTTCGAAAATTAATAACCTGTAACAGAGACCGCGAGCGTTAATCCACCTTGTCAAACGGACGAATCGTCGTAATCCTCGTTGCTTGATAAATATATTCAAATTGGCCGATTTGCGATGCGGTTAAGCAAACAGCGGCCGCATTAACTCGCGACAAGCCTCCTCTGCGCCCGCGGTCTAGTAGTAGACGGGAGAGTACCGTTAGGTCTACTTTTTAGCAAACCTTTCTGCCGAGTGGACGTTTGCGACACTCCGGTCGAGGCGGTGTCAAGACGGAGATCTATCTCCTTTTAAAGCTTATTTCATTTAACTACCACGTCTTAACTCTCTTTGAAATAAAACTATTATCAGCTTGGTTTAGACATCCTGCGAATAAAAAAATCTTTTTAATTCATCAGGTTTATGATTGAAGCATAGAAAGCCCCGCTTATTTACGAGTGTATCCATTAAGATATTTCGCCTCTATAAATCGAAAAACTTCAATCGCATGATAGAAAAAAGGATCGAAGAGCCCCTGTAAAAGGACAGAAAAAAGTATACTTGGCGTATGGACTAGAAGGGAAAGAAAGAGAGGGATAGAGCCTCTCTCCTCCTTCTCTCTCATTTAGCAGAGTTGCAATAAGAGGACTGTTCAGTTTCTCTCGCTCTCCTCGAACTTTGCGCTCGTCCTCTCTCTCTCTCTCTCTCTCTCTCTCTCTCTCTCTCTCTCTTTCCTCGGGTATTCGTATAGTTCCGAGATAGCGGAAGGGGGGGAGATCGAGAAGCGGAGAATGGGGGAAAGGGGCCTCGGATTCAATTATCCGATATTAAACTGCCCCTAACCACGTCCGTGTCGACCCCTTTGGCTCTCTCTGTATACGTGTGGGTTCAAATGGCCGCCCCCAAGAAGTATTAGATTGAATGGACTTGGTGTTGTACTTGCTGTTGGACATACGTCTAGAGGAGCTTGTTACCTTGGATTCCACGGCAGAAAGAATCGCAAGCTTGATCCTTTGTTTTAAGCATGCAGAATAAACTAATTTTGATACTTCAAAAAATGAGCTCTGATTGAAAAGACGCAAGTGGCGAAGGATCATTTGTAATTAAAATAAAGGAGGAAGGTAGTTTTCCGCGAAGAAGGTAAGCGAGGCAATCTCTTGGTAATGAAATTGCGAGCGACTAAACAGTCATTATAACGATTAGGTCATAATTGCTTGGACCGGTAACCAACACGTCGCCGCGGATAATCGCGTCCCCATCCGTGGCTGGGGGCTCGCGTGTGTACCCGGCGTTATATTATGCGCGCGACTATATACACAGAGAGGCCGGGGCCTCCGTTAATTTAGCATTATAATTGATTTGCATATAGATTGAATCAGATAAATCCAAGGCGACGCCCGGGGCAGATCCGTCGAGCCTGCCGCCGGGTCGTGTGTCAATAGAGCCGGGAGGAAAAATCTAGGAGGAAGCGCCGCGGCTCGCTTTCTTCGCGACACGCACTCGGCAAAGTTCATTAGAGACCCGGCCGGCCGAAAGGACGCGAGCATTAATCAAAATTTTAATTACCCGCCCGCGGGGGGAAAAACTAAACGTACCCGGGGCTAATTAGAGCGCGCAACAGCCGAGTAGAGCTGTTATTAAAAACCAGGCCTAAGTGCTGCAGCGTTTAGCGACGGCGCATCGGCCAAATGAGAGCCATCGATTGCGTGCTGCAGCGTGCAACTAGGTTAAGTAACAGGCCGTCTAAACTAAAACTTAAACCCTAACCCTGAATGCCGGCGACTTTCACTTCCGCTCGCTGCTTCGATACTTTTATTCTGGCTAGTTTAGTTAAATTAAAAATCTGAATATCTTTCTAGAAGAATTATGAACGGTCAGTTATTTTGAAAGAAAGATTTAAATTCAAAGATGGAAATGGTCAATTATTTACGTTTTTCCCGCAGCAACGGGTGATTTGACTCGAGTCAAGTAAGGGAACAAGCGCTTAAATCACAGAAACAGCGGTGAGCCCTGTTATTGACTCTCGGACAAATTTATATCGCGCGCCTTTCGATAGGCGCACACACCCCCGCGTCGTCCTCGGCGGCGACGGCGGCGGCGGCGTCATTGTTCTGGTTTATTCGGTGATTTGTGGATTTTACAGCCCCCTCCCTCGTATCTTTCCTCGGCGGCTGCGCCGGCACTCCATTCCTCAGCGCTCTAGCCGGCGTTTTATGGTCGCTGCGAGGAGCGAGATATCTTAATGTCGGCCGCACATTTCTCCTGCCCGCACGCGCCCCTAATCTCCCCCTTCCCTCCCGGCAGCGCCCCGCAAGCATCCTCTAATTGTTCGATTTGTTCTGTTTACGAATTCCCGCGATAGCGCCTAGAAGTGCTCTTGTGGTTTTTAGCGGAGGATCCGCTGAGTGCCGAGGGACTATCTTGAGTATGAGCACTTTGCGCGCTAAGTAAAAGCTGGATTTATCCCCCGTAATGCAATTGATTGTGCTTTTGCCGGTGTCAAACGTTTATCACCGGGATATTTATGCGCCAGTGGGAGAAACAGCGAAAAACTTCACCTTTACGAGTTCATAAACAAGTTGGCCGAGTAATGCGTTGGGACGATCAGAGTAATTTATACCCCGGTTATGGGCTGTAACTCAATCTTCGGAGATACATCTACGCTGTTTAATTACGTCAAAGAAAAAGCTAATCTAAATCAATAGCGCCAATATTTACGAGAGCGTTAATCTTCGCTTGAAAATTCTACAACTAGTTTAGCCAAAAATTTTCTAATTGCTTTCCAAGTGCTTATTTAAGAAGCTCATATTTTCTTAGCGTAACGAGAAAAATGGAAAAAAGTAAAGAGTGGAATTTATTAAAACGACAATGGCTTACGAGGTGCGCGAGCCGCGCGCTTTGAGCCCTCGAAATAAAATTTCAATCGCTTGGCGTCTTCCTCGCTCGGGATAATCTATGGAAGCAAATGGAGCGCGCAAATTGCAGATCAGCCAAAGCAAAACTTGGAACAGTTAAGCACCGGCACACCGGTCTTGTAGTGCCGGTATTTTGTGCAGAGGCTGCAGCTATTTCACGCTTCCTTACTCTTTCCATCCCCGGCCGAGAGTCGGTGCGCCGTTCATTAGGCGAGCTAAATCTTCGAAATTCAATCAATTATTATGCTAATGCGCCGGCTGAAAACTCGACTTTTTCCGCGTGCGCGCGACGATTAAAATAATCCGACACGCTTCGGCTGATTGTTTCCGCGTAACTTTTCTCATTAGCATAGCGCCGATCGGGTCTTGATCGATCGTGTTCGCTGATTGGCTTGTTTGAATTTTACACAGCCGGAAGGCAGAGGCTGGGGCTGCTGCGCGTATTGGCGGCGGTCTTATCTGCCCAGATAAGGGCTTCCATTATGCGCCTCGCTTTTCCACCTCGAGTGCCATCTGATAGCGAGCGAAATTAATCTAACGGGGCCTCTAATAACCTGCTAGTCCTGCTGCCTGCTGCTAGTCCTGGTGACGTATATGCGCCTTCCACCTTTTTACAGGCCAACAAAAACTCTACCTTTCGTTTCGTGAACTATCCTTATCCGATATTGTATTCTTGTGCAGAAATATTTTTCACTCAACCATTGGAATGTAATTATTCTCTGCACTCGGATAGGCTGCTTTTCATATTTGCTATAAAAAACTCAAAAAAGCTAAATTTATTACCAAGAGATAAATCGACTCTGTACCGTCCGATAAATCAATTACATTATTAAGTAAATTGCTTGAAAAAGTAATCATTTTTTCTTCGTTTAAATAATACAATAATATTTATAGATGTTTTAGTTTGATGTTACAAAAAAAGAATTTGGACAAATTGAATTTACCTTTACTTTTAAATGTACGCCCGCTGCAAAGTTTTCAGCTGCAAACGCAGAAAAAAGAAAAGCACCGTCATAAAAAAAAGCTTGTCGGCATTGTTATTCGGCGTCAATTCCGCTCGTTAGGTGATTCGCCTTGATACTTGGCGCCGCGGCTCGCGCAGAAACAGCAGACGCAAAGAGCGTCACTTAGCGGCGTTATTGTCGTTCTACGATCGCGATCGGCTCGCCGAGGCCTATTATAAAGAGTGCTCGCATTATGTGCGTTATATCGCGAATATCTGCGACTGCCAGCAGCCCTCGTAGGGAGAGGCTGCACGCACGATTCGTATCGTCCGATTCGCTCGCTAGTTGACGTTCGAGTTCGTTCTCGAGCCGCGAGAGCATAATTGGTCCATTGTTGTTTCGCGTGAGAGCGAGAATGAGACGAGGAACGATGCTCCCATTAGTTTCCACGCTGCTCTCTTCGCACCTTCGCAGCCGTCGTTATTTTTAATATTTATTGCGAGCTACTTTCCGAGCTGAAGTTTTCAGCCGATAAGGCTGCCAAACATGCTTTCGCCCCGCGTTTTTCCAGATTTTACCACTGATATTTCAAGGATTTTATATATTAGATTGCAATTAATAAAATCAAAATTTTCCTTTCGTGCACTAACTTCCGATCCAGACGTAGAAATACGTTCCCCTTTTACTCGAGCAACATTGTAAGAAAACTTTTACAAACATTTTATTTATCAGGTAATTTTTTACGCGAAATTTACGTTCAAAATTGGACTCGGAAAATTCGAGAAAGAGTCTAAAACTTTCGATATTTTACGGCTGCGTTCCAAAATAATTATTTTACTTTACTTATTAAAATTTTGACATTTCCACTCAATTACCCAACTTTTTATATTTTTACATAAAACCTCTTTCCTCTTTCTATTTACGTTAAATTAAGTCTGAATGCTGGATTCTGGAAAAATACTTTTACTTGCTCGAGTTTATGAATAAATTTTTGAACAAACATTGCCTCACTTAAAAAAAGTTTAGTAGTATATTTCATAAAATAAAACCCTGCTTTTCGCTTACATGAAAATGTCAAAATTTGATTTACTTACGGAAATTTAATTCCTAACGCGTACTGAAAAGTTAAATACGTACAACTAATGTAAGAAGACAAAATGCTTATTAGAAGAAGCTTTAAAGAAGAAAGAAAAGTAAAGGTAATAGGCCTCTTGGTTGCTTAAAATTTGGGGCCGGACCGGGCAGCTTTCCTTTCTGGCTCTGGGTTTTAGTAAAATACGCACGAATAACAATAGCGCTCGGGATCGGGGCGCGATAGCCGGGCTCGCTCTCGCTTCCGATCGGGATATTGAATTCGTGACATTTCTGCTTTAACGTATATCGCGCGATAGCGATAGGCATCCCGGCGTTTATGCGCGCTCGGAGGAAGTGATTTTTTACTCTAACAAATAGGCTTTTGTGGCTTGGCGCGTTTTGTCCGACAAAGCCCAACGGGATTCGGAACTCTGTCGCCGCTCGACGATGCCTGTGTGTGCCGAGAGCGAACGAAACCCCGGCAGCGGCAGGGTTAGGCGGAACTTTTCACCGACGCGGCTCCTCCGGCCGCGGATAAGCTCAAGAAAAATTCAGAGGGACCGCTCGGAGGATTACAAACATGAAAGGAAAATTCTTTTATTCACTCAATTCCGGACTCGCGAATTCATTTTTTGAGCGCTAAAAATTAGATATTTAGCGCTGCGAACGAAAGAGAAATGGAATGGATGATTCGAAATGAAAAAATCAGCAGGATTTAACTGAATTTCAATAAAGTTTCCACAGTTACGATGCGATCCAAGTTCATTTGACGTTCGCGAAATTATTCTATCGTGACTAATTCAAACAATATAACTATAACGATAACCGACAATATTTCACTGCACATGATAATGTACGGATTCTAGTAGGCAATTTTCATTGTAACTTCCGCGCATCCCGACCATGACAATGCACCGCTCGGCGAGAGCGGCGGTGGCAGACGAGCGCCCCTATTCCATCGGCTGGAAATTGCAGGGGAAATTCGAAAGTTTGCGAGACAGCGAGTCGCGCGTGAATGCTTTGCCGGGCGATTCGAGCCAATACCCTCTCAATAATGCGATTATTAGCCCCGTCCCAGCTATCGCTGAACCCTCCGGACAATCGCAGAAACGCCGAGGAAACATTCTTCTATCTGGCCGGACGTGTTCAAGATACGCATCGAACCTGCACGCCCACGATTTTCAAATAAACGATCGGGAATCGAAATTATTTTTCCCTGCATCAAAGGCTAAAGGGGGGAAAGAAGAGAGCGGCCCTGCGTGGGCGTCGATGTGTACTTTGCCGAGGAGAAGTGCGCCCGGCGGGATTAAGTGGTCGAGATAATGGCGGGACGATGTCGCGCGGAATGTGCCTGAAAAATCAAATTTTACAAGCCGGATTCTCAATTTATGTGCGCTGTGAGTAAGGACTTTATTAACCGTCTATTCCTTTTTGCAGATTGGCGAGGAGGCAATCGACTGCAGGAACGTATGTGCAGGTAAGACTTTGCCGACAAATTCTTTTAAAATTGCTATAATTCTACATGCGTATTAGTCAGTTAATCGTTTAAAAGAAAAAATACACTTGACGTTTATCCGTGCTAGTCAGATATTCAGCTTTTGCTCATCTGGTTATTTACTGTGCCTGATAATGAACCTAATCACTAATCCAAAGATTAAAAGGGATTTTTCGGAAGGGATTATTCCCGCGAAGAAAGCGGTCGCTATTATTATTCGGCTAAAAGGGTTGTATTTTAGCGGGATGTAAGTCCATCCGAAGGGAGGAAGGGCGAAAGTGAAGCTGCACGAAAGGCTCAAAGAGGGTAGTCGACGCATAACGAAGAGAGAGAGAGAGAGAGAGAGGGAGAGAGAGGCAGAGATCGATGTACGCTAATGGAAAGGAGCTCCGACGGTACACAGAGGGAGAGAGAGAGAGAGAGAGAGAAAGGCCGAACGCGAGTGCATATACGACGACGAGTCTCGTTCGCTCTCCCGTCGCGCATATATCGATCGATTTATCGATACGACAGATAGATACTCCCTTGGTTTACAAGGGTAGCTAATTACGTTTATTACCCCCCGGTTATGTGTTTGCATCGTACACATTTACCGCCTCAATCCCCGGGAGGCGGAGAGTCGACCGCTTGCCCCTCCGACACAAGCCCCGCTCCGCTGTCCTTTGAAGGGCCTACCGAACTCCTTCGCTTTTTCCTTCTTCCGGCTAAACGCCTCCGCTTGGAAATCAAAACCCATTCTAAGCTTGATTCGGTACCCGTCTGGCAAATATGAGCTTTCAAATTGAAACTCGCACTGAAAGTCGAGTAGTATCGCTCAATTGCTGCTAAAAGTCGAGATAGATTAGTAAATTAGGCAGGTTTTATTAAAAAAACTTTATACAAATTGCGTCTAGGGCATTCCGAATTAAATTTTGAGCTGGTATTTAAATGAAGTATAAAGAAAGCATTGCATTTCGCACTAGGACTTTATTGAAATTGGAAAAAAGTCGATTTACAGGAGGTTAATCGGCATAATTGACGGCTGTTCGATCTCGCTCGCATCGCTCCGTGGAGGGATGAAAGGGAGAGAGAGAGAGAGAGAGAGAGAGAGGGAAGGTATGCGCGCGGGGCAGAAGGGAAATGAGAATGAATGTAATAATATATTTAATATTCGCCGGGTCTCGGCAGCTTCACTCTCGGTATTACAAGCCAACCAATATTCTCGCCCCCGTTTTAACTCCCTACTCTTTCTCTCTCTCTCTCTCCGGCTTCTCTCTTTCACCCTCGCTTCGCAGCCCCTTCTTTCTCCCGCGACGCTCAAAGTGCACCGACATTATTTCCGCTGTAACCGAGGCTCAAGGTTAGGCGCCGCCAGCCGCCGCGTAGCTTTGTCTCTTTTTTTTTTTTTTTTTCGCAGAGGGGCTGCGGAAGCGCCGCAGAAAAAAGAACTAACTGTTATGATTCTGCGGATTCGACGCTCTTACTTCCTTCTCAATCTGGTAGATTTTTGCGTGAAGGATTTATTCTTTCGTTCCTTGCCGGCTTCCTCGCTGTATTTAAGTATCGAACAAGGGCTCGATGCGAATGTAATTCGGTAACTGAAACTTTTAAAATGCAGACTTTTCCTTATTTTTAATATTAGTTTTATATTGAATAACATAAAAAGCTCGATCGAAACGTTCTTTTTTTAAAATCGTTATTTGATTGCAGTGATTTTTACTAGAATATTTTTCCGTCCAAATTGTATTTGCCTAAGTAAATTAAAAAAAAGCTGGAAAATTTGATTATAGCGGCTCTGGCTACGGGGGAACATTGATTTCTAAATGACGAAACAAAGTTAAAAAAAGTGTATCAGTCGATAACCGTTTTAGCGAAGCGGCGATACCGGAAGGAAAAAAGTCGATTACAAAAGATGAAAAGTCTGTATGCGAATGCACTTTGGCGGGGCAGGGAAAATGGAGCTTGCAGCTAATTGCCCTTCGGCGCTTGGAGGCCATCCTCGGCTACCGCATCAATCGCAAGGCCGGCCCTAAAAGCATTGTTAGTCGGAGCGCGATGTGTTTACGCTGGCGGCGTCGGCTCAGCTGCGGAGATTCCGCCGGTGAAATCGAGGAAAATTAAATTTCTCCCCGCGGTTTGTCCACATGGCCCCGGCGCACGCAGCGGAGGCAGCGCACGCAGGGCACGCAGCGCGCCCGCAAATTCATAAGATTCAATATGCCGGCCGATCGAGCCGAGGGGGAGAGTTTTCTACTTTACGTGGCATACGTGCGCCTCACCCTCGAGAAGCGAGCGACTTTTACGCGCATGTTAACTCGCGATGGATAAACTAATATCTGCACCGGGAATTTCGTTGGTCCCGCCTTGCTGCTGCTGCTGCTGCTGCTGCTGCTGCTACTGCAATAAATACTAAATCTCCCGGCTTTTTACAGAAATTTCATCGCCTAGTAGCTTATTTTTCAAGCGCGAGACATAATTTTTTGCAGCTACCGCCTCTCCTCGGCGAAGGAAAGAGATAAAGAGAGATAGAGAGAGAGCAAAAGGAGCTCGAGGCGGCGAGTTATCGTGCGTGTGCGATTAGCGCAAAAACGTGCTCCGCACGTGTGCATCCGCGCGGCAAAAAACGTACGCGAAGACGCCTCTCGTGCCGGCTTGATTTACGCGAGCGGGGCGTTCCCGAGCGCTGCGAGCGCGCGCTCGCTCGGAAGCTGCAATTAGTTTATTAATCCCCGCCCGTAAACGTGCCGCCGATCGCGAATAAGCGACTTTTATGCCAATAAAATTAGCCCCTATATATAAAGCCGGCCGGGGCTCAGTCGTAAAGTCGAGTTTCGCGGAATCGAGAGGCTCTTTATCGTCGCTTTCGTGGAACGGCGTCCCCAAGATCTGTTATTAGGAGCTTGATCTCGTAATTTTTGACTTCGGTCTTTACTGCAATTGAATTAACACTTCGGGGATTGAGTTGAAAAAATTATATAAATACGATGATCGGTAGGCAGATTCGGTGTCCGGTAAGAGTCGAAAAGTCAATGGGTTTTCGCGGCGACACGTTCGCAGGCTGTTATCCGTAGATACCTCGCAGCTACGTCTACTTTCTCCCTCCCATCGTCGCGGGCCTGCCGCTCTTTTACGAGTTTTATTCATAGCGTCGCCCCGCTAATAAAAAAGTGGCGCGAGCAGAGACATTAAACTCCTCATAGAAACAGGGCCGCGTATACACCTGCACTCGTTAACAAGGTATACATTATATTGCGTAAAAAAGGAGGGGGCTCGATCGTAAAAAGCCCCCGTGTAGGCTTTTTTCGTCTTGCGCCTCTCTCTCTCTCTCTCTCTCTCTCTCTGGCGCGCGGCCGCCTGTACATAAAGTATCGCTGCAGCGAATCGAGTATCCTAAGTACGTGCATGTACGGCTGATATCGAGGCCTGCACTCGAATACTCCTCGGCAGAGTTTTACGATCGGCTCGATTTTTACCCCGCCGATTTACGATACGCCAAAGAGAAATTATTGATCGGCCCTTACTCTTTGAGTAACGCGTCCCTTTTTTTTCTTTTTTTTTTTTTTTTGGTTTTTTTCTTTACAGCCGCGGAATGTTAATGGCGGAGATCGCTTGTTAACGTTAACAATCGGCCGAGCGAGATTTGCGTAACGCGCCGCGGCGCGTTAGTTTTGCTTTCGGGGGAGGGAAAGCGTTGACCCCGGCGAAGCGCCGAGTCATGATTATGCTAATGAGCCGGATAAATAATTCACCGGGGTCGCCGTACTCGATCATTCTTGGTAAAGTCAATGGAAGTGAGATTTTTCGCGGAGATACCGCCCGCCCCGCCGGTGACCATTTCGATTTCGCTATTCTAACGTCCGAAACGAAATAACTTGCTTTGCTTTCGTACGATTTATTATTCTGGTTTAAAGTAACCGCACTTGTTTAGCAAATCCAGTTAATTTGAACCGCTCGGTCAAGTCTTTTGTGGTGAAATATTTATTAGCATTGTTCCGCGCAAAGAAGTTTAAGTTTGAAAGCTCGTTGTAGAATTGCTTTCTTTAAAATGAAATTAGTTTCGATCCGATCTATAGATACTCCGTCCCCGAGTGATATCTTCTGCTGCAGCATAATATAATAATATGCCGCGGTGCAGCGTCATTCCGGGCTTATAATACCGAGTTATTGGTCTTCAGTGATTCTCAACTCGGGCGTTTATAAGTCTGTAAACTTTCGACTGTCATGTTCCGAATATTTTATCGCCGAGGGCATTCCTTAAATATTTTACGACGCGGAAATTTAATCGGCACGAGTAGCGCTCCCTTAATTTATCATTTCCATTCTTCGGCAATCGTAATTTACCGGCCGCAATAATTATGCGACTTTTGATAATTTCGGAGGATCGGCCGCGTCGCTCAGATTTACGCAGGCACTTAAAACGTCGAAATCTTAATTAAAAAGGCCCGGCGGAGAACTGCTCGAAACGGCTAGTTATTAAACTTAACAATCATAGGAAATGGGCTATTCTTTTACAAGAATCGCGAGGCTTTTCAAATAAAACTATTAATTGGCCAGCTTTACAAAGACTCATAAATCTTACAATGCACTGTTTAATAATCGTTTATTGCGCGTTTCTGCTTAATTTAATTTCTATAAAAAGACTTGCGTTTAATGCCGTTGCCTCCCTTATTAGCGGAATCGGCGCTCCTCTCGTGATTGATAAATACCCCGGGAGCGAATGGGTGCGGCCCTGGAGATATCGAAATAGTGACTGGTTTATATTTGTATTGTAATTAGCCGCGGAATAGTAATTCGATTTCGTGAGAAGGTGAATTGTTTCGTTTGCAGCTCGAGTGCTGTCATCGGTTGCTCAAGAAAACAATCCCTATATAAAGTTGGAAGAGCAGGGAAATAAAGGTGCAGACTATTGCACGCTTAGTTTATTTATATTTTTAATTAGAAAGAAAGTTTAAGTTGGGAAGGGGAGTCGTTCATGCAAGAGCGACGACGATTATCGTTCCAAACTCCCATTAGAAGTCGTTAAGGTAGTATTGGCTCGATGCATCTTCCCGGATTGCTTTGGGCTTCTAACTTTCTTTACTTCTACTTTAAAATTTCCTATTTCGAACTTGTCCTTTAAAATAAACACGCACACATCGAGCGAGTTTTAGATTAAAGGTCTCTCTCTTGATAAGAATCTGAATATTAAAATATCGTATTAAATTCTTTTCCCGCTAAAAATTCTATTCGATTTATAAAAAAATAATTAGTAAGTTATTTAAAGCTTGAAACGCGAATCCGGAAGCCACGGAGGATTTTGGGGTTCGTCGGATAAAAATCGGGGAATTTGTTAAAATTTGGAAATTATCCGCGGGGATCGCGCGGACAAATTTTCACGTCGCGCAAATATTCGCCGGCTGAGGTCTTATGGCTTAATATCGCGGGTTATATATTCTTGTTTCGGTGTGTGCATATATGCGGCAAGCTATTTTGCAGACGTGCGGGCACCGACGCTTATATATACCTTATAGGCGCAGGTATTTCCTTATCCCAAAGAAAGCAGGGCTCAGCCCCGGCGAAATTGCGCATCGCCTTAGAAAATTTCATAAACCGGGAAATTCATTGTCGAAATTAAAAGCGGCCGAGTGGCCTTTGAACGGTCGAATCGCTCGGTAGAAAAACATTGTTATTAATAGAAATTTAATTTGAAACGTGCATTTGAAAGTAAATTAAGAACTCGAGCGGAGCTTCGTCAGCAGCGTTTCGAACAGAGAGCGGAGAACAATGCTCAAGAATTACTTTGGTATCGGCAACAAAGGCGGATTGATTAGTGGATGATCCGAGGGAAAAGAAGGAGGCTTTAATGGAATATCGAGCAATATAACGGCCGGGGCCCGAAAAAGGGAAATCAAGCTCCATAAATAAAAGTTTGAAATTTTGGTTGTTTTTTCAGAGCCTCGCAGCGGGTCATCAAATTGTTTGCGATCCATCGGCGCATTTGAAAAATGAAAAAAACATAAAATCTCAGCCATAAATTGGCTGATCGGCACCGAATACTGGCGGGCGATAAAAATCCGGGCTGCGGGGTGTGGGCGCGTAAAGGCTCTGCGCTCTCTCTCTCTCCCGAAAGTTTCTCGACTTTAAAAAAGTTGGACTCGATCGCTCGGGAATATATCTGGGAAATAAAACTGTTATGCTTTCCGCTGATCGATGGCATTAGAGGCACAATGCTCGCTCGCGCTCGACTCTTTTACGGAGCGAGATGCGGCCGGCGGCCGGCGTTCTCGAATTTCCATACACGCTCGGACGAGTCGAGCCAGACAAATGCGCACACATCCAGGCCAGAGAGTCGCGGGGAATATATTCGCTTCCGGCAATAGATTTCCCTGACCTCTCCTCCGCGCGCGTAGTTAGTTAGGGGGTTAGGAGCCCAAGCGCGAGCGCTTGTTTGTCGACGGGGCTCGGACTCGGCGCTACACAATCGGCCCATTGTGCCTCGTGATTTGTGAGGACGATTTTTTCACTTCCGCTGCGCCAGCCGAGCGACCGGAGGAAGAGAGTCCCCGAGCCGCGCCGGCAGGGTTAAGGCTTGATCGATTTATGGGCCGCTTCCCTGGTGACGAGGCTGCGAGGGCTGGATCTTATTCGAGCTATTCTCGCCCGAATCTCATTACGATATTCCAACAGGTTAAATCGGCCAAGAAATTACGATTTCGCTTTTATTCATTAGACACAGATTACCGGATAAGCGCTCGCTATAAATTAGCCGTCGCGACTTGTCGATTACCGATCTGTGTACACATATACATACAACACATGCACGTACACTTCCCGGCTAACGGTCGTTAAGTCGAGCTTCATTGAGATAGACCGGTTAAAAATTAATAACACTCACTCGAGCGCTCGAGCAGTAATCGCTGATTACGCGCCGCTACGCTCATTAGCGAGCCGAGCTTAAGCTTTCGCTTCGAGCTTAATTGGCTTTCCTTTTTCGCGCTTGACAATCGCTAAATCCGAAATTACCTCTGCAGAGGCAGAAATTATCTAAGAACTCTATATCCGGAGCTGCGAGCTAATGTTTTCGAATATCGACTCGTGCAAGAAAGATGAGGTTGCCTCTATTGAAAAGCAAATTAAACTCCCGAGTCAGCAGGATTCGGTTTTGCATCGGCAATGAAGATGGATTGATTAGTACACGATGAAGCGTTCTTAAAATTGGAAGCGAATAGCGAGCCGGGCAACAATACGCCTCGGAGCTCCTTACGCACGCGGGGTTATATGCGTGACTGGCAGAGACTCATTTGGTATTCGAAGCCGGATTGCGAGTTCGACCCCTATTTATTCAAGAGCATTTCGACACCTCGAAGGCACTTAAGAGGCTCTCGCGAGCGTCGAAAAGTCAATAGATCCCTTGGGGAGTGCCAACGAGCGCGTCTTTCGTATACACATTGCCCAAGATCAAACAACGGCCTCGCAGTCTTTAAGCCGGAGCTCAAAACTTAAGGGGAGATCGATGTTTCTTCTCCTGATGACCGAACCTTCCGAAGGGATCCCTCTCTCTCTTTTAAAATCATTTACTCTGCCGCCTCTTTGCTCACGTACGTGTTCTTTAGTAATATTATACTTCTTAATGTGTTGTCCGCCTCGAATATTTGCTTTACGGGCTAATTGAACGTTATAAACGATTCATTTATTGAAAGCGATTAGCTTTTTATTACTAGAGACTAGAGTTAAAAAAAAAGTGTTGGTAGTATAAAAATAATTAGCCGCGTTCTGTCTTGCCTCGATAATGGCAGGCGGCCTGCGACTGCAATCGAAACCGAGCGAGAGGGAAAGAGCGCCACCGCGATGTTTTGTAATTTAAATTAATTGAAAAATATGCACTGTGCGTTGCGGCCCGGGCACGTACGCGTAACGAGCGCGGAATATAACGAAACGCGGGGGGCGACTCGGGGCCAATCATTCGCGCCGGCCGGCAATAGCTTATTGGTTTTTCTCGCTGATTTGATTCATTATCATTCTTGTTATTTATATTTGTACGCTCGATTGCACGTCGGGCTGCGCGAGCGCGCCCCGCAGTCGGCTGCAAAAAATTGTTTGCCGCTCGAAATTCGGGATTATTATACGAGGCCGTGTCTGCCCGGCGAATCATCTCTCGTAACTTCTAATTCCGAACGCGTTCAATTGCGCGGCCCGCGCCCGCTGCTGACGAGTCCGCGAAATGGAATTTTTATGTAGCTTTACGGGATTAGTCAAATTAGAAGAGATGAGGCCGCCGCGGCTTTTCAACTTTATGCGAGCCCACTGTTTACGGACTTTTTCGGACGTTGTTAGTTTTGATTAAAATCGCCCGCTAATGACTCGAAGGCGTGAATTAGTGACGTGCCTTTGCTCCTCGCTTTTTCGAATTTATAGAAAGTGCCAAAACTAATAAAACTGCGAGGCAAAAGTGAATACTCGTGTAATACGAGATTTATGCAAAAAAATGAACGTAAAAGTTGGAAGGCAAGTTGTAACTTCTTTTCAAAGGACAGTTTAACGAATTAAAGTAAGTAAAAAAAGTCAAAGATGGTTAGACAAGAATAATTGTAGTAGGATTCGTTTAAATATAAATTGTAAAAACTCGATAATAAAGCCTGTGTTTACCTTGCAAGAGCAAGCACGCCTGGAACGATAATTCAAGCAGCCGACAGGAAAGGAGCCTGAAAAAGCGCAAAAAGATCGGCTTCTCGGATTGTTTTTCTGGCGGGGCACGCGCTTGCGTATTTTCGCAATTTGTCCAGTCGAGTCGGGACTCGGATTTCTTGAAAGGGCCCATTGTTGCCCGAACGGTACGGGCCTGCTCGACCGATAATGGTCCCCATTCACGAGCCTTCCTCTCCGACGATGACTCTACTCGCCTCGATTCATTTTGCTCTCTTCCCTCCCCCTTGAAACTTAGGCTGTGGGCGTCCGCTTCCAGCCTGTCAATGCCGCTTCTCAGTCGTTTTGTCTCTCGAGAATGATTTCATTTTCGCCTGAACGAGCGAATACTGACTGCACTTTCAAAGTCTGCAATTTTGATAGCCGGAGAGAAAATATAAAGGAATGCAGAGAGGGACTTGAGTTTTGACTTGTAATGGTATGCAGATTCTTGAATGAATTAATCTTTGCAAAAACTTTCCGGGATGTTTGACGAGTTTTTAAACACTTTTTAAAGATCCTTCTTTGTTATTGAAATCAGGATGCAAAAATGATGCAAAATTTTACTTAACTTTTTGGTAAATTATACGTATATTGCATTTTAAGGCTCGAAAATCCTTAAAATCGAAAGGCCGAAGGATTTGTAAAAAAATCGTAAAGCATTTATTCAGGGCAGAAAGTGCAGGAAGTCCGCTCGCGAGGAGCGGAGGTGAATTTCGTACTTTCGAAGGCGCATTCTTTATCAATGCGGGGATCGCAATTGATAAAAGAGGAGAAGAGGCGAGCATAGGTGGACTTTGGGCAAATAAGTCCTGCAGTCTGCAGTGCAGACAGACGATGGAACCCAAGTCCCTCCGGGCCTAAGAATTCGCATCCGGTTCTTTGCCGCGTCTCGCCGACGAAAAAGCGAGATAGAGAGGGAACAAGATGCGCCTTTAATCATTCAAAAGGGCCTGTCGGCGGTCGAGCCTTTAAACGATCCGGCTGAAAATTCGTCCGGACGTCGTCACGCCGAACGAAATTTAAATCCCCTTTAATATTGAAAAAGCTCGAGTCCTGCGACACTGCCATGCCTAATTCATTCCTCGGCTCGATCCTCTTTTCGCTATGACTTGTCACCTACTGAATCATACATCTTCCTTCGAGATACTTTTTCTAGGCGAATCGCCTGTTTAGAAAATCCAATCCTCTTTATTTTCTAGCTACGAGTTTCTTTCCTCGTAATTTCTTTTATTTGCTCTTTGGTGACAAAACGAAATATTTTTCGATGGAAAAGCAATTGTAATTTTTTAATAGTACACATATAATGAAAATAAATTTAAAGGCACCAGCCGCAGCGCACGTTCGTCAAGGGCTTCTTCATGAGCCAAATGAGAGAGGATGCTACTAGATAATAACTCGACCGGAACAGAATTACTTTAATTAATCAGAGTTGAGGCTAAATGAAAGTACATTTGCTCTCGACGCGTAACCTGTGTAGGAGGGAAAATTTAATGCACAAGTGGACGGAGTACGTATATAAATTTTATACGTCATTAGATACGTGAGCGCGCACAAATAATTTTCATACTTGAATTTGTAAATCTTATTTTACCCTTTGACAGCTTATTTCCGACTTTAATTTAGCCATTACTTTTATTTTTCGCTAATTTATTTCTCGAAAAAATATATATAAAATTAAAACTTTCGGGTTCGTCAAACTGACATTTACCATTTTTAAGAGCAAAGGATTAAAAATAAGAAGAGTGCTTAAAAAAAAAGAAAGTTTAATTAACAGAGTATTGAGAAACCTTATCGTTTTTAAGGCTAATTTGCTCTGAATGTAATTTTTGGTCCCCTTATTTTTTAATTAATCTTACACCCTGAAAAAATTAATTAACTTTTACGCAAGTAATTAGTCAGTCCTAAAAAAGCGGCACTCCATTTTAGCACTTAATTCGACTAAAAACAGTAACTCATTAACAATTTGAAGAGCCGATTTTCGCGTTAAAAAAAACGTGCACTTGCCGGAAGGAATTAAGGTAAAAAAGCGGCCGTAAACGTTTAAAAAATTGCCAAGCGCAGCGTTGACGGTCCACACGAGAACGAGAGAATGTCAAATCCCGCGAGAACAACACTCAAGGAAGATTGTTTCTGGGCGTACGCGCGTGTCTGCGTGTTTGTGTGCGGGATATTCGCCGAACGGCTCCGGAGCGTGTGTGTAAAAATAGGCGTGAGTAAGAGCTCGGCAAAAGAGAGAAAAACCGAGAGAAACAGAGTAAAGTAAAACGACTCGATAGTATTCCAACGAGAGCAAAATCCTCGGGAAGCTAATAGAGCCGAGCTCTTGATACCGAAACGTCTTAAGCAGTTCTTTCCACGGCAATAACGCTCGGAGCGAAGCGATTGCGAATTTCCAATCAGCGACGTTTGATTTTCGAAAATTTCAAAATATTCTTTGCGACAATATTTTTCTGCGAGTACACAAAAGTTTCATCATCTAAGTACCGATAGTATATTTCTTCTTCTAAAGGAATTTTTTTTTTTTTAGAAACTTTAAAAAAAGTAACAAATTTCGCCAAGTTTACTTGTTGCTTTGTTCATTTGAACAGTTTTTAAATAAAAGTTGCTTTGAAAAAATAAGTCATCAAAGGATTATCAAAGTTGACTTTGAATTGGAAAGTATTGCATGCAGTCAAAAGTTTTTAAATTACTTGAATGAAGTAAAGCATAAAGATATATAGAAAAGGGAAAAAGTAAATGCAGAAAAAGCATCTCGCACGTTGAATTATCAGATCGAAAAAGTCGGTCATCTTACGGCCTCAGCGGTTTAATGCTATTATCGCGCGACACGTTATTAGCCGAAACCGCCTTCAGTCCCTCTCCGTCTCCCTCGCTCTTTCACTTTCGCGGTTCTAAAATTTAATTAAATTTCACGGTTTTTCGCGATTAAGGAGCGCGCCGTCATCGCCGCGGAGCTCCGGCTCGCCTTCGCTGTTGCGAAATTGGTTTTCACTGCTATAATGAATTTCGTTAATTATGCTCTGTGTTTGCGAATAAGGAGGTTCTCTCGCGCTCCGCTCTTGAATGCCAAAGACGTACCCCCGGCTCCTTTCGTCAATACTATCTTTCCGGGCATTGTTTTACGACAACAAGCTTTGCGCCATTTTCCTCGCTAAATTCAATCAATTATCGCACGTCTTTGTTGCTTTTTCGAGTCTTTTTCCTTCTTCTTCGTGAAGATTTTTCAGAAACTGTCGAGATGGAAAGAATTTTCATTTGCCCCGTAAGCCGTTCTCTTCTCAACTACCAACTGCTTACACTTGGAGCAAAGTATGATTTTACAAGCAGTTTTCTCCTTCCATAATATGAAAAAATGCCGCTTGATCTTTGAAGTTTGAGTCGGCGAAATTGTGAATTAAGGCGGGGGCGATGGAAAAAGTCGCGGCCGGATTATTATTATATACGTCCGAGATCGCGCATTCAGCAGCAGCAGCAGGAGCGGCGGCGGCGGAGGCAGCGCGGCTCTGCCGGTGTTGATTAGTCGGCGGCACCGCGGAGGTTTCTCTTCTCAACGGAGAAGCCCGGCTGCGACTCTGCCTCTCACCCTTTCCCGCGGCGCCGCCAAAGACCTTAAAGGTCTGATTAACGTCCCGCACACACGCGTAATCCCTTTGTTAACGCTCCTCCGCAATCATTTCCTCGAGAAATTAGCAGTATCGTTCTAATAACCGCTCGAAAGCGGCCGGATAGCGATATCCTCGGAATATCCTCGGAATTTTCCCAAAGTTGGAGAGTAGAAAAGTTTAATTGAATAAAGGAGCAAGTATTTCATTAACGGCGTTGCGTCCGTAAATTCTTTCTTTCTCGCAGCTAATCAACAAGTCCAATCGGCGGGGGGGGGGGGGGCAAAGGGATGTCCTCTTCTAGCCTGGGCCTCAAAGGGCTCGCGCGATCGCAATTTATTCGCGACTGAAGGGGGTTAATGGATTTCCATGCTCGCCGGAGAGGCTCCATAATGCAGCGCCGTGTGCAATTTTAAGCAAGCCTTTATTCTCCTCTCCAAGCCGCCGTTGCCGCCGCCGCCGCCGCCCGCGCACACGTACATAAGACTCCGGTCCAATTACCTCCTTGCTCGACGCCGGCTGCTGTTGGAAAGGGGTTGCATGATAGTTAATTACAGCCCTCCCCTTTCATCCCTTCAGCCGGGCGCGGCGGGCTCCCCTCCCCTCCTCCTCCGGTGCCCCTCTCCCTCCCCGGGCGCCACTGCTAATTACTATTTTTAAAACATTAAAAGTAAAGTTTGTTAAATGAGTGGGAGTTAATTATGAAGCTACCGGGATGGAGGTAATTGGAGCGAACGACAAACAAAGGCTCGTACCTGCAGTTCTCTTTCAAGTTCTCTTTCTTCCCCCCTCCCCCCGGCACTTCTCCCTCCCTGTCTCCGTCGTTATTTCTCTTTCGTCTCTCTTTTCACCCGAGCCCGCACTTTATTTTCACGGAAAATTTCTGATCCATCCGCCGCCGTTAATCCCTAGCCGCGCACTCGTTCTGTCGAGCTTTTTCATTCAACTTTGCCAATTAACTTAAAAGAACGCCCGAGCGCGAGAGCGAGCCCCCACCTTTTTTTGGCTCTTACCCCCGCTCCCTCCCCTCCCGGAGCGTCCCAGTTGTGCCTCCTCGCGGTTCCAGCCAAGAACGCGTTTAACGAGGGAAAAGAGTCGACTAGCACGCACGGCTCGATTGCTCTTTCAGCGCGAGTCTCGCTATTTCCGGCGCCATCACTCAGAGACGCCCTCTCGGACGTACTTCTTCCACGGCCCGGCTACTTTGAGTTATGCCTCTAAAGACCCTTTCTATTTACGCCTGCCGCCTGCGTTATTTTCGAATCGGGCCCGATGACGATTCAATCGCCGATCGACTCTTTAATCACTTTGCATATGAGGCGACCCAACTTTGTTTATTCAGCCGACTGCGCAGAAAAATTAGAGGGAAAAGAGTCGAGTCTCGAGGCTGCGGAATGAAAAGGGCTCGCTTTCCGAGAAGCGCGCCGCAAAGATGCAGCTTGATCTATGTCCCGGCTCTCCCGTTCCTTGTCCTCGTGTTTAGTTAATAGCCAATATGCCTCCTAGCTCTCCTTTTTCCAGCCTCCCTTTCATTCCGAGCGCGAGTCGAATCCCAAGAAGAGGCGCTCTCAGTGCCTTTTAATTCCGGCCTTTTATCCCGCTTTCGTCGTGCGAATCCATCATCCGTTTGTTTCGCCCGGCCTTAAATCGCACTAATGACAATGCGAGGCACGGCCGACATTATTATCCCTGCCCCGCGACGAACACGCGGCTCCCCGCAGAGGTACCGAGCTATAATTTCGCTCGTAAAAACGCCGTTCTTTTTTCGGCCGCCTCTCGGCTAATCTGCATAATTGATTTGCGAAAATCGGCGCCAACTTCTCGTCACTAGCTTGCCCTGACGCGAGACGAGTATCTTGGGTTATTACGCGCGGCGAAACGGTAGCCGAGTTACCGGCAATCTCGCGAGTCGGCCCTGCTACTTACTTGTTTGCCCACGTAGCCCTTTCCGAGCCCGGCGCAATTATCGGCCCCATTATCGGCTTTGTATTTTTGGGCCCCAAGATGCTGCCGGATTTTTGCGCTTTTAGAATGCAGATTAAATTCATTATCTTTTATGGGATGACGTGCGTTGAAAATGCTGAAAACTCGAGGATCAATTTTTTGGCAAAATACTTATTTCGATCGATTTTCGATGCAGCAGGCTTTCAAGTATAAAGTCAAGAAAATGATTTATCCTACTGCTATTTTTCAAACTCACACGCTTGGAGAACAAATAAACAAATAAACTATCTTTTGGCTAGAAAACAAGTTATTTCTCATTCCCATTTACTTGAAGTTTCCAACTAATTTATTAACATTATCCTTTTTTTTTTAGTTTTCATAAATTATTATGAAAAGAAGTGCAATATTTGATTGAGCGACGAAGTAAAGTTAATTAAAAATATAATGATTAAAAGATGCGCTATAATTACATTATAAGAACGAGCTTGGAATCCTTCGTTTTAATTAAAAAGGAATATTGTACAATTAAAAGTAATTCTATTAGAGTTCCTCAAGCGGTTTAATGAGTTACATCTTTTAATTAATGTCACCGATTATTCGAAATGATTAACGAGCGTGATTACGAGATTTTTATTTATCTGAATCCGCCGGCTAAATCAGCCTTATAACTTTGAAATATTATTAATGCGCGTCGATAAATTTATCAGGCGAGGCACTTTCATCAAAACGTTTAATCACGCACATTATAACTCTTAAAACGTCCTTCGCGCATGAATATACTTAATTAAATTCTTTCGGCGACGCCACGAAATATATTAGTCCCTTGGCGCGGGCCGCAGTTTATTGCGAAAACTAACGTCTCGGGACGGGGACATTCGTATTCGATTATTATCGAATTAAGAAGTAAGAGCTCGAGTCGTTACTCAAGATTGATCGCGATATCCGGCCGAACTATTAATCCTGATTGCGATGAAACATTGTGCTCGCGGCGGTAGTCTTCCCTTGTAGCTTTTATTTGCCGAGGAAGAATAAGTCCCGCTGAATTTATCGGGATCGACGTCATTGAGTACAATTTGCTCGAAAGCTCCTCTGAATCAGTTTACTTTGAGTGCAGCTCCTCTCGCGTACATATTTAAAAGGCTCCGAGCGAGAGTGAATGTATCCATTCTCCGCTCGTCTTTATGTGCGGGTTACGTCTTTATGAATTAGAGGCGAAATCTGAATTGCGATTGAATGATGAGCAGTTTTTTTATTCGCTTTGGCGCCGCGCTCGAATCGAAGAAAGTAATCGAAAGGATTCGCCGAATGGAGGAATGTTGGATTAACGCTGCCGGTTGGTGGGAGGTCGGTGTACAATAACGTGTTGATTTATCATTACTGTGGCATTGAGGTGCAGGGGCTTTGGCACAATAGGCCCCATTGGCCCCCTCCCGCGCTTGTCCAAGGATGAATGGCTCCAGGTATAGTCGCAGGGAGAGCTGAGGCAACAGCGACGGGCCTCGATAAGCATTTAGATTAGCGTGACGCCTCGAACGTGTTTACGTTTAATTACGCTAAGAGTCTCCATTAGGCTGGACCGCTGCCAGCCTCTCCCCGACCAGCACTGTACTGCAGCCACTTAACGCGAGCTTTTTACTTTAACGCCCAGTCGCCCGATCATTATCTAATACGGGATTTAAAAGCCGGAGAGCTTTTAAATCCTCTGTTTAGTCTCGGACGATAAGGAGGGGATCTTACCTTTGCCGAGCTTAAATGCCAACTAATAACAGCTAAATCAAAAATTATTCCTTTACTAGAATTTAAAAAGGAAATTTAAAGTTTCGCCGGAGCAATCGACGAAGAAAAGATAAGACGCTCTCTTTGTCAGAGGTAAGAAAACGTTTTAGCGGAGGAGGAGCCCCCGGCGCTTTTCTTCGGCGACGAAAACAGCGGTTATTAAGTAGAGGCTACATCGGCGGATGAATATTTAAGACGTTCAACAAGTTGCGGATTTTTCTTTAATCAGAGCCCCCTTCCGTCGCTGCGGTTTATTTTCCCCTTTTTCCGCCTAATTCGTCATTCGCCGTATTTTTTTTTCTCCCCCGCGAGCGCTACTCCACTTAATTGGAATGGAAAATTTTATTTAACCCAATCAATTAAGCGTCGCTCCCGATAATATAAATCTGCAGTCCAATCCATTTGGTTTTGAGCTTTTTTCCGCCGCGGCTCTCGCACTTTTTTCCTTTTCGTTTTATTAGCGGCTCCGGCTACAATCGCCGGAAATGGAGTTTTATTTGCGCGCATTATTCCATGTATAAATTGCAACGGCAAATACAGTTTTTCGGCGGCAAACAAGCCAGCGCGCCACGTAGGCGCGACTCTTTTTTACGTCTTTGCTGCTGCCTCGATCCGAACTTTATCGACTCTCCGCTCTTTCTCGCTTCCAATGGGAGCTTTTCCAACAGTTCGCAATAATACAGCAATAAGTTTTTTTGTTTGCGTGATTTAAAACACAGCTATTTTAAAGGCATCGCAATTCGCTTTCGATAAATAAAGCGGAATCAACAGTAGGTTTCTAACGAGTTTTCCGAGTGAAATGAATATTTCCGGGCAGAAACCGGTTAAGCCTCTCGAGGGTAAATCTTGAAAATTGTCTAAAAATTGGCTTGATAACTTATTCCATAGCTAAAGACATTAAGATACGGGCGAGCGGAGCGCAACATGTGTCGGGATGAAAATTCTAATTTACATGTGCGTACATTTTGCGAGGCAGCCTTTTGAATAGCGGAAAATAAATAAGCATCTATCTATCTTTGTTCGCTTACGTTTTTCTCGCTTTCCGCTCCTCCGCGGTGGCTTGGCACACGATCGCTTACGCCCGCGGAGGTACCGGGCGTTTGTTTGCGCGCGCAGAAAGCTCTTTCTCTCAAAGTAAAGTAAGCTTTTAGCGAAGTGCCTGATTTATCAATGTATTTATTCCGAGATATTGAATTCATTTAGTTAAGTAGCGCCGCTTGCGATTTCAGTTATTTTCATCTAACGCGCTTACGCTCTTCAAACTCTCTCTCTCTCTCTCTCTCTCTTCCTCTCCTTTGCCTGCTTCTCTGCTTTCCGCAGCGAGTAGTGGACTGCCTGCGAATGCTTTTAGCGCGTACCTTTTTAATGCGGTCGCGTTTGTTTATGCGGCTATTATGACCTCGAAATTTAGGTCGCTCTTTGGTGACCAGAGTCCGTATTTTGCCTTTCCTTTTTTCTACTTTAGTAAGTGAGAATTATTTGCTAATTCTGCTCTATGATACTCGGAAAATAGCCTCGTCCTCAAAGGGGCTGTGAATATTTTAATTAAAGAATACAGAACATCGCACTTGTTTTGTTTCAATGCACATATTAATTTATTTTAAATTATTATGTTATTTGTTGCTTGCATTATAAAAGAGCGGCAAAAGTACTTTTTATTCACGGAATAAATGTCGAAATAAAATATTCCGGGAATTTTGCAAAAATAAAATATTGAAATTTCATTACATTTAAACTGCACATTTTATTTCATATAAAAT
This sequence comes from Ormyrus rosae, assembly GCA_035047165.1. Classification (NCBI taxonomy): domain Eukaryota; kingdom Metazoa; phylum Arthropoda; class Insecta; order Hymenoptera; family Ormyridae; genus Ormyrus; species Ormyrus rosae. The sequence goes on along the minus strand of JAWWML010000052.1, from coordinate 16,032,113 downwards.
ACAAAGCGTATTTCGCTGTAAAATTATTATGCAAATTTTCAAAAAACATTATGTACATTGTAAAAAATCAATAAACTGGTACTTTTAAAAAATTTTTTAAATTTACACTCTTTTAAAAATTAATAATCTCTTTCAATAAATATGAATGTAAAAGTATCGAGTGACATAAAAAAGTGTCACCCTACAATCAAAAAGTACAGAAATACTAGTAATATTTAAGTAATAATAATTTTGAACAGCGAAAAAGCTAAGCTGGAAACTTTTGCATTCGATCGGCGCCGCAGTTCCCCGAAGTAAAAAAGGAAAAGTTTGGCGAATCACTTAGGTCGAAGGCGCAAAGAACGCAATAGCCAAGAAGCACGTGACCGCAAAACACTTGGAAATGGGTAAACGCAGGAAGAAGGAGCAGGAGAAAGTGAAAGACATAACCGCTTAGAAGTGGAGCAGCTGGCGGCCGCTAGACGACAGGTATGCGACAGAGCGTAAAAATAAAACCAGCGCGATTATGCTCTCGCGGAGAAAACGTAATAAGCGATCGTTCGCTCGTCTTTTTCGCGCCCGCGGCTCATATACAGTCGCCGGGACTCCGGCCAAGAGCCGGCTTTCCACCTCGCGAGCAGCGATTTTTCTTCGACTTAACTGGCGCTTTACGATTTAGCTCATTCAGCCTGACTTGTTAATTGTAAATTACAAACTCTTAACTCTTCACTGGGGATTCAAAGTCTCTTGCTGTACAGCCTCTATTTTTATTGGCCTTTTTATGCCGAATAAATGAAGAGGGAAATTCGAGCTTTCTTACATTATTTAATAATTTAAAACGGCGAGTTATTTAAAGAGCGGATGAATTTTCATTCCATAATAAAGAGGAAGCAAATGAATTTCTCCTAGCATGCATTCTCGAAGCCATGGCACGTCGATGCTAACGCGTCGCCTCTTACGCCGAATCGGTCGCTTAATTAGGAAGAAAATCGGCCTCGTAAAGCGGAGGCGAGTTCTCTTTCTCCGTGCAGGTCGCTGCTCGGTGCCTCGGCACGCGAGAGCCGTGAGAGAAAAAGACATATTCGAGCGGCCGGGGCGAGAGGTGGCGCGGCCGTTAATTGTGCGCTCGTCCCCTCGCGCCGATCGCGATTCAGCGCGAGTTTACATGCGAGCTCGCGCGAAATGAGACGGAGACAATGTCCGGTTAAATAAACTCTCGCCGAGCTGCAGTCCTCGCCTCGTGCAAAAAGGCAAAACAAGCAGCTTCGAGGGGCTGCTTCTTATTATTATATAACATCAAACGTATAGAAAAACGAATTTGCTGCCCGGATTTTCTCTCTGCAAAAGCGGAGCTTCCGGGGCTATTTTTGCAGGAGGGAAAAGAGCTGGCTTTATTTATCTCGGCCTTTATTTATTTATTTTCCTAAAGATTTGGCGAAAAAAATTCAGTTACGGGATAACGCTTGGCGGGCGGGTGAAAAATTTTTCAGATATATACTCTCTCCCCTTGTTTTCCCCGTTCGTTCTCGCCGGCTGTTAGTCGCGGCCGGCTTGCACTCTGCCGCCGCCGCCGCCTCGGCTGTTTAATGCAGTCCATTAGAGTGCATTTAGATCGAGGGATAGTTAAAGCGCGGCCCGCCGCCGACGTTGGCCCGGCCATCTATGGAAAATTGTATGTTGCCCCCGCACGCACAGACAGCACCCCTTCCCCTCTAGGTTTAGAAATAACGTTACTCGATGCTTTTCTTCTTGTTATTACATCACAGCTCTTTCGCCGGAGCGAAAAAACGAATTAAACAATGTTCTAGTTAGATTCAATAATTGAGAAAGAAGTGCTGCATTAGATTAACGAGCTGCTTAGGTGCCAAGACACTCTTTGGAGAAAGAATAAACGAAAATTGAAAGGCAAAAAGTACAAAGCTCGCTAACGAAGGCGCTTCCGCGAAGAACAGAGCTCGGGAATTGAAAGTAGAAATAAAGGCGGTACTCTTGGCGGGGAGTGAAAAAGACTCGTATTAATCAGCCTTCGGCCGGCGCGTCGGCTGTTTACAGCTTCACTTAACGACTCGGCGAGTCTTACTCATTAGGATCGAGCGATTTGACGCGCACAATGCGGCGGCGTGCCCGGGGATCAACGATCCGCGAGCTTTCCCTCTCTCTCTCTCTCTCTCTCTCGCTCTCTGCCGAGGATGCGGTTTGATTGCGAAAGCGCGTCCCGGCATTAATTAGCGTGCATAATTGTTTACCGGCGCTAAGCGGAGCCTCCCGGATCAATATTTAATTGAACGTCTGGTGAGCGCGAGCCTAGCCAAAGAATGGCGCTACTTAGCCGACGGTTAGAATTCGCTCGATAAATATTTCGCAGCGCTCGCAGGAAAATTGTCGCCGCCTCTATCGATTGAAGCAGCGGAAGAGAAGCAAAGAGCCGGAGCCAGAATTAAGGCTCGCCGCGTCACGAATTCCATGTTCTATTCATTATAAGCGCTTGCGCGCGAAACTTATAGAGCCGGCCGATGCTCCGGAAGCTCGGCCGCTAGATAGTCGTGAAATATTCAAGCAATTTCGCAATTAATGCTCGCGAGAGAATTAGGAACCGGGAGCAAAAACGAAGGGACCTTATTTACTGAATTCGCAATGCGCCTCTAAATTTGCCTAAGTGGAAAAGAGGGCAGCCGCTGCACAAAGAGTTTCGCGGGTGGGAGGGGGAAAAGACACACACGACTCGCTCAAGAAGCATCGGGCCCCGTTCTATACTGCGCTCTGCAGGCGGATTTAATCCTAGCAAATTAATTCCATTTTCGCGGAGCATCGCGCATTCTCTGTGTTTCGTCCTTCATCAGCTCAGCTATGCGCCCCGCTACGCTCCTTTCCGCTCCACTACGTTTTCCATCCGCGCCTTATCTGCCTCCGCGCGCCCCGCGTTCGCCCCCCAAAAGCTATATCGCGCACTCGAGTCTACAAGGAATTGTTAATTGCTCGTGCAGCACCAATTTGCATGAATCAATTTTAAATCAAGCGCGAGAGCGAAGAGTGCGCACCGGCGAGAGGAGAATCGAAGAGGGCCGGGGAGAAGGGATGCGCGACAACGAGGACGACGTAGACGTCGAGCGACGCCGGTGATTAAATCCCCGTGGTGCCGCCGCCGCCGCCGCCGCCGCTGCCTGCCTGCCTGGCTGCCTGGCTCTCTGGACCCAAAGACGGCTTGTCATCGCGCCGAAAATTATTGCCGGCCCGAGATGAATATGGAGCTCCGCGCGTTTTAATTATGTGAGAGAGCGCTACATTTGCGCGAATCACCTTGCCTTATTCATGACTCCCTCCCGGCTCTAGTTACTGCTTACTATTTAACTTTAGAAATTTGAATACTATTGCTCCAAAAGTAAAAGCTGATTCAACGCGCTAAATTATCTTTCGCCGCGGTTCATTTAACGCCCAGCTGTAACAAAGGCCGGTACCAACTCTATCGTTTACTTTACAAGATACGAAATTCTAAACGCGATATTCCTCAAAATTTAGTCCTCGTTGCGCAAACGTAAAACGTCGATCGATCTATAAAAACGTAAAGCGAGAGGAAGCTGATAATTGAATGTTCCAACGAGTAGAGAAGAGCACGTCCATGTCTATTTTGAGAGGCAGCGCCGAGTGTTAAGACGTTTAATCAAATCGGCGTGGCTCGAGTCTCTGTATTTCCGGCCCTCCTCTCTTTCTCCCGTTTTAATTATACCGCGTGCAGAGACGCGCGTTCGCGCGACTCGGTCAAACTCGGAGAGAGCCGCGCGCCGTAAATCTTCGGCATGATTAGACGCAGCCGTTACGGAATCGCTGTACATCCAAATCGAATTAACGGCCCGGGCTCGAGTGTACGCTTAACGAGCCTCTGTCTTTTCGATTCGTTCAATGTTTAACTTTTCGAATTTTCCCGATTTCTACCAAGAGCAAAAAGGGCTTAAATCGTTAAATAATTTAGTAAGCGTGATTATAATGAGCGTAAATTGATACGCGCAGTGGAGGAAATTGACTCAGCCTTAAAATTGTTAAATCACCGTTTTAGACACAGAGTGCTTTCCAGCGAATTATTTTGAAATACTCTTTCACAAGGTAAATGAAAACAGTGTTTACTATTAACGCGCCGTGACTTAATTATTCAGTCGGACGGCGAGCGAATTAGCCGAGTTTTAATAGGAACAGAATTGAATTTCAACTAAAACCCGCTCGGATCAAACGAATTTGACGAGCTCTTGGCGAAGCAAGCACACCTGCCTCGAATCCGTCATAAATATCGTAGAAAGGCGAGAGAGCAGAACGGTGCGGTTTGTTCGGGCCGACAAAAGACGTTATTTCGCCGTCCCAGAATTTTCGAGCCCCCGGATTCAGAGCTTCGCGGAAAAGGGAATCTCACCAGGAATGTAATACTGAACCAATTACTCGAACTCAATACCTACTAGCAAACTCTTCTGGCACGAGACACCGGCGCGTTACATCCGAGACGGGAGACGATGCTCCGCTTTGAGCCCGACGACGACAGATCGAGAAGAATGCCATTTATTTGCCCCCTTCCGCAACTTAAGAATCAATCATTTCTGCAAAAATTTAATCAGAGCATAATACTTGCCGAAGAGGCTAATCCGATGCAGCATCGGAAAGAAGCCGATTCCCAATTGCAGGAGCTCGAGATTCGGCAGCGATTTTTCGTGCTCTAACGAGAGATTATTTACGTAGCGACGATAGCTTCTCTCTCTCTCTCTCTCTCTCGGCTCTCGGAGCGAGGAGGCGAACGACCAGGAATGTGCTAATGAGATCATTTAACGAGCCCCCACCCCGGGGCCTAAGTCTCGCTCTCGCGCTCGTTGATTTACGTTTTCTGCTTTGCTTGACGTGAAAAGGCTTCGGTGGCTGTCACAACTCGTGCCTCGCTTTCGTTCTCTTCCTCTCTCTCTCTCTATTCTCGTGTGCGGCCATCCTTTTCTTTTTCCCAGCGCTGCCTTCTCGAGAGAACCTATTGAGGATGACGGAAGTGGCTTTTTCAAAAGCCACTTTGCGAATTTAATTCGATGGTTATACGACTTTTCAGGAAAGTCGCAATTACAGCTCGAACCTTCCCTCCGCTGTATTTCTTTTTTTTTTTTGCTGCCAGTCGCGTTGCATTCGATTCTTTGCGTCGATGCCTCAATTACTCACATTTAACGCAGGATACGACCCTTCCACGAATTCTTTGTAAATTATGTACTTTATTGATTTTACTGAGATGTATAATAACGAAGCTTTGTTTCGATGCGCTTTCATTCCGGAGAGGTCGAGCTTATAAAATAGCAATAATCTTAAATTCATCAAACGGTAATGAGTTCGCGGGCTTACCTTTCATTTGAATCCGTCGAAAATGAGTTCTATTTTCGTGGGCAATAAGGCCCCGCTTATTCTAAGCCAGGGAGCCCGAATAAAAAAGGCAAGAAGCAGCGGCGGAGGCCCCCCTATAAATAAATATCTTTATTGGTACGTCAATTTTAAGGTCGCTCGTAAACCGGGCGCGATAACGCACGTCAAGCTTGCCCCCCGAAACACACATTTCCTTCAATTAAGGTATCTCGTTAATTAATATCTTCTCGAGCTTGCTCTCTCGCGTAGCTCGAAGAATTTAGCGAACATTAATTCTGCCTGCCCCCCCCCCCCCTCTCCCCGCGAAAATCTCATTGGCCCCATGATTTACGCGCGGGGCCTCTTATAAGACTGCCTCGTTAGCATAGGGACAAGTACTCGCGCGAGATAATCGTTTCCTGGCAAGCGGCCTTTTATTCCTTTCTTTCGAGAGAGAGAAAGAGAAAGAGAGAGAGAGATAGGGGGAGGGAGGTGGCTCCCCTCCCCTGCGGAGCGTCGCGGGCATAAATAAGCCCACACAATTTATAATGACAATTACCATAAAAATTGTCACACAATAAAATATTTGGCGAAATTTACGACTGCAGCCACTTGAATGCAGAGGGCCAGAGTGAGAGCTGGTTATGGCTCCTCTCTTCTTATAAGAGCCAACGGGGCCAGAATTTTACAGCCAATTATTTTATACGTCGTTTTATTGCAGCCGAGTCTCCGGAGACTCCCCCATTATAATGCGCTGCTTTTTAGAAAATGGAAATCCGCTATTGCTGCTGCTGCTGCTGCTGCTGCTGCTGCTGGCTTCTTATTTGAGTACGACGATAATTTCGTATCACCCAGAACGGTTTGTCTTTTTTGGGGTACGTGGTCTTCTTTTGAAACGTCAGTCGGAAAGTAAACTCAGTTCAGCGCAGTAAAGAAACGAAAGTTTAAAGAGACGATTGTGAGTTTAGCTTGCGTTATAAACACTTTAAACATGTCAAATTGATTGTTTATTAGCTACTTATTAGGAAATGAAATGGAAAGGCTCTTGATGTTTTGTTGGCAAGAATAGTGGAGCAGTGGGATACAGTAAGCGGAGATTCGGGCAGCTCTCACCTGTGGAGTATCTCTAGTGGTCTTTGCTCTCGGTGTGCTCTGCTTTTATTTTCTGGGTAGGCGAGATGGAGAGGAGTTTTAAGCTTATACCACAGGGGCTACATATAGCTTACAGTGTCGTGCACGAAGCGTCTTGAAATGCGCATACATTACGGACACGCGATCCCGCGAATAGGTACTGAAAATTACAATTTAAATGGCCGACCGACAGGGTCCCCTCCTATCTCCTTGTTTTCATCTAAACATCTCATTTTTATGCGCCTGCATTCAAATTTTTAAACCGCATCTTCTCGCCTCTCCGGCTTGTCACGCGATTCTCTTCCTCCTCGTGGGAGAGATTTCTGCGTTTTGCCTTTCGCCAAAGGCCCGACGAGCTCGTCATAATTAGTAAAGAGTGCCAATTACGAGCCGCTTACTTCCCTCGATAATCGAATTCAACTTTGTTTTGCAAACAATCGCGCCTGATAAATTGCGCGCCGTAATTGTTGCTTTTAATGCTGCCCGGCTATAAGCAGTCCGCTCGATTAACCGGAAAACGGTCAACCTGCTGGGAGGAGAATGCCTGCCGTGAATTAATTAGTGCGAGATTGTTTCGCACCTATCGATTCATCTATTATTGTATTAATCCAAGTTTTGTTAATTTAATGCGCTTAGTAATTAGCGTCGCTCCAGCGCGTTCTTGCATGTTTGTACTACATTGATCGACAAACTTGTGAAACGCGTCGTTTATGATTAGTCTTTTGTTTATCGCAATCTGCGGCCCTTTACCTTTAATCTGCAAATAAAAAATAAATTGAAAAGGCTCTTTTCGAATTTTGGCGAAAGCTCTCTGTGAAAGCACTCGATGACAAAACGTTATTTTCAATGGGTTGTTCATTTACGGAAAGAAAAATCCGGCGCAATTTATGAAGCATAAAAAGCAAGACAAATAGAATTTGAATGTAAAGCAGAAATTGGTGCGCGGTACGTCCAGGCTAGAATAGTAAACACCTGGCGTACATTGTGTTTGAATGAAGGTAATTTCCTACACACTCAGATTAGGGCGTTTTCATCGCTCGGCTACATATTTACAATGTAGCGCTCGAGCCCTTTAGCTAAATTAGCCTGCACTATAATTTGGGCCGGCGTCGAGTTAATTAAAAAAAAAAAAAAAAAGCCGCGGCGAAGAAACTCGCTTAGACACGTGGTTATTACCGATAGGACGGCTTTCGTCGGCGGCGGCAGCGGCGGCGGGGAGGCAGATGAAAAGCCCCTCGACACTCGATCTGCATATACGCTCGCGCGAGTAATCTCCTATCTTCTGGTAATTAACCGCTTCCTTAAACCGGCGCGTATCTCGTCTTCCATCGCCGCTAAACAAAGAGCCGTTTTCCTGCTTTGGCCCCCGCGCCGATAATAGAGTTACGCCTCTTCGTTTTCATAAAAGTGGGCGCGCGAGATATTCCGGCAAATGATCCGTTCTGTTTGAGAAACGCTTTAACTGTAATGGACCTCGAGTGAGCGCCGAGGAAACATTAACGCACTTTAGGCGCTGCAATTGAATTTTTCCGCTGCACTCCGCCACTTGCGCCTCTCTCGACTCTTTTAGCCGGCGAGCGAGTAATTAAATTCACCTAGGAAATTTCGCCCTTCGGCCGCTCAAATTGTCAATGGCCGCTGCGAGAGCCACTTATTTTTATAAAGCGCTTGTAATCTCATTTTTACCCGGGGCTTTTAAGTGTTTATGTTACAGTGCTTATGGGCTTTAGAGTATACCTAATTTCGGGAGAATTGCTTTGTTGCGCAAAATTATACTTTTTAACGCAGTTTCGGCTTGCAAATAAAAATTCGCACTTGTCTTATTAATGTCTCTGTTAATTAAAAGTAGCCGGATAATGCGTCAAGCGAAATGACGGAATAGCCTGCCTGCTCCTAAGCAAATTCAAAGGCATTGTGTAGCCGAGATTTATTTAAATGTTTTACTCAAATACTTGCATTTAACGCACTGTTTTCTAATTCCGCAGACGGCAGATTAGCATTGCAAATCCGCCTTTGTGAGTAAAAACAGAAAATGGGATTGTCAACCAGTGTTTTATTTCGTCAGAAAAAGGCTCGGCCGTGTATAATTAAAGGCTCGTTAAGGCTGCAATAAAGCCCTTGAAAGACGCAGCTCGGATCGGCGCAAATTAAAATCCCGGCGTGTTATCTAGGTGGAAACCGCGAACGGGAGCAATTTACCTATATAATTTAGGCATTAAAAGCTGAGGAGGAGGGCGTTAAAGCGCTCGCGCATCCGTGAAGTTGCCCTGCCCGGAGAGAGAGAGAGAGAGAGAGAGAGAGAGGACTTAGTCACAGGACACGTCGCTCAAACGGATGCCGGGACGGGCCCGAGAATGGCCGGAAGTCGTGAAATGGGATTAACGTACGTTACGTACTTAGCCGCATGCACGCGACCGTACCGAGGTGATAATTGAATAGATAGTCCGGCACTTATATCGCCTCCGAGGCTTCTTGCTCATTTCAGCCTCCCTCCTCTCGGCGAGTTTTTACGGCCGAACCGAGCCTTCATTCTCACACCTGTCCGTCCTGACCCATTACCGGGAGGCGAGCGGCTCGACCTTTCCGCGATGTCTGGCGCGCAGCTCATTTTTCAGATTCAATGTGCAATTAGATTATTAACTTTTTAACCCCGAGTACAGATTGAGCCGTACCGCGTTGTAAACCTGCAATTTCTTTAATCTATAATTTGATAATTTCGCCTCGAGCTGTTTGTTTTTCCACGGGAATGCATCAAATGCATTACCGGCCAGTTTCGTTAAACAAACACGGAGATTTAAAGCCCGAGGGCAATTTTTGAAGTCGGATAAAGACTCATTCGAAGGCAAAGTTCCCATCTTTTGCTCTCGCATTCCCGCATTCCTTTCTATTCCTATCCGGATGGCGGGGTCTTCAGTGCTTACTCACTGCTCCCTCCTCCATCCCTCGTGTCTCCAGCTCTCGCAGCTTTCGAGAGCGAAGACACGACGTCTTGCATGTGTTCCGACTAATTAACATACGTGAAAATCCTTTTAATTGGGTGATTAAACGCCTTCGGAGACACTTTAATGGGACGCGAGGCACACTAACCTTTCGCAGGATTTCTCTTTCCCTCCGGCGGCGGCGGCAGCGGCGGCGGTGGCTTTTTTTGCCGATCCTTATCTGCCGCCGCATTTCCAGAGAAATTAAACCGAGAGCCGGGGCGAAATGTGATTATCGCCCCTACACGGGGCTTATGCAAATCCTCCAGTCTGTCCTACGCATTGTTCGACGCGATCCGTTTGTACGAACAAGCTGCAGCCCGAATTTACGAAATTTCTGCGATCTATCGCGACTTGGCGCGCTTTGGCCGGACTGTTGAGATGAGAGAAGTCGGGGGGGGGGGAGGCAGGGCAAACATTTGAGTCGGTCGTTCGCGTTGTTAAAACGAGCCCGAGCCCCTCTCTATCTCCGGCGCATCGCGCACTGCATGGCCCGAGGTCCTGCAGTAATAACTGGACGCCATTATAAAAGCTCCTGAGGGAAACTAGCTAAGGGCCTCTCGGCCGCGCGCACAACATTTTTACATAATGTATGCGCGAATCGCTCGGTCTCTCGCGCCGCCGCCGCCGCCGCCGCCGCGGAAATTCATAATTTCTAAGAGCTTTCAAAGGATCGCTCGCCGCTGCAGATTTCATTGCCCTTCCGGCGGCCGGTCGTTACTGCCAGGATGCGGATTTTCCAGAGGCTGACCGGCGCATCGATATTTTCTTTGGCCCCTCGTATGCGCGCGGACGTCCGGAGCCCCTTTTTCCGAGGCCGGCCTTTTGACCTGGCCCGGATTAAGTGCTCGTAATAACGATATGTCCCCGAGAGCAGCTCCAAATTATAGAGAGAACTTTCACAATACTATGTCCCTTCCATTAAAACTTTGTCTCTCTTCTTGCCTCGTTTTTTTTCTCCTCCCCCGGCCCTTTTGTTGTCCTTCAATAGGGAATATATCGCGCGACAATGGCCCGACTTTTTCAACAATGCCCACTGCGCCCAAGTAGATAACTGTTTAAATAATCAAGCGGGGACGCGCTTTTAACGAGTGCGCAACTATTTCAGCTCCTCGAGTTTAGCCTAAAGGAACGCGTCGGCTGCTAATGAATTCTCGCCTTCTTTTTCGTCCCGTCGGCTCATTAGTGTCCCCGTTCTCTCTTCTCTCTGTTTCTCGGCTTAGCTTAGAGTCAAGCCACGCCAAGTACTTCAAAGACTCGCGCGAGCCTTTATCGATGCATTCTCGCCGCGGCCGTTCACCTCCCGGCGCTTCTTCCCTCCTTATCTTGCGAATATTTACAGTCTAACCTTATGATTCGACCCCCTCATTGTCCTCGATACTTTAATTGAAACAGCGATTCTCATTTAGATATAGCCCGACGTCAACGTCATAATTAATCTTGCGCCTTTGTGTCGGCCCGTATATTTTTCGCCGATAAACGATGGAGCGGCCCGATTAATTGATTGATAAAACTTGTTAAATCCGCCGCGGCGCAACAAGGCGGCGCTCTCGTTTTTCCGCGCCGACTAAAGTAGAACGGGGGAATATTTATTCCGCGGCGCAGCGCAAATGATCTTCGGCTTTTAAGTCGAAATAGAAGCGGCTGCGCCGCGCTGCCGGGGCGAAATGTGTTTTTAATGATTCCGAGCCATCGCTCGAAACTTCCGACTCTGCGAGCCTCTCATTTGCGCGAGAGTTTAAACGCCGCGTCCTCCGGCACAAAAACGCGAGCCAAAGGCGGAAAAAATTAAATAGTCGACGAGCGGAGCGAGGATGAAACATCTGCCGGAGAGCTCCGAGTTTTGACCCGAACGATCTTTTCTTCCAGCGCGAGGCGTCGCTTTAAAACCTCAGGCAGGTTTATGCGACTTTCTGCTGAAACCGCAGAGATTGTTTATGTTTATTGTTTCGGGAAGGAAATTTTCCTTATCGTAGAAATCGAGTAACTGATTCTAATCGAAACTATCGATAAGTGCGCTTAGAAATAGCAGGCTTGATTTACAAGCGCTGATACGCGCAACCGGTACTGCGCTATCTCATGCTTCGAGAGACAAAAATATTTAAAAATATGTCCGCACTTATCTCAATTGAATTCTAAATTAATTTTACGTGCATTCGTGCTTAAAAGCTCGAGATAAGTATGAAATGGAGCTTGATAAAAGTTAAAAACATGACGCTCTTTCAAGGATCGTAAGTACGAAATAAAGTTAGTAAAAGCAGGCATCAAAATCGAAAATTAAAGAAATAAATTGACGCGTTTAAATATTTTTTTCCTCTTACGACGCGCTTCTCCTACAGTTAACATCACAAAATTAATTAAACGTGCACTGCTTAAAAGCTAGATAAACGGCAGCAGGTATATAAAAATCAGCGGTGCATCAGTTAGCTCGACGAGCAAACAAAGCCCTGCTCAAAACAGACTGCAGCGTCGCGGATATTAACGATCTCTCCTTATTTATTCCTCGTTATTTCCTCGCGTTTATTACTTATTGCAGCGGCGGCGGCGGCGGCGGCGGAGCGCGCGCGAGTAATTACTTGGTTGTTATAAGCATATCCCCCCCTCCCCCCCCTCCACCTCTCTTGGCAAACGCGTTTATAAATGAATGTACGAATAAACAGACGCGCAGTTATCCAATGGCACTGGAAATACGGACCGTTAATCGCGCCCGAGGTAATTTATTAACGATCGGCCCGCCTGTAATCGCGCGACTGCCGCAGCTAATTAACTCCTCCTAATTGACGATACATTTTTGCCACGTAAAGCGATAGTCTTTTATTGCCGGGGAACAACAAATCGCCTCGATGCCGAGGCGTTTATCTCGCCCTCCAGATAAAAAATCTCCCTTCTCTCAGCAGGTTCAAATCCGCGGTTCCGACGTGCCTCCTTCGACTCGATTACCACTAGTCTTTTATTACCTTGTGTGTGCTTTATTTATTCTCGCCTCATCTCCCGAGCCCTCTTTTTACTCAGAGTAACCGTGTCGTTTTCCTTACGTTTACTCAAGGCTCTTGGGCATTAATTTTCTAATATTGTTATTTAACTGTTGGTTGCTTATTTTATTCGAAAGAAGTGTGTTTCTCGCGGCGGCCGTTATTTCCCACTAATTTCCTCGGTTTGGCGCTGTAATTTAATCTCGAACGGCCAGGCGCGAATCTTAATCCGGAGATTAGATAAAGCTGGACCGCGAGAGAAAAATCGGCGCCTTCCTCCCCTCCCCCCGCGCCAGACGTACGGAGCCGCAGCACACAGCCGCTCGCGAAGGAAATTTCCGCAGGGTAATGCAAAGGAGATATATGCGCGCGGCCGATTCATGTATGCAGATATCCGAGATTCGATATCGAACTTATTATCACATATATTAGACAAGTGACCGAGAGGGTTTGGGATATCCGTGGCTCGAGTATGCGCCAACTCCTCGTACTTTTTTCTCTCTCTCCTCGCCGGGAGCGAGAGATATATACAATATCCCGGGCGGGCCGCGGTTCTGGTAAGAACCCTTTATTGTTGCATATTGTTTCCGGAGCGCCTTTATTATACGGCTCGAGCGAGCCGAGCGAGGCATCGAAATAAAATTGCCCGGCTCGGGATCTCCTCTCTCTTTCTCTCTCTCTCTCTCTCTCCCTCCCTCGCCCTCGCAAAGCGCCCGCTCGACTCGAGAAAAAGGCGTCGAACTGTGAATGTTACGCCGCTGCCGAGCGCCGAGTGCAGTCTCGTATCTTTCCAAAATCCATTTCAACATACTTTAACGGCCTTTCCCAAAATCTTATTGCGTAGCTCATTTTACTTTACGCCTTTCCCCGTTCGATTCAATCATCTCCATTCTTTAAGGAAACGGTAATAAATCGAATATTAGAAGATGCTCGCATAGATATTAGCTGTAGTAGAATCAATAGTTTGCTTTAAATCGATTTTACTTTTCAATGCACGGGAAGAAGAAAAAGGAGCGAGGGTTTTGCGGTGCGGATAATGACTCGAAAGTGAGGACATTAGGCCCTGATTGATCAATTACATCGAATTCTCGCATCGGGTGTGGAGCAAACAGAGGCCGACGCACACTTGGGGGATCGAAATTCAAATAGCGAAAATCGAAATCGATCGAATGCAATCGGGACATAAGCGCGCCGATATAATGCAGATGGGTTTGAAATGGACGGACACGTGTTCGGGGCATTTTGCACGGCGCGATGGTGTCGGCGCAGACGAATTTCGTATTTGCCTTGCGGTTCCAATCTGATCTTATTTAAATATAAATTACACCGCAGCGGCTTGTTGCCTGTTAACACGGCCTGCGGTTTTTCTTCCCCTGCGCCTTCGGTACATGTGTTATTGGAGCTTCATCGCCAGCTTAGATTATTATTGAAATTCGCGGAAAACAACTTTTTGCAGCGCTACAGATAAATTGTAGGGGCGGGCGGACATTAAAGCTGGAAATTTGCGCTTTCGTTTGCGAGTGTCAAACGAGATTCGTCTAATAAATTTGCCTTTGTGGAGTTAGGCGAGCGTGGGCCGCCTCGTACGAGCTCCACTGCTTTCGAGAGCGCTTTCGAGCCTTTGTACTCTCGGATAACAATCGTAACGCGATCGCAATGGCGCAAGATTGTTGTCGGTCACCTTGGCCTGCGCTCTCGGGGTCGCTATTATGTACCCCTTTTGATATCCACCTGGGCAGTTTACCTCCTTTCGGGCCCCCCCAAGAATCGATGAATATTAATTGCCCTTTAATCGTACCTGTACTCCTCACACACTACCCGGTTTACTTACCTCGCTGTGTGCAGGCCACAGGGTATTGGGTCACGGAGCGGAGCTAAAAAAGACGATTAATCAACAAAAGAGCCTCCACTGGCAACGGGGACTTCTTTCGGTCGGGTTTAAAATCAAAAAGTCTGTTAAAACAGGTGCTAGATACAATCTAGGCAAAATAGACATTTTAGTACGTCCGAGTCTATAAAACGTACAATAAAAATCGGCAGCCAGAACCCGAATAGGATCAAGTTACAATGGAAAACTGCGCCAAACTAGTTTGTGAATAACAAAGTTGAGGATTTCTTTTACAAAAAAAATTGCGAGCGGAAAGACATTTGATAGCGTTGGAAAGTATTTCAAATACAAAGAATAAAGAATTACATGAATTTCTTGGTGAATTCTTGTGCATTAGAGACGTGAAAGGAAGGAGGGGAGGATGGGGCAAAAAGTCGGGCTAACCTGAAAGTATCTATGCAGTCTCGATTAAGGCGGGTGATTGCCGAGGCCGTCGACTGCGGCTAGTTAATTCGTTGTAGCAGCATCAGCAGCTCTTAGGGGCCCCGCGTGACACAGTGAGCGTGTATAAAGCACAATAGCGGGCCTCTCTTCTCTCCCGACAAAAAGTTAATTCATTTTCAGCGTTTTTACCTCGATGTCGGAATATTACGGCCCCGCGGTTCTCAACCCGCTCCGAGGCCGTTTGTCAGGGCGTTATCGCGGCCGGCGCATTTATCTCCCGGCCAAAGTCCTTGTCTTCCTTCGAATTTTCACGATAGCGACTCGTCCTTTCGCGCATAACATATTTACGGAGAATGCCATTTGCCCGCTATCTCTGTTAATGTAAATTCCCCGAGCATTGCAATTTCGCACGGGCGAATATATAGGCGTTTTTTTTTTGTTTTTTTTTTTTTTTCAAGCTGCCGGGCTCGAAAAAGCTCGAGACTGCATGATTATTTAGGTGATTCACCTCGCTTACCACTTTGCTGCAGGTTTTTGCGCGAGATTTTCGACTAGCCGTGGCGTACCGAATTGGAAATTTGCTTCTTCATGCCTCGGCCCTCTCTCTCTCTCTCTCTCTCTGTGCTCACGCACCGATCGGCCCCCGATAAAAACTCGAGTGATTTCTCAATTTTAAGGCTGCGCAAAAACGCGCCGTCCTGTTTGAATTCAACTATCCCCGGCCGCGCGCTCTTGATTGACTTCTTCATCGTTTGTCCAATCTTTTCATTTCAAAGGAATTTTCATTAAAATCGCAATTTCCGCAGCGGCGATTTAACTTAAATGCTGGACAATGAAGCGATAATGTTTCGTGGGCAGGATAACTATCTGGACAACAAAGAGGACGTTATTGGGGAGTGCGAGAGCAGGTGTAACCAACAGATGGCGTCACTTCCGGAGGATAAATTGAAAAGGTTTTTGGTAAATTTCTCGCTCAGTTTTAATCAGCGTCGTACTAATTAATAAGATGCTTTAGGAAGGTCGCAGGAGGCTCGAATGGAAATTTTTATCCGACGCGACGCCGACTGCATTTGCTTTTATTTACGGCGTGTTTTTAGTGTGTAATTAAACCAAGATAAAAATGCCCTCGACGCTTTCATTACATCTCGTCGAAGTATTCCGTTAATTTCTCCGGGTTTTTCTTTTATTTCCGTTTGGCTTCTCCGTCTCTGCTCGGTCCCTCTCTTTTTTGTGTATTTAATTTTGCTCTCTTTATCCGCTCTTGCTTCTCTTCTCTTTTATGACGGTTTCTCCCTTCCCTCTCCCTCTTGCATTTACTCCCTTCATCCCCTTTGTTTTCCGACTGCAAATGAGTGGTCCTTCCCTTCTATCTCTCCACTCTCCTGGCCGGGCCTCACACAACGAAATCCTCGACAACGAGCATGCATATTCATACGTGGGTGTGTGTGCACACGAGAGGTTATTAATTAACCGGAAGCCTAATCAAGGTTCGTAGTCGAACGGGGGGAGGGAGGGTGAGTGCAGTGCTGCCGCAACACCCTTCTGTCCCTCAACCTCGTTCCCTCCTCCTCCTCCTCCTCCTCCGCCTGCGCCTCCGCTCCAGCGCTCTCCACTCTATATCCTTGTTTCGAGCCTTTGGACCTCTCCTGTTTGTGCTGGACCTGCATGCAGCCAGGTTGCTCGCGTTGTATCGCACTCAATTTCGAGGTGTCTATGCCGGGGACAAATTTTTGCGAGCGCCCAATTGTTGCGAATCAACCTGTCCGACCGAGATATACGTTGGAGCTGCACGTCCGCATGGAAGAGAGAAAAAAATGACCGAGGATGGCAGAAACCAAATGAACAAGCGGCTTTTGTATTTGGGATTTCTGAGGAGAGTAGGACGCGAATTCGCAGCGGCCGGGGGGCTCTGCGCTGAAAAGGAGGGACGGGGGGCAACTGCAATTTGTACCTCTTACTGTCCGCGGGAAGAATGGGTATTGTCTTGCAGGAGAGAAGCGAATTGAGCCTCTATGAAGACCGGCGCGCGAACGGGAATCGATATTTTTAATTTCAGTAGAAGCCAAACATCTACAAGCTACCTTCCAACCTCCCGAGCCCTCCCCCCGAGCGCGTTCCTCATCACATTCGCCTCTTTCGGGCTCTTTTTACTGGCTCCTTCCCCCCTGTCACCTCTATTTGCCTCCGCCACTTTCCTTTTCTTCTCGAGGCTGCGAGATAATTTTAATGCATGCTTTCGCGTTATTTCGAATGTCTTAAAAAGTAGTCACCTGGATGACAATGATTCAATGTAATACCTAATTGTAAGTTAATACTTAAGTCGCCAAGGGATGGAAAATTTGACGTATCAGTTGTCAATAGCGGGTTCGATCGTTCTCGGTTTTGGCCGGAGACCGGAAACCGAATCGATCCTATCGTTTCGCAGCGAAACAAATTCTCGCATTCCCGGAGCTCGGTATGCAGCTAGGAATTCAGCGTGAAGCGCGTTTGTCTCGCTATCGGCTCCATACCTCGCTCACCACACGAGTTTCCAGACTCTCCTCAGCCGGCAGCTCTCGTTCTCGATACTCGGAAGATTAGCCCGAAAATTTGAAGCCCTTAATTAGCAGGCATCGTTATTCCCCGCAGAATTCCGAAAAAGCCCCGTCGGATCATTCCGCCTCCGCCGCTGACCGTTCCCCGGAGATTATTATTTTTTCATCGAGAGCTAAGGCAGACGGATGGACCAGCCGGAGAAATTGCATCTGGAGCTGCCAACTACCCCATCCCGTACGTGTACCGACGCTCGTTTCTTCGAGCTACACGTATGAGCCTTTTCCGAGGGGGTGAGAGCGGATCCGGAAATATATACGGCAGCCCGAATTGAAAACCGGCGATCGGCCCGCCTGAATAAAATATCGCTTAAATTTATTTTAACACCTGGGGGTCACGACCCTAGTAAGTACCCATTGCCGAGCCTCTTTCTATCTCCGATCGCCACGTACCATCTTTAAACTCTATTTCATTCAAAAGATCCAAATTGATTCTTATGCTCTTAGTTTTTTAATCGATTATTCGATTTCAATAGCAAATTCTGAATCGAAAATTGAAGCGTAAGTAAAAATATCAAAGTGAAAAATCCATTTGACCTCGCTGCTTGAGAAAACCGAGCCGGCCGAGGCTCTTGATTGAATCGTATTGTTTGCCGCTTTTTTGGATGATTTATTAACGATCTTAATGAAATCGCGCTGAAATTCCAATGCTCGCGCGCCCGGCATTCTCGAAGCAGTTTTCGCACCTTACAAGCAATACAAATCCGCGGCGGAATTAATATCAGAGGGGAGGCTACATACAGCGCCGGCCTTCCTGACACCCTCGTGCAATATAAGAGAACATACCGGAACCAAAGGGGGCGAGAGAGGGAGAGAGCGAGAGAGAGTGAGGAGTGACGAGGAAAATTAAATTTTCTATTTTGTAACGTGCTCGCCTGACCTCTCTTCGCCGGAGCAGCCGCTACAATCATACGAGCGAGTCTACCAAGGGTTCTCAATGCTTAACTTTTGCAGTCGGACTCAATTTCAGCTCTCCGGACTTTTTCTAAGTAGCCGCGGACGAGGAGATCGCCCGAGCGCCATCTATTATCAGCCGCGGAATTAAAGTAAATAATAACTTGAATTAAAAGAGCCGAAGGAGAGCAGGAGGAAGGGGCCACTTTGTTTCAATTTGAACGCACAGGGTTAGATGAAACTTTTAAACTTGGTTTATTTAACACAATTATTCGCCGGCAAACTTGGCGCAGTTGGCCACCACTTCGCCCCGAGTATGTGTTGGGGGAGGTTATTTTAATTACTGTCCGCCGGCTCTAAATTAAAGAGCCGGGTTATTCCGACGCTAACCACTCGTTCTGCCCCTCGCCAAGTTAGAAGCGCCCCCTCGTCGTTCTTTACCCCCTTGGCGAAAGAGTAGCGGTATGATGTTTGACGCTACTGACCGTCCGAAAGTGGTGCGCCCGCGGATTAAGGAGGAAATTAAGTGGACCCTACAGCCAAGAATGCCGGAATCGTTTCATTACGCGCCGCCTTGATTAATGGGCCGTACAGTTTTTCCTTCCAAAGTCCTGCCTCTTTGCATTTTTAAACTAATTTAACAAAAGCTTTTATTTAAGGAAAATGTATTGCGATATGAAATTGATGAGCGCGAAAGCAGTTGTTAATGGATATTTTTATTCTTCGTTTATTGTTCATTTTCATCATTTTAATTTTTTAAAACTAGGTATCATAGTCGTTTGTGATATCTCTAATCTAATTACCAAGTCTCTATCTAGTCATTATCAGAGGCCAAATGACTATCATACTAGCAACCTTCTTGCGCTTTATGATCTCCGGATACATACTCGAGATTGCCCAGTCGTTTCAACTCAAAGTTTGAACATAACGAAATCTAGTTAGAAATCCCGAACACGTATCTGGAGCACATAAAGCGTGAAGAGGTTGCTAGGTATGTCTGACTTGATTATCCAACCACTATCCAGACATTATTCGACCATTACGTTGTGTACCACCATCCGATAATTATCGAGCTATTGTTATTCATTCATTATTGGACCATTATCCAACCAGTGAACGGCCATTGTCAGTCATTATTCAGTCATTATCAGAGGTCAAGCATCATACCTAGCAACCTCCTCACGCTTTATGTGCTTCGGATACAAATTCGGGATTTCTCACTGGATTTCATTGTGTTCTGATTTTGAGTTTCATTTTTATCCAATAGCTAATATTTTAATTTTTTATTAATAAAAATAGTTTATCAAAATCCTAATTATTGAAATTCAGTTCCTTTTTAGGGAAATATTACAAATTAACTATTACTGGGATAACAAGTTGTTTACTTATAAAATCATATTGACGTGCACTTTACGTCCTTCATTCAAGGCAAAAGGAATAGAATGTCTATCCATCTTGGCTAAAATCAATTTTCTTCAATTCAAGTCCTGAAGGAATATTAATAACAGTGAAAAACGGCCACTTTCCCGGGTGCAGGCCAAGGCACGTTAATTTTTCGGATGTGTATGTTTAATACACGAGGAGGTCGATTTTAAGCGAGCGAAAGAAAGAGGTAGGGAGGGAGGGAGGGAGGTAGGAGGGGGATAGAGTAACCTCCGTATCTCTGTGACAGGGTGCGAAGTCGCGGAGCGCGCCCTCCTGGCGGGACGGCACTCAACCAGGGAAGTGTTGTCGGCTCGGGCTTTTCAGGAGCTTTCAAGTGCTTTCGCAGTTGCCTCGAGTGCCGTAAGAGGCTTTCAGAAACGAAGGCGGAAACGGCCTTTTTAATAGGGTCGAGGAGTTGGCCTCCTCCCGATACTCTCCCTCTCTCTCTCTCTCTCTCTCTCTCTCTCTTTCTCCTCCTGCTTCTTCGTCTAGTTCTTCTGCTTCTTATGCTTCCGCGTCTTCTTTCTTTTTCTCACCCCCGATGGAGCTCGCACTCCGCTCTTATATATCGTCGCCGTCGCTTTCTAACTCGATCCAAGTACAAGAAGGAATCAATTTCAAGATCGCTTACTGTAGCAGCTAGCATTTTTGGTCGATGCTGGTTTTTTATTGCTCTTCATTTTCAATATTTTGCTTTATTAATAAAGCAAATGCAATTAATCTTCTTTTATCGAAAATTTTTTTTTAATAAAAAGCGATTGCTTTTTCGAGTTATGTAAACTTTTTTAAACTGAAATTAAAAATCGATCATGAAAAAATTTCTTTTTTGCAGCTGATACCAATGAAATTTAAAAAATAGCCTTTATTGTTATAATATTTTATGCGGTGAGCCAAACCTGCACACTTTCGCAGAGACTTTTTAAAAATAATTATATTCATGAAGTACAAGATACTAGAAAGTTTGAATCAGGATTACAAAGTTCTCGAATTTTTTGATAATATTTTTAAGAAGATAAAATGACAATAAACGTTTAGTATAAAAGTAAAAGTCTTTGCATCGCTTTGCGGGCATTATAATCCATTTAACGCTTTGGTATTAAAAAAGTATCAGGTCGAAATTCGGAATTCACAGGCGCACTCGGCGAAACTCCGCAGCGGCTCGGCTCAACTCTCCGGCAAAAAGTTGCTCTTTTTTCTTGTCTTTGCCGCAAAGCCACATCAGAACATCGTTTTTGCTCGGGTCCTCATAGGCAGATCGGAGGAAAAGCGCGGCCCGGCCCAAGGCACGTGGCTACGAAACCCCGCGGATAAAGTTAGGACTTAAGCCTCGGCCAAATGCGAGTTTAAAATGTTGTGCTCGGCCGAGGAACGTGTGCGCATAGCGCGACGGGGCCCCTAATACTCTGCTTGGACAGCGGTAACTTTATTCAAATTTTCCGGGAATTAAAAGAGAGTTTGCAGTTTCCGTATAACGCGAATCCGGCGAACGGCTCATTCTTTCTCTGCCCGGAGGTCCGCCCCTCTCCTCCACGACGGGGATTTAGAGATGGTTGTATTTTATTTTACCTAACTGGCCTCTCTCGCTCCGGAGAGAGAGGCTTTTCCACCCTCGAGTGCAAATTCCACGGCTTATTGCAAGTTTTTCCGGCAAACTTTCGTATCAATTTCACTGCAGACTCTGCATGTGTTTTTTCTTTCAAAGCTCTCTTTTGTCAACTAAACTCGGCGAAGGAGACAATCGCTGCTAAAGGATTAACAATAATACGGATTACAATAATTGAGAAATAGAGAAATTTCATATTATCCTATATTCATTAAGGAGTTTTCTGGCCGCGTCACGTGGGTTTCATTGACTCTGGAGGAGCCGGAGGACGGGGGTCATTGTGCGGCAGGTGTAAACGTCAAAGCCGGCGGCGCGCCTTGGAAGAGCCAGCGGGGTTATCGAGCATGATGAAACCGAAAAGCTTTCGAGTGTCCGAGGTGATAGGCGGTTAAGTGGCTTGGCAGGCGAATGCTTGTACCGCTAATTGCCTTAATTCGATAAACTGCTAACCCGTTCCTCGGGCATACGTCTCACCCCTTTTGCCCGGTATTCATTATCCGCCTTCTTTGCGCGCGAAAAACAATCGATCGTCTCGCCAATTATTTAACAATTATTTATTAAATAAAAGCTACCAGCGAGAAAACTCGTTAGAATAATGATTTTTCGAGAGAAAATTGTCGTGGATTACATCGGGGGATAAGTTATTGGAAAAGTTGGCGTATAAAAATAACGTTTTCTATAATTCTCGTTTATCGTAAAAGTTTTTGATAGTTCATAAAAATTCAATACCATTGGATTACATTTCTCGTAAGAAAGTTATTTTCATTTATTCCGCTACGGCTTATCCCCCGGCCATACGCAATATAAAATATTAATTTAAAACTAATTAAAAACTACTTAAATATATGAGAAAAATCGGAGATTAAAATGCGTATCGATTGCTCCCCCTCTCGGCTTTAGCCGCGCACTTACAAATTACGGGGATGCATTTCAATTAAACTGAAATCACTTACCTCGTGCGCCTCGGCTTTTTCGTCGGAATTCCCTTGTTTTATCCGCGCGCGGCGCAGCCTCTTAAAAGAGACATAAAAAAGCAAACGACGAGAAGGAAGAGGCTCACTTAAAAATTGCGTATTTTTCAAGGCTGCTGCCGCCGCTCCCTCCCTCCCTCCCTCTCTCTCTCTCTCTCTCTGTCGAAGACAAAGCCGAAATAAGAAAAACTGCGCGCATATCTTTTGAAAACTCGTGCACACATAAGTCTCATGTAACACGCGACGCATCGATGCATTTCAAAGGAGGGCGAGCAGCGGCGATAAGGGGGACCGAGAAAAAGGATTCTGCCGGGGCTGCATGAAGAGGAACTTTAAAAGCATCGCCAATGGAAAAGGCGAGGGAGAGAAAAAGGAGAAGCAGAGAGAGAGAGAGAGAGAGAGCGATATTCGTTTCATGTTTGTTGCCCCGTAATAAAGGTGTTATTAAATAGATTGAGATTAATTGCGTGATTAGTGCTTTACGTGTAATTGGATAGCCTGTAAGAGAAAGAAAGAGAAGTAAATTGCAGCAGTGCCGTGTTTATATCTGGCCTCTTCTTTTCTCTTTCCGCCGTTCTTCTCTCTCGTTCCTCCTTCTCGCGCAAAGCCACACTGCGCATATACGCGCGGCTCTTTTCACGAGCCATCGTTCGGGCCAAGAGCGTTCTTCGATCGCGGTCGTTATCTGCGAGTCGCTTTGATATATTATTCCTTTCGTAACTATACGCTTCGAGGATGATTTACGAAGGAGCATATGAAGCGAGAGCAGCTGACGTATGTATACGCGGTATGTATGTATATGCAGGCCGGCCGGCCGCGGAAAACTCTACCAGCTGTGCTCTCGATTCTTTTGAAAAACTCGCCAACTACCGGAAAAGCTTGCCTCGAAATATAGGACAAGTGCGCTGATTGCTCATTTTGACAAAGCTCCGCAAGCCGATTTCCGGCCATTCAAATTTTCCGGCCGCGATTTTAATGGGGTATTAACTGTCCTGCGCGTTATCCCGAGGATGCTAGTCCAAACGAGGACGAGTGTACTCGTCCAAACGCTTTCGTCGATAAGTCTTGAGCAAAATTGCCCGAAAGAGGTTACCGACCACGCAAATTAAACACTGACAATGGAACTTTAAGATGTCGAGGTCCGAAAACTCTTAGTCGGGCCACAATATGCGTCCTCCTAATTCGAGCAGCTTCTTTTATCAAGTTTCTTGTATCGATAGAGAATAAAATATAATGCACTAGCGCAATCGCAGGAAAAAAGTTATTCAGGATGTTATAATAATACTTGCACGCAATTGTCGCTTTTTGCGCAAGTTGTACAAATTTAATATACCCCCAATTTGCGCATACCTTCGAAGCTCCTCGCGCGCAGAGCAAACATCGTACGATTCTGTACTTAAATTACCGAAGCCGGGCAAAAAAGTTAATTGGCTCGAGTGAAATCGATGACGGGCATTAAAATGAGCCCGGAGCAGATAGTTTCGCGGTAATTTTTTCCCGCCTCTGCGCTCTCGGGCACTTCCGGCCGAGGAACGGCGGCCGGGGCTCTAAACACGCTCTCGCGGTTTGCGAAATGACATTGCTGCGCACCGAGCCGCAAAACTGGTCGCGCACGCGAACAAATTAATTTCCCGTCCAATATTCCAGCTTTTTCGTCAAAGCCCTGCCAAGACTATATCTGCCCGAGCGATCTGCGTTCTTATACCTTAAAGTCTAATTTACATATAAGCTGGCTTGGAACTTTGGAGCTAATAATTTTGTTTGCCTGTTTCTAGGGACTGCTTCGGGCTGATTGTTGCGGCCGAGAGACTTGATGAAAAGGTACGAATGAGTTTTACATATTTTACATTTGCAATTAAACCGAAATCGAGTATAAGGCGAATTAAATCGTTGAAAATGTTTTTTTTTTTTTTTTTTTTTTTTTTTTGGGGAAAAAAATTAAAAAAAACGTTCTCGCATTGATTAAAAATTCTTTCGGCTGGTATTTACACGCGAAGCTTTTACGCGAGTGCGTAAATATTGAAATGGCTATAATCGAAAAATCCGCCGCGGCACTAATTGCCGGTGCGCAAACAAGGCAATTACACGGGAAATAACTTTGGCAAAGTATAGCAGACTCTCCCGAAAATTTGCAGCGCTCGTCCCCCGCGACTCTCCTCCCCCGCATATTACTTAACTCGGGCCACCCGCGCGAATTTCGATCGGCCATTACCGAGTCGCAAGGAGCTATTAACGCGCGCATCCAGACTCGGAAATGCACTTAAAATCCGAAATGCCAGTTTTCCATTAATGAAAGCCCACTTGGCTCATATGCGCGAAGACTCTCCTGGACGCGGCGTCTGTCTGTGTGTGCGTGTGTGTGAGCGCGCGCGCGTCTGCGTTAGGTAAGCGCACGCGGAAACGCGGCACGTATCAGAACGACTATCTATCGCGGCCTTTTACGCTAATTGATAAATCGTGTTGGGTTAATGAATGGAGCGGAGAGCGTGAGAGCCGATAGAGCGGCCGGAAGGAGAGAGGGAAGTGGCCGAGCGAGCGCCGAGGAAATTCAAAATCTTATGCGATCGTCATCCTCTTGATCCGAGACGCCAGATATCGCCGATAGTTCCGGCCAATTGAACCGGTTCTTCTTACAGAAATTCTCTCCTTTCCGATCCTTTGTTCCGCGCCCCTCGCTTGGGAATTCCAGCTGCTTTTCGAGCAAATATTCTTCAGAACCTTACAATCTAATACAATTTCAAGGATTATACCGTTTTACAATTCTTTCAATTTCGACGAATTACATTTCTTTGCGAGTATGACGGAATGATTATTATTCGATTACTATTAGAAATGCGATATCACGAGCTATTATGGGTTACGCAAACATATTTCACCCGAGAAGATGCATTTATCAACAGAACTTTATGTTACGTAAATAATGAAATATCTGCGAATATAAATTATTACAAGCATCATTTAAACCGGTCGATTAGAAAATTTAATAATTAATAAAGAAAACATTTTTCTTATGTAATGTATTACAAACTGGAAATTTAATGCAAGTATTGCTTAATAAAACGTAAGAAAATGTTCTCTAGTAAATATAATAGAAAAGAAATTGAAAAAGGGAGATCAATTGAATTTTTGAAGCCGAGGTCTGCGCCGCTGGAAGCCGAACGAGATCTCGCGCGATTGTTTTACGAATCGGCGTAGGCTTGTCGTGGGTGAGAATTATTTTGTCCGCCTGCCGAGCGAGAATGGAGCATTGATTGCGCCTGTAATATAGAACGAGCGAATAAATTTCGAGGCGAATTAGCGCCCAAGTCGTTACGCCAAGTTTATCGATAGTGCGTATTAACTTTTTAGCCGTTTTCGAATGGAAAGTTGCGTTAATTATTCGCCGGGGAGGAATCGTAAAAATCTTGTTTATAAGTTTGAGAAAATAGAGTTACGAGCTCGGGATGCATGAGAATTGTGTTTATTGCTCGGGAGGAATGTTTCATTCCGTGTAAAATCCTATTAAATTTCTATCTATTGGGAGTTGGGCTAAATTAAGAGGATATTTTTAGATTTTATTGTGTGCATTAATTTATCTCCGGGGAATTACGAATGGTTTTACTAATGAATTCGAGGAATAAAACTTTAACGTTTTACTATATGTATTCTTAATTTGTGAGTGAAAATTAATGTTTGCCAATTCTTTATTCTTTGAAGATAACTGTATTTTATGTAAAGCTTGTTCTGCCCGAAGACATAACTACGTTATTTTTTAATTTAATCACAATTCCAGAGAAAATTCAACTTTTAAAACTTGTCTATAGAATGAAATAAAAGCAAAGTGACGAAAGGCTACTTTATTTGCACGTCACGAATGCGCGAAGATATTGAAGATCCGATGAAACAATCTGTACCATTAAAGAGCATGTAGCGGAAACGGAGATAACGGGCGCAGGTATATGTATCGAGGAAAACGAGCGTCTGCCGGTTGTAAATATCGCGGAATACTATCGCTCAATTAGTCGGGGAATTAAAGAAGTTATCTTCGGCCGAAGCACGCAAAGTTTCAGTTCCGATTGAGTCGCAAGTAAAAGCTGCGACGGCGAAATCAAGAGTGCTCGCGTGTTAATTCCGCCCGATGCCAATTTATTTTTCGTAACGATGTCAAACATTATTTCCGAGCCGTTAAATTAAGTCGGGCCTTGAATCTGGAACGAGCAGCCGAACGTCGACTACAGACGTTTTTTTTTTTAAACTCAGCCAAATTACTTTCAAGGAGAATAACAGAACTTTTGTCCGTATCATCAAGCATAACGAGTCCTTCGTTGTGTTTATTTTTCTTTTCGGAATATGACGCATCGACGAGTCGTTTAGCGTATCAATATCATACTTCAATTAGTGCTAAACCGAATATCAAGTTTAAAATTATTCTTCTTATCAAAGTTCTTACTACTTTTTCACATCCAAAGTCCAAAGTAATATTGCATTATGTTAATTTTCAAAGATATCATTGATTTATTTGTCGTTTTCACGACTTGAAATAAGGCTGAATCCCGCAATTTTATCAAAACATATAACTCGAAAGCTGCATTTTCCTTTAGTTCAAAAACGTGTCGCGATAATAAAGTTATCGCGAAAGAGCAGCAGCCCTGCAAGAGCTCGAAATCCAGTTCTCATAAAGCTCCTCTAAAAAAGTGCACTCTCAATCTCGGGTGATTCGAGCCCAGCCGTAGGTGGAAATCACGGAATACCTTATTAGCCGGACAATGGGCAATCAGCGCTGCTCTCCTCGGGCAAGGTCAGACTCGGGGAGACAATCTCCGAAGTCGGCCGGGCGAAAAATGATAAAGAGATGGCGCTGCGAGTTAACTCTCCCCCGCTGGGCGCTCGGACGAGCTTGATGTATGGTCTCCCGCGGCCGCGAGCGAGACCGAGACAGGGTCCGTCGGAAGCCGGCGATTCTTCCGCAAGCTTCGTTGCTCGTCGGACGATTAGCGAGGCGAGCGAGGGGCTTCCGGGGTCAGGCGCATTTGCTATTAGGCGAAGAGTTCCCGCGAAGAAACAATTGCTCGAGTTTCGTAAAAGAAGAACGTTTTAATCGAGTCGTCCGGTCGTGAATCTCGGGATTTTTCAAGGCGCATCCCAAACATCGTTCGAGAAGCACTTAAGATAAGGCCCCCCCCCCCTCGCGTCCAGATAAAACCTGATGGATTCGGAACACGGGGGAATTAGCGGCTCGCCGGCATTGTCTATTTAATTAGGCCCTAGAAATGCGTGTCGCCGATTAAAAGCTCGTCGATATGTAAAACAGCGGCTCGGATGAAGATGTACGCAGGCGCGTACGCTCGCCGCAAGATGCGGACGCACGAGTGCGCGCACACCGCTTGCACTTATAGCCCGAGGGGGGAGGGGGGGACGGGGGGGACGGGGGTGGCAGAGAGCAGAGAGCAGAGAACCGAGCGTGGGTTGCGGTCCAGGCTAATGCGAATATGCTGTCGTCCAGATAGAAAGAGATACCCGATAGCGAATCTGTGTCCGACACGGATGTCGAATTAGCTTGGATTTAGGTTGCCCCGAGAACTGACAAATAGTTATTGCTTGATTAGGATGGACGGGCCGGAGTTTTATTTCGGCGGACAATCGAAATCAGAGAGAGATCCGCTCTTTTCTCTCTTTCGCGCCGTTATCAATCGTTATTTATTACGTCATATTCTGCATAGCCCGTTTCATTTGGAGCTTTTCGTGCCTTTGTGCAAAGCCAAAATATCGAGCCACGACTCCGGCCTGCTCCGCGCCGACTGCCGCGGCGGAGCGAGAGAGTCCGCCGCAGAGAAGCCCAGGCCAGTTTCGATTTTATTGCGAGCTCGATTTAACGAGCGCGTTCATAAATCCAAGCTCTCGAGCTTACCGGCGCGCGGCCCTTCGATTCGTCCGCAGCGCCTATACTATTAATTCTTCTATTGTCTGTTATATATTTCCGTCCGAAAAAAAAATATTCCGCCTGTTTCATTGATATTACTCGGGCGCTGCCCTCTCTCTCTCTCTCTCTCTCTCTCCCTCTTCCCTCTGTCTCTTTCTTTCGGGCTCGGCTCGTTGTTGGT
Source organism: Ormyrus rosae (assembly GCA_035047165.1). NCBI lineage: Eukaryota > Metazoa > Arthropoda > Insecta > Hymenoptera > Ormyridae > Ormyrus > Ormyrus rosae. Next base: position 16,003,865 of record JAWWML010000052.1, on the reverse strand, counting down.
AAGAAACCGTAAAGGGTAAAATCATAAAGTCTAAGATATATGAACGGTATGAAACGAACGAAAAACCGCGATAAATGCCTTCCTGGAATTGCTTTCTCCGCGTAATAAATCATACTTTTGTAAAATCGAAGTTATGACTTTATTGTGACGCTCGGTAGTAGGAAAACCGCGTTGTAAATAAGCGAAAAAATCAGTTTTCGATGCCCGACTAGTTCGGCTTTAATAGTCTCGGGCCGTCCAGTATAACTTGCCGAGTTTACGCGGCTCGCGAAAGGTGCGATCGATCGGTCGTTTCGTATAATTGAAAATATTTCAACCGCCAGAATCGAATGCGTTTTTCCTCGGTTTGGCCTAATTTATATGTTAATTCCGGCGGCAGGGCTACGGACGAGTCGATTCGCCGGGAGGAAAACTTTGGGAGCTGGCCGAGGTATTACCGGTCCTAAGATCTCGCGGCAATCGCCACTTTCTAGCCCGCGCCGCTTACAATCTTCGCTTTTTATTGCCGCTGTCTGTATTGCCGAGCGAGCGGGATTTACGCGGATTACGCTTTTTCGAGTTTATCCGGATGAATTACGAGGACAAGACACATTAAAGAAATAAGCAAGCAATACGGGAATAGATTAGCTGCTTTTTTAGCGTAATGGAACCCGAGTAATAAACTGCTTTTATTGCCCGATTATTTAACCTTACTTAGCAAAGGCATTTTAAGAGCTTCCAATTTTTCGATTCATTTTCAGATTTAATCGACCGATAGCACTTCTTTTCCGCCGTTTATTAATTATATAAATAAATCCCTATTACCGTTTAACAAGTTTATCTACAAGTTTAATTAAATATACATTCTAAATGTCCGGCTTAAAAACCGAGAGTTCAAAATTGTACTTCTTTTGGAAAGAACTTTTAGAAATAAAACAGCTTTCCAGCTATCTTAACTACATTTTCCTATTAACAAACTCAATTAATAATTTATAAAGCAGAGAAATGTCAGTTAATAAATTAGACATCTTATGTAGAATTGATTACGTAAATACTTTTCTAATGCACCGTCATTAATATTTCGAAACCTAATGACATTAATTTTCAATATTCGTTACGGTTAACAAGAGCTGATCTGTAATACCGTTTTTAGCCCGATTAGACTGCATCGACAGTTATAAATCATGTTTCTCACGATGACTCTTTGTCAATATATATGCTCGGACACGATTTAATAAAAGACGTTCACATCGAAGCTTTTAAAGGCTCAGCCAGAGTATCAAGACGTCAGGCTAATGCAGTTAGACGACTATCAACCGAAAAGTGTCCTTTCACAGACAAATCTTAATTCGCTTGTCAGCAGAACCCATTTAGTGATTCAACTAATAAATATGCCATCGACGGATAGCTTAGGCCATCGGAGGACCGTGGGAAAGGGGAAAATAGAAAGTAAAAGAAGTAAGAGGAAGCAATTTTTATCTTTTACTTCATTTTTATCAAAGTTTATTTATATTTTCAAATATCAGAGTTGAATTACTATATTTGAAGCTGGAAGCTAAATTTAAAAATCGAATCTTGTACTAAACTAAAAAAGCGAATCTATTCGAGCTAGAAAAAAAAGAAAAAAAAAAAGAGTCGATTCGCAAACGAACCGTACGATTCGCGCAACGCAGCAACAGTAGTTCATACAAAGGGCCAGGCTTGATTGCGTAGCTCTCCACTTCCAGTAACGAAATATTCTTTGACCAAACTCGTCATAAGCGCTGGATTACAGAACGCGCGTCCCTTTTAATTCTCAGCTGCCGTCGGCCGAGCTATTAACCAATTAGTCGTGCGCCTGTAAACCGAAGCGCTGTGCTGACGTCACCGGCGAACGCAAACAGTCATCGCGACCCCCGCACTTATCATTGCGCGTCTCTACGTGTATTCGCTCTTTCTCTCTCTCTCTCGCGAATTTACTTTCCCGTTTTGCGCGCTTTATGCCCGACTGCTCGCTCACAAAGCTAATGTGCGACGATTGATTGTCGATTGCGCGACCGCGTAATTGCGGTCCCGTCGCGTTTTTTTCAATTGCCAATCGGCAAATTGTCGGCCGCGATAGAAAGCGTATTAATGCGCCGGGCGCTGTGTTTTGCCAAGCTTTTTAGAAATTTAAGCGATCAATTTGACTAAAGTGCTCTTAATTTGCCCGCCTGCACGTGTTAACTTGCGAAAGTTAGTAATGGAGCTACGGAAACGTTTAATTACATAAATTCAGATTGTGAAACACGGCGAAAAGTTCGAGACCGGCGTTTCATATCACTCTGCTAAGAAATTTACCTTTTCCGCTTTTTTTACATTTTTACTGCAGAAAATATTTTCGTCTTTTTCTTAATAAACAAATCAAGTCGTAATCGTTTTTGTTTTACGATAGCACTGACACTACTTGATTAATTATCCTGAAGCAGTATAGCGTAGATTACTCGAAATTTTAGCTGGTATACGTCATAAATCTATGAATAGATTTAATCATGATTGTAGTTGCATATACATGAGTAGTTTATTATAAAGGCAGTCGGTCCTATTAATAATTTAAGAGGTTTCGTATTTCTGTTCAAGAAAGGCTAAAAATGACAAATTATTTCAACTACATCTTAAACCGAGTGGAAAAGGGGAAAAGCGAACTGCAATTGGCCGTATGATGATAAAAATCATGTCGCATCAAATAAGCCAACTGCACTCGATAGTCCACACCAAGGCCAGCAGCAGCGAAGAGGACGAAACAGCTCGCGAGGGGTAGAGAGAGAGAGGGAGAGGAAGGGACGCGCGCACTAATGGAATTGATTAAAATGTGTTCGACCGACCGAATCGCGGGCCGTCCCATCGCGCTTGCAATCGAATATTTGCGTTTAGGTACATCGACGTGGAAAATGCTATCTTTGTCAATTAATTCAACCTGTTGTCGTGCTCTCGAACACACGCCGTGTTCCGTGACGCGCTGCGCCGCCTCGCGTCGATCGGGAAAATTGCTGGTTTCACCGCGACCAATCGATGTACGTCTACCTGTGCGTCCGCTGTGTGCGAGAGCCGCTGTGCTCTTTTCCAAATTCCCTTTTCTCTACTTTTCGACCAATTTTTCTGTTCTCTGCTCGGTGTGTATACGTGGCTCAATTTTCGGTGGAGAGAGCATGCTTTATTAGACCAATCGAAATAAGACGCCTGATTGGAAAAGTAAGCGAGGTCTCAAATCGGTATAGTGCTCCTTACGCGCGACACTCCTCTTTGTACAAAGGCTAAACAATCAACGTAACGTATTCGGCTATAACTCGGTACCCACGCTGATAAATCGCAGCCACAGCGGGCAATCAACTCCAATCAAGCCTTCTCGTTACTCGCATTAGACAGCCAGGTGACTTTTGCCTCGAAAACCAAGTGATTTCTCACTCCCCGCGATTAGAGAGCGGCCCCGGATAAAAAGTCCCACAGCCCCGGTGTGGGCCTCATCCCGCGTATCGAATTAATACTTGTCTAGTCATTGCCGGGCTCTCGTTATCTCTATCTCGGGAACGTGAGAAGATTTACCGAAGGACGTCAAAGTCCCAAACGATCGAGAGGAGAGAAGGACGCAGAACGAAGCGCGCGACAGAAATACGCACCGGCTGGAGGGAAAATAAAGCAGCCAGACAAAACAGATGTCGAGGCGGCCGCGAGTGTCGCTAATGAACTGGTTTCTGCCGTCTGCTCTCCCCCCTCCCTCGGCGTCTTGCCGCAGACAGTTTTGTACGTAAGCGCGCGCGATATACCAGTCTTCATTATGCCTCGGAGTTAATTGCAAAGTCGCAGACTTCCCTCTCGAGCGAATTTTTCGTTTGCGCGCGCTAAATTCGAAATCGATCGGCGGGGGCCATAGGACTGATATGGCGGGCAGCACGCAGCTCGCGCACACCGTACGTGTTTGACGAGGTGCTCGAGCGAAAAGCGATCGCAACCGGCTGGATTTGTAGCGCCGGAAGTTACACTCCGAGTCCAGATGAGAATGCCCGCTGATTGGAGAGCCAGAGCCGCTCAAGTAGCGCGTAATCAAATTGCAGGAGCGAGCCGCTATGGATCCAGGCAGCTCCGCGACGCGAATTCGACGCGCTTTTTTATTCTGCCCGAGGATCTGCTTTTTTCATAGAGTAATTGTGTTTGCCGCAATTAACGCGGCTTTTATTATAATATAGATGCGATACCGATTCATTAGTTATTCGTAATGCTTTCTTATTATAAAATATTTTCAATACTCATTTTTTATGGATTAAAATGAAGAGCCTCGTAATTGAAATTCCACTTTGCATATTGATCAATGGATCATCAAAAGATTCTAAAATATTACACGATCGTATTTTCGACTAATTAATATATAAATACATGCATAATTTCGGGATTATTTAGATTCTCGATCGAGGCAGCGAGCTCGTAAATAAGATTTTTCTAAAATACGTGCGCCTAAAGGGGCGAGTGTCATCAAGTGTACAGGCCGCAATTTCGGCGAGCGCTCGAAAAATTCGAAAGTCGCTGCGCAGCGGAGAAGAAGGATCTGCACGGCCGGTGAAAAATATGCGTCGCCTAAAGGTTTCTCTCCTCTCGAAATTCCAGCTGATAAAGCAATTTGCGCATTTCTCGGATAATTACGAAAATGGGAATTTTTTCCCGAGCGGAACGAGCGACGTCCTAATTAAGTTTTCCTCCTTTTTGCCAGTGCGGCGCGTAAGTGTGCGCATCTGACCCTTAAAAAGTGACGAGTGCGAGAGAGCGCGAGGTATGCTCTACAATCCTGAGGTATTACAAGGCGCGCGCGGATTACAAATCCTCGCAAAGTACCTATCCAGTTACGACCTGTTTTACGGCCTCTGAAAAATTCTCTCCTCCAGATACGAGTCCGACTCGGATGGAATTTCCTATCAATTAGGGACAGGTTTCCCCCGAGCTTTTTTTATCATCCCCGAGTCGAAATTTTTCGAGAGCCCGACTGTAAGCGACGAGCGGATCATTATTTTCACACCAGGCAGAGAGGGACAGAGGGGCTGGCCGCCTTTTTTGGGCCAGTTCTATTCCTGCACTCGTAAAAAATAATTAGCCGAACCGCAGAACGTCTGCGCTCTTTCTTAGACATAATAAAAGCCGAGCGTAAAGGCGTTACACAACTCGTAAACACGCCCCAACGTTACTTTGAATACGTTTGTCATTTCGTTTCTAAACCTAATTCGACTCTGGCAATACTTATCAACGAATGCACGTTCTATTAAAAGTTGAAATGAGAATTTATGCATCATCCTGCTGCGGCTACATTCTTTCTGGCCTTTCACGGGCAGTCTCGGGCGAAAGTTTAGCCAAAGTATGAAATCAATTATTGTTAAAGGAGTCTCGGCTCGATTTCACCATGAACGTCGCCGGCAATCTCGGCTCGCCGGTGAAATCTTGTCGCCACCTGCGATACACGCCGGCTCGTGACTAATTTAAATGGAGATTAGAGTTATTAGTAATTTATTGGCCGCATAAACGAGCTTTCCGACGACGACGCTCGGGCACTTGTCCTTTTTTGCCCTCCGAGTGCAGTGCGCATTTGCATGGGCGGTAAATCACTTTTCGTTAGCAGGATCGGGCCTAATACAGAAAAATAACGCGCCCGGTACACGCCCTAATCGCGAATTACATTTTCGAGATTAAAGTTTAATATATATTCAGGGAAAATTATGTCCTTTACGCCGAGGCTGCGGCTTTGCGCACGAAAACCAGTTAATAATTTAGACTCTTGAAATTTCTGACAGCGAACCCGGCTGTATAATTGAAATTGCAAATTAAAAGTCGCTTTGAATGCGTTAGAACGGACTTGTAAATAAGTAATCCGTTTTCTAAATGGAGAAAGCACTGCGCTTCTCATCATTATCCTAATCAATTTCCCATTCTAACTTTGTTACAACCGGCGGCAAGTATAAATTTAGCCGAACTTTAAGATTTAAATCCAATTACAAGTAGTTAAAAGTTAGATCCTAGCTAAAATTAGTATCGGTAAATCGAGATTTAATGTATAAAAATCGAATTTCGATTTTGCAAGTAAGCATTTGAATTTGGAAAATTGAAAGTTCTTCGATTGGATGCGTGTGGAAGGACTGCGGGCCCGCTCATTAGCATTCATATGGTAGCGCGACTGAAAAGGTGCAATTTAAAAAGTATTCGGCCGAAAGCCGTCATCGGCGGAGCTCATTTTCATAAATTATATTAATTCGAGAAGGAGCGGGGGGGGAGGGGGCGAGGCTGATTGGGTGACACGGAACTTGCTCTCCTCTCGTCTTCGCGTGCCTCGGAACCCCTTGCGTTTTATTTTAAATGAGCCGCAAGCCGGTCGTTAAACCCGCGACGTTCTAAATCGATATGTGCGTTTTATTAAAAAGAAGCGAGCGAAAGAGGGCTGGAATCAATTCCGTTTAAAGCTAAATAACGCTCGAATACCGTTAATTAAAACACGATACGAGCTCGTCATTTTTACAATTATGTTTTCAGTTTCAGGCTACTCTCGGAACGAGTATTTTTATATTCGTTTGGACAGTACTTCTTACAAAATATTAATCGATTTGTGGAAAAGCATATACATGTCGATAGGTTACAAATTTAAGGAGGTTTTACACGCGTGAGTTTGCCACCTTAAAATCACCTCGAAAAACAAGGTTACTTTCGACAAAGAGATAATGCAATTTTATGATTTTTACTTTGCCGTAACATAAAAATTGAAACAACCAATGAATTTTCATTTATTGAAAAAATACTGTATCTAAAAATTATAGTGTGCCAATAGTAAACGACACCTAAAATATAAAAATATTAAATTCTTGTTATAGATTACATATAACTTGGCAATCTTAAGATTTTCAGGGGACTTTAAAAGGACTTGTACAAAGACTTGTGTCAGTATAAAAACCCTTTCATTGTATTTCAACGATTCAAAACGCAACCTCACTCCTTTACTGTATATATAAACGTATATACTCTTTACTGTTACATTGGCACAACTAGATGTAGAACAAAACAAATAGAAATTTCAAAAAGCATTTTTCCCACAAGATCCGATATAACTACTTACTCGCCGACGTATCCTGGAAGATCGGCTCTGATTTTTCTCCGAAGTTGGGAAGCGATTTGCCTCTCCTTCCTGCGGGCAAAGTTGTTTGTCCGCAGCGGCCGGCACATTAAAAGCCCAAGCATATTCCTAATGCAGTCGCTGCGGCGGCGGCGGCGGCGGCGTTCAGTACAGCTCCTGAATACGTTATCATGCGTAAGTAGGTACTGTTTGTAAATCGGTTGGGGCTTAGATCCGTCTAAAAATCATCGCGGCCCTTTGTCATGCAAATCGAGCCTCGATTTCGCCCAATATCGTAGAGCTGTTTACAGTTATAAATATCCGATTCCGGCGAGCGGCAAAAGGACATTGTTTGATAAGCAGTGCAGGTTGTTTATTAAGAGCGAACCGGTACTCGGCTGGAAATCGGAACTAGTTTTAAGCTAATAATAATGCGAGGCTTTTCCTTACAAGTGGATTCTTTAACAATTCTCTTTCAAACATTAATCAGAATATAAATTGTCGATCAATCCACTTATTAAATTGCATTATTATTATTATATTTAATAATTTATATCAAATTACTTTCAGGAATAAAAAAATCGAAAAAATTAAGTCAAGTTATTATTTTCGAAAAAACGAAACGCAGTTAGAGATTTTTTTACTTTAAATAGAGTCCTGTATTTACCTTCGTCGAACGTGGTTGTTTAATTATGCTGCATCATTATTTATTTAATAATTCGAAAGTGTCCGAGCTCGGTCCGCGCGGTCCGGTTTTTTAAAAATAATCGAATAATTAATTATAAATTTTGACAACGACGCAGCTCGTGAAATTTTTTTTTATTAATATCCGTTGGTAATATGAACCGAAAATTGAAGGGAACGAGTCCTGGTAATTGTGCGTGCAAGCTTTCACGGACAGAGAGGCTCGCGTATAATTTTATCGAAAACAAATTAATTTTAATGAATTCGATACAAGTAAAATTAACGCATGTAAATATAACAATGATACAAATAAGTTCGTTAAATAATGAGAAATATTTTAAATTAATTATTCATGAAATTCGCGTGCGGGGGAATGTTATTCCGGGCAATATGTGCGGCGGCGGCGGCAAAAATTCGTATATCAAATTAGCGTCCGCGCAAAAAGAGAAACAAAGCGAAAATGAATTCAATTGTTGGAAAAGAGGGAGAGTGAACGTGGAGCGAGAGAGAGAGAGAGAGAGTGAGGGGGGAGGGGGAAGGGGGAAGTAACCGATGTACTTAGCCTGATAAAGCATATACATATACATCGGGCGACTCCTTCGCGGGGCTCGTTCCTTTTTTCGTCTGGCACGTCGCGTCGGGGACAGGGATTTTTATTGGAGCTCGCGAGAAACCAGTTTGTAAATAATGTAAATCCGGAGAAAAGGAGCAGGCCGCGAAAGCGTTTAAAGACGGAATGCGGCTGTTCTAGGAAGCGGGCCAAGGAACAATGCGTCCGCGCGGCGCGGCGACAGCCGGGATTAGCGCGGACTTTGCGCTACACGTCTTAATACGCAATCAGCGAGAGGCGCGAGGCAAAGGCGCCGAAACGAGTCCGATTTCGGATTATTAAGTCTTACGCTCTGGAGGGAGGAGTCCGAGATTTACAGTCGGTCAGAGAGCTGAGCTCCAAGCCGAAAACGTTATTTATAGGGCGGCATTCGTTCCGTTCGTCGATTAGGTCGAGAGACTTTTGCCGAAAGCGCTCGCCATAAATTGCAATTTGCCACCGCGAGTCGAGCCGGACGCGCGAGCGCATCAGTGTCACTGCTCGTTCGAGAGACACCTTAATTAAATCCGCCCTTCTTATTTTCTTATTTTCTTTTTTTCTCTCGCGCTCGAAAACGAGACTAATTAATAGGGGGAAGAGTGGGGGTAGGGTAATAGCTCGGCCGGGGTCATATCGCGAGAAAATAATGTGAGAACGATTTCTCGGGGCGGCGGATCATTACGGCGATCTGCCGGCCTTGGCATTATCATGACGGCACGCTCCGCGGCGCGTCTTCTCCCACTCGGTGCTCGGTGATCGATCTGTCGAGCCTAACTCCTTCGTCCCTCTCTCTCTCTCTCTCGCACAACCCTGCAATTACTATCTATTATATCGTGCCGTGTGGGTGTAGCTGCAATCTCGCGATCGTGTCGAGAGCCCCGGCCCGAGAGTCTTCTTCCCCAGCACCTTCGGCTCGCTTCCCGAGCTATCGCACGCGTTCTTTCGAAATTTCTCTTTCAGGCTCTATTTCTATAAGAGGGAGTTTGTTTTATAGCTGTTTTACCTATAACGCGGTAATGCTGCACCTTCAATTTTTTTCTTTCGGAGCCAGCAATTTCTCGGGGAAATTCAGTTTTTTAATTTGACTCGGTGCTGTTCGCACTCGAGCAGTGTCAACTTCTACATGCGATTAATTTGAGTAAAATTGAAAAACAAACTTGTTGGCTTGTTGCTCGCTTGTGAAAAATTGCTTGCAATAACTTTCGTATCCTTCCTTACTAAAATTAAGATCTTTATGAGGCTGAGATCATCGATTACACGAAATTGCTATTATTATCGTCTTATACGTGTATTAGTACTACATTCACTCAGCAATCGGATTGCGAAAAATTCCTTCCATTAAACCACGACAAGAGGTTGTAATAAATAATTTAATTATTATTATAAAAAAAATAAAAAATTTCTGCTAAAGCGTGGATAAAACTTTTGAACGCGACTTCCCACATAGAAATTGCTCGGCGAAGATGCAAACGGCACCGCAAATCCAAAACACTCGGGCGATATCGATCCTCGGTTGAGCGGGCTGATCGGGCAATTGACAAAAATCACTCTTGTATCATTACAATCGCCTCGATCTTCTCACGCTCAATCGCTCCTCCGGCTTTCTTCCCCGTAACTCTTTGCCCGGGCCAATCGATAGCTCGCATACACACACACACATACATACACAAGCCACACTCGTCTGGGCGCTTGCGTGGAAACTTCCGATCTCGCGAGCGCTTTAACGAGGGCCGGACTTATTTTTATCGACAAATATAATGGCTATCAGTTTTGAAAAAAAAAGCCATGGAATTTCGCACCGCAGTCATCGTTATGCAGCCCTTTTGTCTCTCTCCTGGGCGCGCGGTTTTTTCTTTTTTGTTTTTTTTTTGTTTTTGTTTTTTTTGTGCCAAGCTGCGCGCGGCTGCTTTTGTCCGTGTCGCTTTTGCGGTCGCGCCTTTTTCGAATCTAGCCGACTATGCTTTTTTGTGTTTCCGATATGTGTCGGCTCGCATTCGACGTGTATCCGAATTACGCGCCAGGGCGTTTTCTTTGTTTCCGCGGCGCGCGTGTTAAGCAGCCGGAAAACTGCCAAGCGCCGCTCTGTACGCTCGAGAGGAAGCCGGAGGAGGTACGAAAAAAAATAATAAGCGAGAGCGGGAGGGACGAGCCCGGCGGCTCTACTCTTTGGAAGCACCGCAGCCAATCGTAATGATCGAATTAAGAGTTTCTTCATGCGAGAAACCGAGTCCATCATACGCATTAATTGCTTCTGCTTGCCGCCGAGCGGCCCTTTTTTTCCTTTCTTTCTATTTTACGAATTGTTAATTCGCATAAACGCTTTTTATCAAAGGAATTTTATTAATAGAATGCCACCTTTTTCTTAATTTCAAATATTTCCCCTTTGATTACTATATGCTTGTTGTTCGCAAAAAAGCAAAATTTCAACTCATCAAAAAGGCTCTTTACAAAAGTAATTATGTTTTTTACACGGTTTTGATTAAATTTCCTATTACAAGTACGTCGTATAATACGCATATTATATCGTAGGATGAGGGAGATTATCGAAAAAGAAAGGAACAAAGTCAATTTTCGAAAACAAATTATAGCCGAAAATTTTTCGTCGTAATCCAGCTGTTATCCATATAATTACTTATCTCTCATTCACGTCACACATCAGGAACAACTTGCAACGCAACAATGTATAGAGCGAGCAGCTACCAGTCAGTAAATATCTGTACATGACGGTATGAGAAGTGGAAATGGTACGAGGGGGGCTGCTATAATTACTTGGCCGGTAATACAGGGCGGCCGTTGAGTGGCAGCTCATATTACTCGCCTAATTCGCGTGAAAACTAACCCCTTCGGAGCCAAGCGAACAGGTCCGATGGAAATTGGAATTGTGCCGCGGGAGCCAAAAAACCCCATGAAATTCATTTCTCCTTTGAAGCGAATTAACGCAAGAAGCCCTTCATACTTCCTCCTCTCCGAATTAACTCTCGCTGCCTCCGAAAAACTTTCTTCCAACCTAATCTCCCGAAATGTCAAGTTTTACTACGACTTTTTGCTAAAGTTGCCCTTGAATGGGGCGCCAAGTGTAATCGAATTTTGTCAATCCTTTTTCGAGCTTTAAAAATATAAAGTTATTCGTTTGAAATTTATTATTGTTGCTGCTTTAAAAATGACGAGTTGTCGCAAATGATGTTAAAATTTGAAGCTTTGGAAGGTAAAAGAAACGCATCAAAGTCTATCGGCGTATTTTTACGTAATCGGCGCTTCCTCGCCGTAAAGTCCGTTTTGACGATCGCGCGGTCCAACCAGTTCGGATAATAAATAGCGAGAGTCTTTCTCTGTCCCTCTCCGGCTCGGAGATTACGAGGCAAACATAATTCTTGTTTGTAGTAGATAAGATAGCCGACTCGCGCGCGCGAGTGAGAGAGAGACAGAGGGAGCGAAAGAAGAAAAGGGAGGAAGGAGACAAGGGGCTTACGCCTCTATCGGCGCGGCTTATCTCAGGAAGTTGTCGGGCAAGACGTTGGGACAGCCCGTTTAAGACTCCAGGCTTGCGTTTAGTCCTTTTTTCTCCCGGGAAAAACGCGGAAAATCACACCTCGCACCGATACAGCCACTCTCTTAGCTTTGTCTAGCCTGGCACGGGACCTTTTTTCCTCTCTCGGAGGAGTTCTTCTTTACAGACGGCGATGAGATCGTCACCGAACGGTTTGTCCGTGAGAGACATGCTGTGGTTACCGATAACTGATATAATCCTAGTTAAGATTCCAAGATCGTCACTCTGTCCAATAAAAAAATTGGCAATGCCCCCTTCATTCGATCGCACATAATACCGTGAAGGAGATCGAAATCCCTCATTAACCGCGGAAACGTTGCTTTGCTCGGGCAGTAGAGGCAGGACCGGTTGGTTCAAAAGGACTCAGACAGGCAAAGCCTTGCGAGATTTAGCGAAAAGGACTTGGGGAGAGGAGAGAGCCGGAGAGGAATTAAGGACTAATAATCTTTAATAAGCCATCAAGGAGATAAAGAAGCGCGGCAATTAGGGCTCGGGCGATTGCGCCGAATTCGACTCTTCTTTCCAATTAATTTCGGTGCAGCAGGCCGGACGAGTTTGGCTAGCGCCTCGCCTCGAGGATGGCAGCGGCGCAGGAAGAGTGCAAGTCCATTGACTTGCCGCGCGCGCCAACCTGACTGACGTAAGCAATTAGTGCGCTGTTTTGTTTGCTCGAGTCCGGCTGCAAAGCGTTAAACTTCAGGAGTTTGCGTTCCAAAGGCGACTACTCGACGCTTATAAGGTCGCGATGCTGACTGACTGTCGACTCGACCGGCTCTCTTCTCCTCTCTTCTCGTTGCGATGCTGCACTCTTTGTTTCTTACAAAGGATCGGCCTCGCTTTGCTTTTGCATTCAAAACTTGCTGAAATTGCTTTAAAACAATATTTACCATTCCGACAAATCGATTTTCTTTTCCTCTGAAACAGATATTTATTCAGTTTTTCTTGATAAGGCAAAGGGCTAGTCATTTTTGATAAACCGACTCTCAAGCAAGCATTTTTCTGCTAGCAACGAGATTAAGCCGTTGCTTGTTTTCAAATTGTTTTATTTTATGTCATCGTAAAATAAAAAATACCAACAGCATTCACATTAGAATTTAAAATAGCTTTGTACATTTTTTCAAAGTAAAATTCTACGACGAAAGAGAAAATATTGATCGCTAGAATTCGGTGTATTCGCTTTTATTTTATTTGGAAATAAATTTCCTAGCTTCTGTTTTGTCAATAAAAACCAAAGCAATATATTGTAGCTAACTTTTTATTTGAAATACTGCAAAGATGCCAGTAGTCGACTATTCGAAAGCCGAATATTTTTTCTGTAAAAGCTTTAATTTAAGTACAAAAGGAATTTTATTTCGAATGCTTTAGTCGGTAATAAACGTTATTATTAAGCCAGCGGTTTATTTGAAATATTTCAAAATGATTTTTTAAACAAAAGTGCAGAAATTTCATTTTATTATTTTATAAATGTATTTTTACGTATAATTATTCTATGCTTAAAAACACATCAATCTGCATTAAAATCAAGTCAAGCATATACATAAGTAATTTTATTTTTCAACACATTTTAACCAAACTTTTAAATAAATGTCACGTGATTTTTTTTTTATAAATGTAATTAATGTTGCAATGAAGCAACGAAAAATTTATAATAATATAAAATTATGAAATGTATACATCGAAATCACATTAAGTAAAATTTGTACAAGTATCCTTTTTTATAACGAAAATAAAAGTACCTGAAACAAATGTTTATACGGTCGTTGGACAAAATAAAAAGAAATTGAAATTTGAAATGATAACAAACGAAGTTTTATTAACAGCTCAAACGGAGAAATGGAAAAAGTCGAAATTCGAAAAAGTTAAAAAAAGAATTTAGCCGCAGTGTAGATATGATGAGGCAATTTTTTTATCAAAAAGTTGGTGGAGTACGTTAACGAGCAATGAGTTTCGAGGAAGGTTTGTTAGCGAGGAGGTGTACGAGATGCGAGAACAAGTGAATCGTTTTGATTAATCTACGCGCGAAAATTGTTGCAAAATGTTTCTCAGCCATTAAACTTGAATTTTCGTTTCCATTTAACAGGATCGTTGCTCTCCGATTTCAATGGAACTCTAATTGTTTTCTAGAAATTTTTCTTTTTACCTTTGGAGTTTTGTTTGAAAAAACTAATGAAATAGACTATTACGCTTGAAAATTCTGATTTAGTTGAGCGGCGGTGCGACGGTAAAAAGCTTTTCCCCGCGAGTAAAAAAGTAGCTCGGCAGCGCCGACAATCGATGCAAATTAATTAAAGCAATTGTTTCGCAGAAGCAGATCCACTTGGGCTCGTCGTCCAAGAAATCGTCCTCGACTCCTCGGGCTGCGAGGCATTCGGGCGTGGAACAAGCCCTCCATTCCCCGCAATCAACGACGGCTATCTTAGATCGAAGCAAGTTCAATTACCGGCGTTAATAATTAATCTCCTAGCTCGATCCTCTCCACGCCTCGGCCGTCAGCCTCACGTTTCTCGGCGTCCCGCCCTGATTGTCGCCGCCTCGGCCGTCCAAAGGGACGGTAAAGACCCGGGACGAGAGATCTCGCCTACATGCACTCGAATCTATTTGTTTCTCCTCGCGCTGATACGTGACGACTTTTTCCTCTTCCCGAGAAGAAAAAAAGCCCACTTCCTCTCCGCCGACGGAGCCGAAATTTTCGATATACCGCTACCGTTCCTGCTTTTTTGCCCCTCGTAATGACGCGAAAGGATACACGGTCACGCTCGATTAAGCCCCGAGGAATAACTTTCCTCCGGCGACTCGGGCAGCTCTTATTGATTTCGAAACTTGGACTTTTTAATTAAACGCTAGCCCAGATAGTATTTTTCAGCAAAACTCGAAGCGTTAAAAAATTGAATATTTAAGCTGTATTGCGTTGCTGAGCTAAAGGAGTGAATTTTTGCCGATGAATCGGCCGGCGCATCCGATTGGATCGGGCCCCTCTTGCATGGTGTCAGTCAATTACGCCTTAACAATAGGGTTACGTTTCAATTACAGCGAGGGCAGGCTATCGCGAGTTGCTTCAAAACGCGAGAGAGTGTATACCTTCGTGCGTGCTCCAGCGGAACGTCTTTTTTCGCTCTTTCATCTTCCCTTTCTCTCCCCGCCGCGGTCCCTTACACATCGAATTCCTTTCGGTGCTCTCCGTGGAAAAAAGTTAATTGAATAATAATCCCGGTATTATCCAAACAAATAACCGCCGAGGCCTCTATCGATAATTTTACCGGGAAATTAATGAGACTTTGTGCAAGTCAAACTTTCTTTTCTCTAGGAAATAAAGCTGGAAAGAAAGGCAGGCGGCATTCCGAAAACAATCTCGAAATAAAATCATCCGCAATGAATGAATAGCGATTCGCCGTAATAATTCTCCGCTTCTCGCCGTAAATTCCGAGCCGGCAACGTCGGCGGGCACCAGGACTCGGCATCGGCGGGTATCATCGCCGCCGGAAAAAAAACGAGCAAGCCGAGACCGGAGCGAAAGCGAAACAAGACGAGTAAAAAACTGCGAAAGCGGAAAGAGCGAAGGAAGAAGGAGCAGCGAGAGAGGAGAAGGAGAGGATCGCTCCTCTAGAATGTCCTTTGTCGCGAGGGCCCAAAACCTGGCTCCGCGGCTGAATGGCCGCGCAGACTCCTCACCTGCGCCTGGAATGCGGGCCCGCGACGTCGCGCTTTTTATTCCGGCCCTAAGACGCGAGCTTTGCTTTGCAGTACTGTTACACCGAGTGATTGGGCTTTTCACGAGTTTTGATAAATTAATCCCTCCGAGATTTATAAGGATTCGCCTGGCTATTGAACGCGCAAGTCTGAATGCCTGCAATTTCTTTTCAATTTAATCTTTGTGAATTATTGCCGAGGCTAAAATGTCTACCCAAGTTTAATGAATTTGTTATGTCCCGTGCGGGAAGGGAAAACTGATGTACGTTACGTTACGTTTATGCACGAATTTCTAGATATTCAAAAATTATAAAGGGAGTAAATTAGACTCGGATCAAAATCTAAGAAGCTTAAGGTGTTTTCAATCTAGTTACAAAAGTCTTGGCATTTTTCAAGATTGTAATGTAAAATATTTTACTTTTATTGGAGATTGAAAAAGGTTCCATGATCTTCTTAGTCGATTAACCGTAGAATAAAAGTTGAGGTTAAAAATAATTTTTGCTCTGTGAAGATTATAAGAAGCAGACAGTTCGGCAAAGAAGATTATGCTTAATTAATGATCACAATATATTATAATTTCAGCTATAATTCATCAATCAATAGGACGAAGAGAAGATGGAATCTATTATCTGCTGAATTAACTAGTATTCAAATCTCGTCTCGCTCTAAATCAGCTCTGAAATTCTGAGCTGCAGCCCATTAAATAACGTCACCTTAAAAGTTAAGCTTTAATTTATATTAAAAACTTAAAAATCTTTTAATTTCTCTCTCGATGAAAAGAAAAAGTCCGCCCATAAGCCGGATAAATTTATCCTTTACATCGCAAAGACGCATCTATTACCATAAACAGGGCGAAAAAAGCGCTCTATGATATAACGAAAGCCGCTTTCTCGCAGACATTAACAAACTGTTCGATCTCAGGACGCAGAGTCCGGTCGCGGCGGGACAATGCGTCCCGCTGCGCCAGAAAACACGGCGGCGACCCGCAATATTCATTTCCTTAAAATATTAAATCATCCTTGAGAGCAGCCTTCGGCGAACAATCCGCGAAGATTGAAACTCGGGCTCGCGCCGCCGAAAATTATTTCCCGATCCGTGCGCTAAATTTCAAGCGCATTGTGTTTCCTTTTTCATCGGGGCCCCCGGATTTTTATTATTTATGCGCGCCGATCGGCAAAGATATCGGCTCCCGAAAATAAACACGGCTTTGTGCGGCTCGGCGAACAAAGGGGTGGGAGAGAGATTTGGAGGAATTCCCGAAAGTAGAAGCTGCATTATTACCCGGTCCGGTTGTCGATATAATCTCCGAACGGACGTAAGTGTAACTGGTTTGCGCGGGAGATTTTCATCTGTTTTCTCGGAAACTCGCGGCCAGAAGAACGAATCCCGTCCGGTTCCAGCGTCCGCACCGAGGTCCATGGTATACATGGAATAATGAATTGGCGCTCTCGCGAGCGAGCAGCCATCAAAGGACCTACTTTGAAGCGTATCGCGTTTCTGCCTCCCTTGCTGTCAATTTAATTATGTAACCCCGGAATATTTCTCCTGCTATTTGCTCTCTCGGCGCTAGAAATTTAATTAAGATTAATAACTATCGCGATTTATAATTTGCGATTAAATTAATTGCGCCCCGGGAAAGACGGGTCCGCCTGATTAATGGCGGAATAATTCCGCGCGAGAGCGCGGAGAGTCTTGAATAATTTAAGAGATCTTTGTCGAAACGCTCAAGATTTAGGAGAGATTTGCCGGGGCTTCGTGCACTTTTTTGCGACTAGCTTACAATAGACGAGTACACCTGTTGATAGACATTTGCATGGGAATGGGTCACTCTTTGCCTCATCCCCTGCGAGCCTAGTGTCTATGGTTTGTCATCGCGACGACGATTATGTTTACTTCGAGACAGGCGAGATTCTTTTTCGCCGTGCTATTGCGGTTTCTTTATTGCGAATTATCGGTATTTGTTTTTCTCAAAAAAGTTTTAAGCCCAATTCTTAAGTGTTCAAGAAAGCTCAGATGGTAACCATTAAAGTTATACGACCTTTTGAGAAATCATTTCTCATAAATAAAAAAACTCGATAAAATTAAAGTAAATTGCAAGTTTGAAAATCGTTTAGCCTAATTAAATGACTAAAATCGAGCTCAACGCAAACGAACAATGGATGAATCGATAACATTGTAAGAGAAAGGCAATACTGGTAGAGTCGGCTTTTGGGGCCGTTTTACAGCAAGTGCGGAGAGCGAGAGAGAGAACGAGAGAGAGGTATAGGCGGTGAGAATCTGGGCGCGTTTCAATCAGCTAGTGGTGGCCTATTGCGTTACGTCCGGATTAACGACGGGATGGCTGCATTGTTAATTTCACGAGCCGCGCTTCCATATCGTATCCAGTTGCCCTGGCTATAATAACGCGAATGTGCGGGTGTTCAAAGCCTCTCCCCTTCCAGCCTTTCTATCAAAGCGATCATTGCGTTTGCACCAGAGTCTCGCGCGACAAAGATGCTCTTTTTCTCCTTATTACCGCAGTCGCGTCAAATTCGCGTCTTGACTTTTTTATTCGCTTAGTCGGGTGAAACTGATACGTTAAATTATAAGTAAATGTAGTAACATCAATTGTCTAATTGTGAAAAAAGAGAAAGATAACCGTACGAATGAGCCTGTGTTTCGGTAGCGTTTTTTTAAAAAATCGTTGAAAAGTCATTTAATAAACAATCGTGATTGCACGGTAATACAAGTAGGAAAGCGGGCACCTTTGTCAATCAGAGAGCATTGGCTTAATGGAAACGCTCATTATTGCAAAAACATCGATTGCGGATAGCACGAAATTAACCTCCATTACCGAAGAGTTTATTCGCGCTCCGTTACCTTCACTCGATTAGTGTACTTCCCCATCGCGCGATTTCTCATCATCTGCCACTACCACCAGCCGAGCTGCTTCTCCTATTGCGTACACACGAGTCATTATCCCGTTTCTTTAGCCTCAAACAAATCCCGCGAATTCCCTCTATAGCGCTTTAATTAAGCCCGAAATTCTTTCTCCCTTGAAAAGGATCGTTACCGCGGCGGCGGCGGCGGCGGCGGCAGCGGCCAAAAAAGCACTCCATTGTCTCATTAACGAAAATCTCTACTTATTGTGACACCGACCGATAAAAATTAAAGCACATTGAGGATTTTGGATTCACGGCTCGAGAAATTAGGTGTCTTTGTGTAGGGTTCGGAGAATAAATAAGGATGACGGCCTTCTTTAATTTTCCCTCTTGTCCGGGTCAGAAAGGCGTCGTTCTAAGGTCTCGGACCAATTAAAAGCCATTTATGCGCCGACTAATTCGTGATTGCCATTCATGCCGGGCTGAATGAGCCGGCGGATGACGTATTAACGCATATTTGTCTCCCTCGCACAATGGCCAGTCCAGGTGTCTGGTCTTTTTCAACTCTTCCATCTTCGTTAAAAGGAGCGCTAGGAAAAAATGGAGTCCGCTGCGAAAATCACCGTCATTTGGGAGATTTTTAAAGGAGAAATAAATCATCTTACCGCGGGATGAAACGAGATTTAATTGTAGCTCGGATTCGCGATTGGCGAGGTTATTACGCAAATTGTAGAGCGAAAGTTTGAGGTGGATGATGGGAGAAGGACGGCGGCGGCGGTCATAGGGAGCTCAACTCTTTATCGTTCGATTGCATCTCGGGAAACATTGCTCGCTCGATAGGAATGAAATTGAATTCGATGCAGCGCCGACTATTATTCCCTTTCAGCTTTCCCGGTACATAATGAAGCACTTTGCCAATAGTCGTAATCTGTTTGCTCGTTTAATTATGAAGCCTCGCGGTACTAAGCGGGAGAAATTAATGAATGATAATGCTATTTTCCGCGCTCGGAGCCGATATCGATCGAGGACATTTAAGGATCGGGCAAATAAGAACAAAGCAGCGGCTGCGTGGGCAGAGAGATTAAAAATCACCCCCGACACGAAAAATAGCTCGGGGCGAAAGGAGCTCTCGAGTACAGTTCCACATTCCTTGCGCGCGACGGGTGGCCCTCTAGCATCTCTCTCCCTCCCGCGAGCACTAGTTCCCCTTTCTCCAAAGTCTGTCTGTGTGTTTTTGTGATTGATCACGTGACCTCGTCATTCGGTATAATAAGATTGCTTTTAATCTGCCGGGAGATGGAACGACTCGGGATTGCCTCTCTCGATCTTGACATTCCACGCATACCTAATTGCGTCTAACGTTTAACCGCAGGGGAGTGAGAGGCGCGAGGGATTGTCTCTCTTTCTCTCTCTCTCTCTCTCCGAGTTCTTCTTTATGTCCCTTTCGAGAGGAGAAAAATCAACGGAACGAGCCGTTTTGTCGATGATTATCTCGTTTAATTAGCTTTCTTATGCCGGCGTGTGTGGACCAAAGTTTGGGAGAATAAAATACAAGCGAGCTTCGGCTGATTTTTTAAAAGAGAGTAATTGGACTGTCAGCCGGCTAATTAAAATAACTAGTTGTGCATTCGATATTTGACCTTTTTAATTGCCTCGAGATAATTTTAGCGCACGCAACAATATTCCGGTTCATTAATGCAGTATATGAGCGCCATTATGTCTGCTAGATTACCGTTCAATAGCTTTGTATCTTGCGAAAAAATCTTGATGAAAAACTGAATTTAAAAATATTTCTTTGAAAAAGTTGAGAAATGACTAACAAGAGTAAATATTTAACAATGCGTTTGAGCATCCGGACAAGCCAAAAGTCCAGGCAAAGTTATACCTCGCCCGAACCCTTTTTTTGCATAAAAAGTCGCATAAGGCAAGTCGATCGCAATTTTCCCTTGCCGAAAAAAGGAAAGCTCCCTGCATAAATTTAGCGGACTATCGTTAAGCGCTTGCGCGATTCCGCATTCGCCGGTAGTGGACGTGCAGGACAGGGTAGTCGACCTCTGACAATACCGACTAAATGACGACGACCTCTGCGAGGTTGTGCACGCACTGCGTGTACCTGACTAGCGGCGACATGTACGAACTGCAAATTTATTTGTTTACTTTAAACTCGTTCAATCTCTCTTTCTGTCTCTCTAAACTTTTTGCTCAAAAAAAAACTCCAATCTGGAGGCATTCTGCTCTCTCTTCATTAAGGCGGATTCTCTTGATTTTTTAGAGGATTTGTTTTGTATGGATTTTAACGGACCTTGATTGGATGTAGGTCAAGAGAATTTGTATCATTTGAACATGGGAACGAACTTTCTTTATAGTTATCACTTGTTAATACGGGATTTTTCAAAGAATCATGCGTGAAATGCTGATAATTTTAGAATTCAATCTGTGCATTCGAATAATTGAATTTGAAAGTTTGAAAATACTCGTATATTGGTAAAAAGTTTCTATGAAATCTAAAAGAAGTACAGTAAAAGCAAATTTTATATAAATACAACCCAAAAAATCTCTAATTAATTAAAGTTGTAGTGTAAAAGCATTTTTATTGAAAATAACAGAATTATTGAAAAAGCCAATGATTTCTTATGTACAAGATCGAAATTCTAAAATTCTGATTAGGTGCATACAAAAGCTGAAAATTTTCTAAAAAATCAATAGCAAGCTGGGAAAATTGTTCGAGCGCACGCGTGTGTGTACACGTGCATTTGGAATTGGAATCCTCGATCCAACTGCGGCGGCGGGGATCGAGAGTTTGCTGAACGCAAATGAAGAATTGTCCGCCAAATACGGCGGGGAGGATCCGAGAGGGCGATAAGGGGACAGCCGCGCGATGAATGGAGTGTAATGCAGGGTCTCCCTTGATTGTTGCCAACCTCTGAGCCCTCTCCATTCACCCTCGAATCCATCGGCATTTCCCGGACGAATTTCCGCAGGTACTTGCTGCGACGCTGCGCAGAGACAAACAGATGCAAGCCGCCGAGCCTCTTTATTTCTAAGCTCGTCTTCCCACGCGCTCCATTGGCTCGAGGAATTTCTTCTTCCTGTTGTAGCGAGCACTTTGCTTGCATTTCATTTCATTTCATTGAGGAGAGGATCTGCGGATTATTATAGCTATAATTCCGAATGAAATTCAGCTGTTTATTTTGTAAATGTTTATATGCTCTTGTGGAAATGCTCTTTTATGTCGTTAATAAAGTTCAATTTTCATGTTAAACAACTTGAAATTCACTGAAAAAACTAGAAACTCAAGTTGGAAATTTAACGAACGAAAAAGGTCTTTACCATCCATTTGTATGCCATCGAAAAGGAAGAAAGAGCGATAGATATCCATAGAGCAGGAGAGAATCGTTTGATGACGATTAGAGTGGAGAATGAATCGGTCCTTGCCGCTATTCACAGTCCGCTGCATTTTCGAAGCGATCTCGAATTCAAGAGCGGACTATTCGATTTCGGGCCAGGTGCGCTCGCGTGTGGGAAAAGCCCGAATTAGCGCACGATTTCCTCGAACGTTTTGCCCCTGCGCCCCAAGTTTTTTCCAATCCACATGGCGCTGCAACGTCTTGCGGAAGCGAAGGGAGGACTTTCAATGCGTCGTTAATGAGCCCTTTTTCGGCCCCAAGTTCCGCTGCCATTTGAACGGATTTTCGGAACTACAGATGGATTTATGACGTCGACGTTCGAGTGCCGTTTAAAATGAAAATTTTTTTTCGAAAAAAGAGCAACAACTCGTACTTGTTTTGCGATAGATTTAGGAAAGAGTCTATTATACTTAATGTTCGAACGCTTGATGGCAACGACAAAAGAAGAATTCGTATTACTATCAAAGTTACGACTATTTGTCGCATCATGAGAAAATCGCCTCTCCCAGGATTCTTACATCCCGAGTTTTTGATTGCCGAGAAGCTAAAAGAATATGGGCAATAAAAGGTATCGACCTCCTACGAGCACATTACCTCTCCGCAGCCACAAAAAGCAGCCAACTGCGCGAGTGACCCTTGGCGCGCTCGCTTTCTCCTCGATCAAATGCACGGGCAAATAATTAATCGGATACAGCTCCGAGGCCGTAATAACCGAATTGTAAGCTGTGCTCTAAATTTTAAAGGTCCAGCCACACACAGAAGTCGGTGAACGTTTCATTAGCCGGCGAAATGAAAGAATGTATAGGCGGCGGGCCGTTCATAGAGCCGCGAAGCGCCCCCTCCCGTTTTCATAAATAATAAAAGCGGCAAGGTAAATATAATTACGGGGCCGGCAGCACATGTTTGTAAGCCGCGGAACAACAATCGCAGGCGGCCCTTTGAAAAAGCCGGGCTTCGCTTCTTGGGCGCGCGAGCAGCTTCCGCTTAATATTTCAGCGGCCTCTTCCGGTAAGATTGCTATACCCAATTTAATCTGCGCAGAAGAAACTCGCGAGTCGGGGGAGTTTACGCGCGCGGCGGCCGATTTAATTGCACTCGAGTATTCGGCAAAGTGCACGCGAGTTTTTCATTTATTTCGAATGGAAAATTCTGCCTCATCGATTTTTCGGGCGAAAGCCAGAAATGCAAAGATTAAAATAGTCCCCTAATAGGCACAAGATCCGCAGGAGAAATATTCCCGACAATAGAATCCCGTGGAATATAGCTCGGGCTCGGCAAATTAAAGATTTAGTCGAGCTTTCGAAATTTGGGCAACTCGAGAAGGCATTCGGCATTAGGCAAATGTATTCGGCGAAATCCAGGCCGGGGCATTTTCTTGTTGAAAAAATAATAATACCCTCCTCTTGGCCCTAACGAACGTATGTGCATGCATGCGCGTTCCAATACCTCTCCCTCCGTCGAGTGGCTTCGTTTGAGCATTCGCGCACTCGGGTTGCCGCGGGGAGAGGGAAAACGTCGAGGCGTAGGTACGTAGAAACGCGAAGAAATATTCAACATGCGGAACTATAGGGGCCGCCCGGTAATTGGCCCTCTTGATCGTCCCGGGATATATTCGGTACGCAAGCGCGAGCACGCGTTCTATACTCACTCGTGCATGCACGCAAGCCGCGCAAGCCGCGCGAGCTGCGAGAGAGCCAAGGAGGACCAGGACCGCTTTTCAATATTTTCCCCGCATCATTGGCTCTCTTAGCCGCCCGGCGCAGCCTTATTTCGCGGTATTGGAGAAAAAGCCTCCCGCCTCCACGCTAATTCCGCTTATCGGCCGAGCGACTTCTTCTTTTCTCTCCTCGGCTTAATAAGCAAATTTATCGGGCGCGGCATTAACCAGGCTTAAATTAGAGCCTGAATACCCGGTTAATTTGACCTCATCCATATTTCAACTGAAATAATAAATAACGCCCGCGGCAAAGCCAATAAATTTCCCTTTGTACCAGCGAAAAAAGGAATCTCTCGATGGAAATTGAAAAATCCTCGGAGCCGCGGCAGCCTAGTCCTGCGGCTTCGGCTTGGGCGTCCCGCTGTGTCTCTGGTAAATGAGCCGTAATTGGAGGGAGCGCATGCGTTAAGAAGAAGAAGAAGAGAGAGAGAGAGAGAGCCGCGGCCACTTGTTTGCTTTTCACCTCTCGCTTTCAAATTAGAGATGCTTTTCATTTGGCCGACATCTGCCCCGCCCTCCCGGCTCCCGTATATAAAGTAGCCGTCGGTCCCAAACTAGTCTGCCCCCTTCGTACGCTGCCGCGTGCGAGCTCAAACGTCCCGATCGCTCGGCCTGCTCGACTAAGTAAGGACAGACTTGTATTTTGCCGGCTCGAGCTCATTATTTTATCGGCGGACTCGAGCTCGCCGAATTTTAGGCATTTTAAGTGCTCCAGTTTTCGGCTTCATTCGAGGTTTTTATACTGCACTACGCGTAGGAAGTAACCAATATTTACCACTAAGCTAATATTTAGTTATAAAAACAACTAAAATATTGCTTTGATCGTGGTACGGATACGGTAAAGTAATTTTCGTATAATAACGTATGTAAATTTGAAATTTTTTAAGAAAAAATAAGTTATTCTGGCTTAATAGGACGAAATTTTTGTGGCGTTATTTATCTTGATGAAACTTATTGTGAAAGAAAAATTATTCGAAACCGGTTTTGCATCGGAATTCGAAATATTCTTAAGCAGCAGTGAATTTGCGTAATGCTGAATGAATTTGCCAGTCTGAATACATTTCTATGGGACTGTCATTTATTTCCCTGAATCGTAACATTATTTTAACGATTTAAATTAAACTCAAAATTCATGGCAATAAAATAAACCCTTTCCTAATTTGTTTATTCAATATCCTGTACTTGCCTTATATTTATTTTAAACGCGTATTTTCATTAAGTCAACTGCATATTTTAAAATCCGATATTTTTAGAATGTAGCAAAATGTAAATATTCCATTCTATTGCCAAGTTAAAGCATTGGAGCAGAGATGGCTTAGTTCGTAGGGTGTGTCGGACCTTTAACCGCAGAGGGACTCTGGTTCGATCCCGATCTCTGCCGAAAACTGATATTGGAGCCGGCCTGTATTTATTTACAAATTTCTAATAACGTCAAAGCTAAGACTCAAGAGGACTCGTGTAGGCTGTAAAAATAAAGAATAACAAATTCCAAGCCTTCAAAGAATTTGTAAAAGTAAATGTGTATAAGGATTCTTGAAAGCAATTACACAAAGGAATTTTGGTCGAGAAGTGTTGAGCAGTAAATTTGAAGGTTTTTTTTTTTTTGAAGTTGAACCTAATTTTATCAACCGGCAATATCAATTCCCCCGACAATAGCTTGTGCCCCTCGCTTCCAAGACAATCTCGGCGAAGAATTCCGTCGCCGTTGAAAAAAGAAAAATATGCAAACCCTCAAAAGTGTCTTGTCGACTTTTCCATGGGCGCGGAGCGGGCGATAGTCAGGGTAATGCGGCGTGACAGGCCTCGGCCGATCTCTCCGGTCGGCGTCTTTTCATGCCATCCCCGGTAATTATCCGAAAACCTCGTGAACTCGATGAGCCATTGTCTTTTTTTTCTCTCTCTCTCTCTCTTTCTCGGCGCTCGGCGGCTCTTTTCTCCGACTCGCGTGCAGGTACGTCCGCACTTTGTTGTTTTTCCCAGGGCGGAGAGGAGAGATGCGAGTCCGGATAAAAGTTTTGACAAGTGCGACGGAAAGCGAGCGGCATCTGTGTTTTTGTTCGATGGGGTGATCCGCGGAGGATACCCCGTCCTGCACAATAAGCGCCCAGCGTCTTTTACCAGAAAATAAAGGAGCCACTCGAATGAATTTAAGCCTCCTGGCGAGCGTATATTATTGTCTTCTCTGTTGGCGATTGCGCTCTTTTCTTGCGCACTTTTTATGCCGCGGTTATCCATTTGCTTAGGACGCTGATTTTATCTTTTTCCAGTTGTAAAGACGCGTTAAAAAATCTTTTAGCGAAGAATCTTTAAGAAACTTGGAGGAATATTTATAGGCGTCGGAGGAGAAAAAAAATTTTTTAAATCTGCAAAGTATTTCTTCGGATTACAAATCGATGGAAAGTATTATTATTTTAGGTAAGATTCAAAAATGTAAATACGTCTTTTAGATGAACCCTAACGAATAATGAAACTTTGCAACGAACTTTTCTCTTATTTTCGAGCAGCGTAAAAACTTTGTACTTTAAAACCGAATAATTCAGATGAGTTTAAAATATTAAAAATTATTCCTTTGTATCGTTAACGTACAAGTAAGGACATGAAATTGAAATACGTATTTACTCGATGATCAGCGAGTTTAAATCTATGTCAAAGTGAACTTAAACGGTACAACATAAAACAGTTTGAGAAGCGGGCAGGAACTTGTAAAGAATTTTGATAGTTGAAAACTAGGTTCGGCTTTAAAGGACATCCTGCGAGAGTGTGACACTTTCTAGCCATCTTGGCTCATCAG
The DNA here is from genome assembly GCA_035047165.1 of Ormyrus rosae. NCBI lineage: Eukaryota > Metazoa > Arthropoda > Insecta > Hymenoptera > Ormyridae > Ormyrus > Ormyrus rosae. The sequence goes on along the minus strand of JAWWML010000052.1, from coordinate 15,977,507 downwards.
ACAGAAATTCGTCTGGGTTTTATTACTTATAGTACTTGATTGCCCTCTACAGCATTGATTAGTTTCAAGCCAGTTTCACTCGATTGGGGCCGATAAAAAAGCTTTTAATTTAGATCGCAGCTGCCGATATTTGAGGAATAATGTCAAATCCAACTAATTACAATTTTTGAATTTCGAAATAAAGCACCGAAAGATAAACCCATCGATTTTATCGCTTCTCCTTGGAATTACAACACGCGCCGAACGACATAGAAAGAAAAAAACTCATCGAATTTCAAATTACATCAAAAGGCCGATTCATATCGACGCGATATTTATAGGATCGCAACTTGAAATACTTTCCTCCCTCTGGAAAAATAAAGCTCCGAAAAGTGCACGTGTCGAGAAGCGGTCGCGTTGCGAACTTTAAAGTCCAGCTAACAAGCGGAGCAATTAATTCAGCGCACGAATTACAAATATATATCCAGCCTGATTTTCCGCGAAGCACATAAATCTTACGCATCATTAGAGACCTTTATTCTTAATGAATCATAGAGCCGATAAAAAAGCGAAATAAATTTCTCCCGTTGCGCGATCCATGCAGTGAGCGAGAGCCAGCAGAGCAGCAGCAGCAAGCAGCAGCAGCAGCAGCAGCGGCAGCGGCAGCGGCAGCAGGAGGAGGCAGGAGGAGGCAGGAGGCGGCAGGAGGAGGCGGGAGGGGGAGAAAGAGCGAGCGACTGTCAGTATAACGAGGCTGCGATTTGCAAGTGGCAATGCAATCAATGGACAGTTTCTAATGGAGTGCCTCGTCGAGATAAACGAAGAAGAGAGGCGAGAATATGAGACTACAGCGATCTGACAATCGCGCCGCTGGTGGGAGGAGGAGAGCGAGGGCGAGAGTGGGCAGGCGGAGCATAATAAAAATAGGTAATTACTTGAAGTAATCCCGCGACTCTCCTCCTTCCCCCCTCCCCTGGGCCCCCCCTAATACACACACTCGCTCGGCGCGCGAATCGTTCAATTAACGAAATATCGCCGTCCTCGTTCAAGCCCCTCCCGCGGCCCTCGCTGCCTCCCCCTCCGGGCCGACTCCCCGACCGGGCCACCCGCGAAACCCGCGAAATGTTTCACTCTCCGCCCCTCGCCGTGCCGCGCTGCCTCCCCTCCGGCGACGCACACCGTCTCGCGGACACGGACGCACACCGACGCACACCGAGCCGAGCGGATCCAACGGGGGGGGGTGATGGCGGGGGGGAAGTACGCCAGCCGCCGGCGGCGCGGCAGCAGCGCGGCAGCAGCGCGGCAGCAGCGCGACGGCGCCGGTGGTGGGGATGCGCCAGCCGGAGCAACACACTCGCTCGGCCGCCGTCGCACCGAGCGCACAGTCGCCGTACCAAGCTTCGCTCCCGAAGTCTTGCCGGACTCGGACTCTCTCCCCTAAGCGTGGAGCCGTAGCCGCCGCCGTCGCCGCCGTCGCTGCATATTGTGCTTCGAGTGTGCGTCTGTGTGCGAGCCCACGTGATATCAAGCCGAGGATGCGGCGGTTGCGCAACCGGGAGCAGCCGAGGCTTTGTGAAAATAAACGCCAGGTATTTTAGGAGGAAGCAGCGGCAGCAGCAGCAGCACCACCACCACCACCACCACCACCGAGGAGCTGCACGAGTAGTCGCTTCCTAGACGCACTCGCACACTGGCATATCGACTTTTGTCCCTCTCTCTTGCTCGCTCGCTCTAAAGTAATATCGCGCTAAAGCAGTATTAAGTCAATAGAGGCAGGAGAGAGCGGCGCGCCAGCGCCTAATAATCTGCGCTCGCGCTATTAATAAATAGCCGCGATACCTGCCCGGTTGCGTTCGAGGATTCGGGAGCCAATATCGCGAGTGAAGTGTATTTTCATCGGGGGCGCACTCGACGTTGGAACTGATGCACGCATGTCTTGGATTCTGGTGAGTACTCGCGTCATCCTCGCGAGAATCGATAGCGAGAGGCAGCGGGGCCGAGCGAGAGCGCGAGGCGTCCTTCCGGCGAATTTTCGGAGCGCGAAGAGCGGAGAAAAGCGGTGCGGCCGCCGCGGCGGCTTGACATCACGAGGCTCGACATCGCGGCACAGCGAGCGAGAGAGAAAGAGAGCGGCGCGCGCTCGAGGGGGAGCACGCAGGCGCTCCTCGCCACGTGCTCGCCGGATCATCGCCGCTCTCTCGCTCGCTTTTCGGCCCGAAAATCGCGAGGCGCTCGCGAGGCGCAAGTAGGCTAGCGGAGCTGGCCGGCCGCCAGCCGCCGAAGCTCGAAATATTAGCTGCGGCCCCCGAGGAGCCCGAGGAGCTAAGTGCATCGACGCCTGCACGGCTTTTTCCTCTGCAAAGCGGACCGATAAACAGCGCGTCGCGGCCGATAACCGCCGAGCGCGATTAGCCTCTCGTCACGTGACTCGGGGCTAATTGAGGCTCGACGCGAGGCTTTTCCGCGCGCGCTTGCCGGGGAAAAATGAAATTAAATCAAGAGCGAATCGGCAATTAAACGGGGCCGTTATCTTCGGGCGGGCGCGAATTAAAATCTAAATATTTGATTAAAGTTAATCCCGAGCAGGTGGACGAAGCGATAAAGAGAGAGGCAGAGGGAAAGAGAGAGGAGGTGCTGGCCGGGATACGTGAGTATGGGGAGGAGGGAAGGAGGCAATCGGAGAGGGAAGGAAGCGGCGGCACTCGCCTCGGGGGTGGACTTAAGGGGCGGTTTTTATTGCCAGTTTTTATTAACCTTGTAGGCTATACCGTCGAAGGAGGAGAGGAGAGAGGCGAGGCGAGGAGAGGAGGGAAAGCGCGAGAGAGCAGCGCCGGCTTGATTAAAACTAACGTTGCGCCGAGAATTACCCCGTGAGATTGAAAATGAAATTAATATACAAAAGCCCGAGCGCCCGAGCTAATTAGCTATATAATATTAATTAAACGCAAAGTGTCAGCCGTCCGTCGGAAGCAGCGCGCCGCTTATTTGCCCGGGCGCCCCTCCTTGGGAAAATTGGCAAAAGCGCGCGGCGGTTTTTTGAGGAAAATCAAGTTCGGGGATAAATCCGCGAGCACTCGAGTCTATTTATTAACGAGAGGAATTTCATTAGCTCGGCCGCAGCGCCGATGATAAATCAGCCGGGTACTTATCGGCGCTGCGCCCTTTTTTCCTCCATATTTATTCAAATTTTTTCCGCCCGTGGCGCGATCCGCCGCAGATAGGCGCGCGCGCGGGGCTTTCAGGATGCGAGAGAGCGAGCCAGAGCGAGCCAGAGCGCCTATCCGCGATTACTCCGACGGGCGCCTTGATGCATTAGCTTGCATGCACTCATGAATATTATACCGTACTTTGGTATAGAGCAAAGCGAAAGAGGAAGAGCGCGATATAGGATGCTGCCGCTGCCGCCGCCGCCGCCGCTGTCCAGCGAGGGGGAGAGAAAGGTGGAGAGGGCTGGTAAGAGGACGGCCGGTGTATAAGGTATAAGGTAGTCCATTAGCGTTAATGTTATAAACGTTAGCTGCCCTCTGGCCATTCTCGTATTCACATCTATACGCGCTCATTTGCCTACGTGAGAGTAGACCACCACCGCGTTAGAGGATTTCGCCAGTCCTCCCCCACCCTCGCCTGCCCAACTTTCCTCGCCCGCCGATTGTTTGCCGAAGCTGCCCGCCGCCGCTTTTTTCAATTTTCGAAGCCTGCCTCAAATTTCAAACTCTCCTTTTTCTAATACAACCGACAGCCCCCTTATATATATATATTTATACATCGTTATTCAGGTTTTTCCAGCAGCCTTAGCCTCTTTGCCCGCGGAAAGATTAGGCGCGCGTTAAAGCAGCTTTACTCGGAAGCACTCTTGGCGAAATTCATTCGACCGAAATCGAAGAGCAGTAAGTGGTTAAGGGCCGCTCTCCGGGCTGGCACCTCTCGCAGCGTATATAAGGTAGGTCCGCGCCTGCCGAGTATAGGTACGCACGCGCGGCGCTATCTACATACTACCCCTTTCTCCATTTCCTCCCGGCGCCGCTGCTTCTCCGCTCGGGAAACCAGCCTCGAAAGAGAGAGAGCCCGATAAACGAAGGAGCAGCGGGGTCACTATGTACAGTTCGTCCGACCCCCCCAAGCAATAACATTAATTGCTCTAAGCTCAATCACAACGGCTCTAGCTTCCTAGGCACGCGTTATCAAATCAGGGCCCGGGGCGACGGGGCGACGGGGGGGGAGAGGAGAGCAAACTTTTCGAGTAATGGATGTGAAATTAATGTCTGCGGGCATTGATTTTTTCTCCTTCTGTCTTGGGCTCTCTCTCCCTTCCGTGCGCCAGGCGCGCTCTCCGCTATAAATGAAGGCACGCGGTAAACACTAGCTAGTTTCGAGAGCTCGCTCAAGAGTGACTCGGAATTATACGTAAGGAAATTCTTTGCCGCTCGCCGGGGGAGGTTGTAAAAGGGTATTTGGGGCTTAGGCGGGGGAAATAGATTCTAGTTTCATTAGACAAGTCAATTTTCTGCCTCGAAGTGCTCCGGCAACTAAATAAATTAAAAATACTAAACTAGTCGCTGCTTTTTTGCACGTTTTGAGAAGGAATTTCAGCGTCGCTTTCGAGATTGAAGATTTTCAGATTAAATTGATTGCTCGTGCAACGTTGAAATTACACAATCGTTTATTATTAGTCAGTTTTTTTTTTATCGCGCGCCACTAATCGTCAGATATTTTGATTTCGCGGATAACGAGGCGAGTTCTGATCGCGTTAAAGTATATTAATCCTGGCTGAAATGAGTAAGAAAGAAATAATTCAGCGATTAGCCTTGAAAAACATGTCGGTCCCTCCTTAACCAGCGCCAATATTGGCCCAGGAAGAGCAGCAGCAGCGGGCTTAATGAATCCCCCGGTAAACAAATCGCGATCGAATCTGGGAAGCTCAAGCTCGGCTTGGAATAAAATAAAAGCAGCAGCAGCAGCAGCGAGAGAAGCCAGCTGGAGAGTCGTCGGGCCAACGACACGAAGAATTAGCGGGATAATCGTATCGGCACGTGGCGGCGGCGCATCGATTTTCCTCAATAGGGCGGACTGTGCCGTGCTGTGCAGCGGAGCTCCCCGCGAGCGAAAGGATGACATTGAGGCGGCGGCGGCAGACTTGAGAACCCCTGCCCAGGCCGCCTAGAATCCTCGCGAGCGAGCAGAGCGCGCCCCGGCATTCGCTTAATTAATTACTATCCGCGGTTTTAATTAGCTGGGTTTCTGCCTTCGTTGACTCTCCCTCCCCTTAGCCGGCTCTATATACATCTCTCCCCCCCCCTCGCCTCTCGCGACTCTGGAATACCATAAGTGGAGAAGGGAGTAAACGAGCCGGGGTATTTTAAGATGACGCTGCTTTTCAGACATTTTTTTATCAACTTTTTGAGCTTTTTCCCGAGCTTTTACATCGTTTCCTGGAATTGGAGCTCACCTTTCAAGTTTACGGAAATTTTATTGATTCATTGCTATATATGCTTAAACCATGTCTCTTTGGTTCAAGAAACTCATTTTATATGCATATATCCAACGATTTATCTGAAATCAATGATAAACGGCTCATTAATTCGTCTAATGCCACGATTCCGTAATTTCCAAGTTTAGAATCTTATTCCAAATTTAGCGGATATTCGATTCTTGTTAAATTCATATTGAAAGTGAATGAAATGAAAAGCAATGAAGAAAGAAATAAAGCCTTTGGTACATCAAAGAAACTGCAACCAGTCAATTATCGTTAATGAATATTTCCCTTCGACTCTGTACATTGTCTTTAAAGTTGAAATCCGGTAAATAAGATTGATTGGTGCGCTCCAAAAAATAATGAACGTCCAGTGTAGTTTATGGTAATTAAAAAAAAATGTATATTTCAGCTTTTTCAGCGGAGCTGATGAATCCTCGTGACCTTGCTTTTACCTTTTCTGATTGCAACTCGAGCGAAATCAAGATAATTACTCTCGCAAGTCTAAGCGCGATTTTCCAGAGATTACTCGTTCCTTTTTTCCCGCGTTCTTTTCATCCCGTCCCGGTTGTTCTGCCCTTTTTGCATTACTATAATGTACATTAACTCTCATCTCATCGTCGCGTTTCCTTTGATTTTACTTGTCCATCAATTTCTCGCCGCGGGATTCGTTTAATGTAAATGGCGCCCAAGTGCGAAACGAGATTGTGTACATATAAGTGATGAATTATAAGGAGCCCGAGTGCCTGATCGATTGTGTAAATTGCCGGCAGTGTCCTGTTAAAACACACTCTGCCAGTGGCTTTCATCGCGACGTTTATCTATTGCAATTTTCTTTAATTAAGGAAATAAAAGGAAAAAACTTTTCTTATAACAAGATCATTAATTTTATGCTAATAAACTAGAAAATGAATGCGCCTTATCAGGAAATACGTGCTCGCAATTATATTTTATAAATTACAGTATTTTTCATCTCCCTGGTTAGAATGAATTTTTATATAATTATTGTTAATGCGGATAATAATTTATTTAAATCTTACTCGGACGCCGCAGAAATTGTAGCGTAACTCCGCCTAGAATAAAATTTAACCAAGAGCCGAGTCTTGCCAGTTCAATTTTTATAAGGCATCATTAAATTACTTACTCGGAGCTCTATTCAAGCTTTATTCCTTCAAATTAATAAAAGATCCTCCCTCCATCAAATGTGTACCAAGGATTAAAGATTTAATCATCTCTTATTCTAATAAGATGTTAATTACGTTGTACACTGTAATAAATTAAACACGTTAACATGTAAATCAGCTTGAGTTACGTATTCGTATACATTCATTTCACGCTTACTTGAAGTAAGAAAATCCTTTCTATGAAATAACTTTAGATTCGTTGGATACCTTCTTGCTAATGTAATTAGTTTTCGACAAATAGCATTAGGGAAACAATGTCCGAAAAAACGTTTCAGATAGTTCCTAAAAACTCCTAAAATCTTAATAATGGCGAGTTTATTATTTAATCTGGCCAAGTATAAAAGCATTACTCACCAAAACAAACTTGCTGCTTTCAGCCGAATTACATGCCTAATGCATTTAAGTAAATGGAGAAGCAGCCGAGTCGCGAAAAAACTTGTCGCAACATTTAATTCATCCATTAATCCCGTCGAGCGACAGAGATTATTCTCGTTAATAAACAATTTTCATTTAATAAGCCGATATGGATTTTGGCAGGCCGATAGATGACTTTTGACGAAGCCGAGCGTCGACATTAATGAAATTGCAGTTTAATTAATTACAATGCTCCCCCCGCCCTCCATACACTAAATTAACGATCGAAACTGGTAGCTTCGCTACGGGTTCGATGAGACAAACATTGGTGTGCCGTTAAAAACAGAAAAACGGTATTCGCAGCAATTTTTTTTCGTCAAAGCAGAATCGTCAAGAACTGGCGAACAACTGGTTAAGATTTCTAGCGGGGCGTCGGCGCCGTCCTAAAATAATTACAGAGCCGCGATCCTCGGGGCAAATATACTTGTTACGCGAGTATTTAGTTGCAGCGAGATAATGCGAGAGCACTTAAGAGGGCAAAAAACGGATCGCCGTAAATCTTGCCGGGCGCTGGAACGCGATGCGCGCGCGTATTTACACAGAGGGATATTAGAGCGAGAGGTCATTCCGATTTTTCTCGGCCGTAAACGCCCTCTCGTAAAAAGGCCGGGGCTTCGTCTCTCCGCTAATTGACAACGAACACATTGTTTCTTGCTTTATATCTCCATCCCCCTTTGCTTTCTTGTAGCCCGCCTTCTCTCTTTCTTTCTACTTCTCTCCTCGCGGGACCTTATTCTTTATCTTATCAACGACGCCGCACCGCTTCACGTGTAAACATGACCCTAACTCGCAGTTTAAAATAGACTGTCAATTTTTCTAATTACTTCGCGGCTTATCGCCCGCTATTTGACTTCGTGCGCGTATCGCGCGCGGCGACCAGTTTTTCTTTCGTCAATTAACATCCGTGATAATGCTGATGCGTCTTATCGGTAGGACGATAATGTCGAGCTTGATTGTGTGCACCTCATCGAGAAAATCCGGGTTTTCGTGTAAATTTTAATCTCGCTCGTACACAGTAGCAAATTTGAACTACCGATTCTCCGCCTAAAAAGGTGAACAACTTTTCTGCATTATTATACTTTTAAGTTTTTTTTTTCCAAGTAAGGTTAATAATAATTTTAAAATAGTAGAAGAGCGCAAGAAACGTTTGGAAGAGCCGCGGCAATATTTTATTCGAATAAAAGAGGGAAAGTAACATTGTCAGAGCTAATACATCTTTTAAATCAAGTAAATTCAGCGCGTTTAAAAGTCATATTTTTATCAAAACTGTCAAGCCTCGTCCGTCTGAATAGCCTTGGAGCCTTTGCCAATCAGCGCTAAACTCAACGAAAACATTCGTTTCCATGCAAATAAGCCAATTCGTTAGCCTCCTACTAAGCCTTCGAAGACGACGGCTTTGAAACGCGAAAAAGCGATCGCTCGCCGACAAAAAAGCTCTCTCCTCTTTCTCTCTCTCTCTGGCGGGGTTTACGAGCAGCGAGCATTAGAATGAAAATTGCCGTGACGCAAGGCTTGTAACATCGCTCGCTAATTTTCTCCGAATTAATGTCGCTTTAATTTTCGCATTAGCCGGTCGCGCTCACAAAAGCTCCTCGCGCCTCTCCCATATAAGACCGACGTCGGCGGCATTGTCGCGCAAGACGGGCCGGGGTGAGGCCAAAAATTTAATTAGCAAAACCGGGAGAATTAATTGCGAGGGCCATCTTATTGTGTCGGGGCTCCGGGGCACGTCCTACGAGTCTCCTCCGCCGGCCTCTATATACAGGGAATGTAATATTCACAACAGCCTATAGCCAACCGGCCGAGCGGAGCACTTGGCTCTCCATCTCGCTCTACCTCGAAATGGAACCGAGCTCGCTGAGGGCGATGCCGACGCCGACGCTTGTTTATCCCCCCGGAAAAGAGGCCGGAGAGCCGGCCAATATCACCCTGTTAATTGCGGGACTAAGCCGCCGATCATTTGCGCAATTCTTTCCTCTTTCTTCAAAAAATACTATTTTCATTCCTCCTCAACAGGAACAAGATATTGTAATAACACAAGTTTGTCTAACGGATATTTATTCTTTAGTCCACTGCTGAAACCTCGACTCGGCTCTGAGGTTTCTTTCTCGACTCATTAATACTTATGTAAATATAACAGATCACGATCTAATAATAAACCAGCCGACTAGAAAACGTTGCGATTATCCATCTTGCTGCTTTTTTAGAAGCGATTCGAATGCTAACGATCTGCCAACTCCCTTCCATCGGCGCGTCGATTACCCGGTAATCGAAAAATCGACGCATCCTATCGGGTGCAGAAATATTTTATCCGGCAATTACTTACATTGTCATTGGAACAATTGGTAAATCATCGGGGTAGGTCATAATCGATTAGTCCCGAGTACCCGACAAGCGGTATAGCATACCATTACTACCTACTTACACTTTGATGCGGCGATTTCGCTGCAATGCTATACTCCGTACTGCCGCATAGCCTGGTTATCTATTGTTAATATCACCTGGATGCAATGTAGCTCAAGTCGATGACTTACTGAACGGCGCTCAGCGCTGCATTACTTTCTAATGCAATGAGATCGCCGATAACTCAATCGCCGAATTAATACCGTACTAAATATCGTTTTTCGCGTAATTAAATGTACGAGCGTCGCTCGGCCGAGGCGTGGGCGCGAGTGGATTATTAGTGGCTGCGACGTCTGGTTTTGCTTTTTGGCGCTGGAACTTGTTCACTCTCTCTCTCTCTCTCTCTCTCGCCGTATATGTGTCGTGTCATCGGGCGCGGCGCGCATGCAGTTATTCAGTTGACTAATAGACTCTGTTTCTCTCTTTGCTTCGCTTCGTTTATTAATTCCGATTAATCGCGGGCCTCGCTAATTAGGTCGTGCCTACGCACACAACCAATTTTCTTAGCGTGTATACTGCGCATACAAATACGAAATATTTTTAAATAAAGGGAACATAAATTTCATGAGAAATAAGAATCCTTATCTCTTCGCAAGGTCGTAAAATTCTGTCTAATGCATTACGATACATTTCATTCGGTGAGTAATGATTGACGTCATCTATTATCTTAATTGGAACGTTTGCTTTTATGTTAGTAGCGTAAGCCGCTTAGTAAACTCCTAAATTATCTTGCAAAAGAACTTAATTCTTCGCATAATTTAAATAACAGTTTTTTGCAAAAATTTACATTGAGTACACAAAAACAAAGAAATATTCATGAAAACATCGACAAAGTAGCATAAGTCAGCATATCTTTATGTACCCGCTTTGCTTCAACAAGAAATTAGGTACGATAAGAAGTCGTCGAGCTTCTCCAAACGTGAGCGTCTGAAAAGTAAATTCCTCGGTAAACACCACGAATTCCACTCTCGCATTCGAATGCAAATCAGCGCGCGGCATATTAGTAATCCCGATTCTATCCCACAAAAGAAAGCGTCCTCGTCCGCGAAAGTGAAAGACGAGAGGGAGAAGGTTGAAAAAAAGAAAAAAAAGTCCCGAACGACGAAGATGTACGAGTCTGCGCTTACATTTCTCTTTGTACATTACCCCTCGCTGCGTATGCGCGGTCAGTTAGCGCCGAAAAAGAAAGACGTCGACGCGCAGGAAAAAAAGCCGGCAGCCAGACGTCCGGGAAAATAGATAAAGTGCCAGTAGCGAAGGTAACCGACACCCTTTTGCAAAAAGTAATTGGGTAATGCCTTGGAAATGAGTTTGCTCCTCGTTTTTGCCCCTGCGGTTTTTCCCGCGGAAATCCGAGGCGCGCTGAAAACAAAGGAGACGTCGAACGAGATCAACTAGCCATTTTATGATAAAAAGGCAGGCGGGCAGGCCCGTACACCCGAGCGGCAAGGGTCAGAGATCAGCGAAGAAAATAGTCGGCGCGCGCACTGGCTTTTACAATTGTGCGTGTCGGAGAGAGTCGAGAAAGAGCGTTTGCCTTTAAAACTATTTCTGTTTGGCGAAATGAAAGGGCAGCTGCCAGTAGCTCGTGGCTGAATGCGAGCTCCGCGTGAGCTGCACTTCACTCGAGGTTCATGAGCTCGAGCACTTTTTACTTTCCAGCATGTGGCCAAGTGGCCTTATTTACGTTCAAAATTTAATAGTCGGTGCTTTATTAGCCCCCGAAGAGTAAATATCAAATCGGAGAAGGGTTCGAATTCTTTTTTAGAGGCAAGATGCGAAAATTAATTTGAAAAATTTTTTCAATAACTTATTAAATTCTTTATGCCCGGAATAAAAGCGCACTTCTTTCGAAAGTTCTATCCCCGGCGAATGAAGACAATGAAATTTCGGAGAGGATCGAGCGGAGAGCAAAGTCGGGAGAAATGGAGGCGCGATAGATATGCGCCCGAGCTAAGAATAAAAAAAGAATCGAAGGAGGGAAGGGAGAGGCTGCGAAGGTGCGGTGCACCGGAGAGGAGAAAGGGAGAGGGAGGGAGAGAGCGAGTGTTAATTTCGGTCACGACCCCTCGAACTCTTGGCAGGATGATTTGCCTCGCTTCGCAATTATCGCCTGCCGGCGAGATTGTTAGCCTCTTATGAACGAACCGAGTCGAGGCAAAGAATCCTCGAGCTCTTTCCAGAGAAAATTACCCAAGACGGCGTTAACCCACACGCGTCTCTCTTTTTTTTTCGTCCCGTTTTCGCGGATGATTAATAGCGCTGCCAGTAATTGAAGGGTACTCGCTTTAGCGCGAAATCTATTCGAATGCATGCGATATCGCGAAAACAATGCCGCAGGAAAGAAATAAACAGCCGGCCGACGCAAAACAAAGACGCTTAGAATAAATGAATAAGAATATTGTGGAAACCGAGATTAAATATTGCCGAACGGGAAATTTCAAATATATTCCTTCCTTGATAAGATTTCTTAATCTGCTAATGAATTATGCATCGCTGCTGTACATGTTTTATGTTTTCCGAGTAAAAATATTGTTATGACCCCGCAGGCTCAAGAAAAATAGCCGCTATCGACTCGCTTCAGCTTTAGATTAATATAAAAGATATTTTCCGATTAGATCGCATTTAGAAATTCGTTAGAGCTTCGTTTGCAACAAGTCAATTAAAGCCCTCGGTTGCACGTAAAAATGTTTCGATCAGAGTATAGCCAGGAGCCTTTATGATGATTCAAGGATTAATGGCCTCCTTTCCCGGAACGAAAAGAGCCAAAAACACGACATCTGATTCATACCGGAAGATCATTTCGGAAAGGCCCGGCACACATCGAGCGAGGCGACGCACTCCGTAATTTCGTTTACACCGGAAGTAGCCGGTAAATCAGTGCCTTAATGAATTCACCCCGAAGCAGCAGTGCTGCAGCCACGCGAGTCCGGGGGGGTCCAAGAAAGAGCGTGCAAGTAAGAAAGGGGGCAGGTTATCTTTACGAGTCGACAAGATATAGACTCCCACCACCCCCGAAACAAAGGGCGCGGGGACACTGGCAATAAACGCTAAATCTCTCTCGTTGCAGCCCCGAAATCGCAGAGCCAACTTGGCCTGCCTTATTATTTTTTTCCGCCGCGGTTCGAAAATATTCTCATCAGGCGAGTGACGCCGGCGAATTTTCCGGGACGGTGTTTTGTATGGGCGCAGCTACCAAAAGGCCGTTACACAAAGGGCGAGGACTTAAAAGGTCTTGTTAAATCCCTCCTCTGTCTCTCGCGTTTATATAAGACACGGCAGCGGAACACCTCGGTTTAATTAAAGCCATAAATCAATGTCAATTAGCGACGCGACCGCGGACGCTACGAGCCTCGCCCACTACGTCGCGATTAATTATTATTAACAAAATAATAAAACAATTAGTCGCTCTACCTCTCTCTCTCTCTCTCTCGCTCGATTCGGACTTGTATTTGCAGGGAATCTGCTCTCGTTGGTTTCTTTTTGCTGAAAAACACGAGCCGATTTCTTTGAAATCTCAAAGGTCTCTTGTCAGGCTTGAATTTAGCTTTGCGATAGCTTCCGAAATTAAGCCTTTATTCATTGAACGAGCCGATCAATTAATTAGCGGGTGATTTCCAAAAAAATACGTCATTATCTAAGATAAGCAGCATATTTCGGGCGTCGAATTCCTCGAGCGTTCTCACGGAAATGAGACGCGCGCAGGCGTGAATTCTGGGATTCGAGTGTACGTATATATAAATTTAATGGCGCGGCCGCGCGTTCCTCCACGGCGAGAGAGGAGAGGAGAGGAGAGGAGAGGAGAGAGAGAGAGAGAGAGAGAGAGAAGCAGGTGTCCCGCGCGAGGAAAGGGGGGAGAGACCAGACCGACCGGTTTACATGGCGGATCTCTCGATACGCGAAGAGGCGAGCGTGTTGCGGGAGGCCGAAGGACGGGATTCAGCCCTTCTCGAAGGAGAGAGAGAGAGAGAGGGAGCGACGCTATGAATGTGTACAATGCGTGCATATGCTTAATGCCGTCAAAATTATGGCTCGAGTCAACAAGCCGAGACAATCGGCCTATTGTTTGTATATGCGCCGGGGAGAAGCAAAACGAATATCTTCATATTTCGTGCCTCGCCGAGCCTAAATCTTTAAGGGTTAAACATTCGAGCGATTCTTTTTCGGTTGGAGCAGCCTTTGGAAAAATGGATAAATTTAATCATGTTTATACCCGCGTAAGATATAGCCGAGCGGAGAAAAATGAATTTTCTCCTTTTAGACGCGAATGCGAATGCAAATGCAATTAACTTTTGTAAATTTATTTGTGAATAAATTCATTCAATTATGGAGACATTTCAATAAGCAGCTGGTCGGATAATTCAATCATTGCAGCAAAAAGTTTTTCTACTTATGCGCACTGGCTAATGCAAGTAACGGTAAAAGTTTCTACTTGTTATTAATCAGAATGCATTTTTAATCAGCACTCGAGAAAGTAACAGTTTCATTTAAGGCATTACATTTCCTTAATTAATATAAATAAATGAGAGTTTTGCATTTAGCCAAGATTTTATTCATGAAGCCTTTTATTTGTGTTCAAGATTTACGAGTCACTTAACGTTATTGTAGGCGCAAATGAACTAAAATTGCAATTAACGTAAATGGAGGTAGGCTGAAATATTGTATATTGATTATACACTCGAATTGCAAACTCGCATTAAAAACTCGGGAATAAATTAGCATTTTTCAAGTGGTCGAAAGGCTTGTAAGACTTTGATTTGGGTAAACATAGTTTCCCGATAAAAAGAATGGAAATTTACATAATTAGCCCCGCGAGATAAGGCTAAGGAGCCACATTAGAGTACTCAAAGTATATAGTTGGAAAAAAGTTTCTCGTGTCGGTGATTAGAACGGAGTTAAAGCGAGATAAGAGAGATGAGTCAGAGCGGCGAGAGAGAGGAGAGAGACGTCGCTGCGCGTCAATTTTGAATCTACTATCCCACGGTGGGAATATAAGAGAAATAAATAAACGGCTGGAGAATGGATGGCAAGCGAAGAAAGAGAGAAAGACAGATCGAGCTGCGGCGGCTTGCTCAAGTAGTGAGGATCGGGCTTAAGAATAGGCGAGCGACTCGAGTGCCGAGAAAGAGAAAGAAGAGAGAGGGAGAGAGAAATGCGACCGAGGGAGAACGAAGCAGCGAAATGGACGAGTCTTGTTGGGGGTTGAAAGGGCCGAGCGAGAGGGTAAATCTTAAATAAAGTGATATGGAGTGCTTTCGTATAAAAGCTCCATTTCCAGTGCTTCTTCGGCGAATGCTCGGGCTCTCCGCATTCGTTCGCGATGCGTGCGAATCCTATATATACCTGTATATACCTATACATACCTATCTATATACCTATATATACCTAGAGGAGCCTTTTTTACGTCCGTATATATTTTACCTCCGCACAATACGTGCTGATGCATTAGATTCGTCTCTCTCTCCCCTCCCTACCTCTCTCCTCTCGCGAATTAGCTGATTTCGTTTGCCGATCGATCGAATCCCGATTCTAATTTCGAGGAGGCAATTATTATTTGCTGAATAAAGCCGCGCGATATTGCCGAGGAAGATCTCTGAAAATCTTGTTAAAAGTATATTGCGTCTTTTAGGTAACAAATGTGAATAATCAGCTTTTAACATCTAAAACGCAAACCATTAGAGCCGAAAATTTGTTTTTGAATTTTTTAAGAACCTATAAAGGATATTCGACATGTTTACGAGAAGAGTAACTATAGTTCAGAAAATTACATATTTAGTTAGGCTTTCCAAACTTTTTTTCATTTTGATAATAATAGCAATCGCAATAATAACGAAGATAAAGGACGGGACGTAAATTCCCAGAGTCACTCTATTATGGAAAGCGACGTTTACGAGCGGCCGCCTCTTTTTCTGCCAATAGGCAAATGGAAAACGTCTCGACTCTCTCTCTCTCTCTCTCTCTTTCTGCCCCCACTACTCGGCCGCGTCTTATTATAGGAAAATCACTTTGAGCGGTGATTAACGAACTGTGTACGCGTCGATCTTAAAATTTGTATTAAAATTTCGCACTGCAAATAACGAGTGTGCGTAAAATTTGTCTTGCTTAAGAAGCTATTAACCGCTACAAGAATTTCAAATTAAGTTTTTATTTCTATAAGATTCCCGGCGAAATTTATTGCGCAACGAGTTTGCGTAAGTCATCTTCTAACAATGTTGCCTTCGTTAAAAATCCAATTACCACGCGGCGCCCTTTTTCGGAAATCTGAAAAAAGAGGGCCCGCTTTTATAATTAGGGCCCCGGCACAGTTTTCGGGGGCCGATTTTTTCCAATTAAGCCGCTGGAAATATGGCGCATGCGCCTGACGAGTCGATGCCTATGAGCGGGGCTTGCTTTTAATTAGCAGTAAACAGCCTCCATTAAGCCAGGGGGGACGGTAAATCACCGGTACTTACCCCATTGCGCGTTCTGCGCAGGCGCGAAGCGCGGCCAGCAGGTATACGTGTAGTCTCTCCTATCGAGAATTGCCGATGGAATGTCATAGGCCTTTTCCCACGGAGGAATTTTAATCTTTTTTCGAGTGGCGATCCCGACTAGGTATCTATGCCGGCGATCTCCCGTAATTTGTTTCGGCTGACTTTTCGCGAATCCTGAATAGTTCTTTGTTTTGCCGGGGATTTTATATAAGTCTGGCTTTGATAGTGTGCACGTGACTGTGTAATGTCGAATTAAAAGCCTTACATAACGGCATTTTTCTTGTATTTGTTGTTACATTCTCATAATTAAAAACGTTACTGCGCGGCTTACGTAACTAAAAGCTTTTAATTCTTTTATCGGAGGAACACTTAAAAGTGTGTCAATTTTAAGTAACGTCGTATTACTTAATGACCTTCCCTTATTAAGCATTGAAAAGTTAGTTTACGGTTTTGTGCATCAGCGGCTATTATTCACTTACGTAAATATAATTTATCGCTTTGTTTCGGCTTATTAATCGGCTGGTTTCTCGCGAATTTAGCCGACGAGCCCAACGACAAGTCGGGCTCGTTGAACTTTTATTCCGGCGAGTATACATAAGAGAGCGTTCGCTTTGAGTTTAGAAGCAAACTCTCCTATAAATCCAAAGTGAAATGAAGTTCTCGTTTTTAATCAAGCTTGAGCGAGAGAGCGGGGAGCTTGATTAATCATTCAAAATCTTGTGATTAAATCGACGAGTAGCGGCGGCGCAAGAAAGTTCCGGCCGTTAATTGTGGCGAAAGGAGAGAGAATAAGGGGCAGGGCCTGCGCACACGTGCTTAGACCTCGGCTTTGGTCCTCGGGTAATAATCGCGCCGTTCTCCCGGCATTCAATTCCCGTCTAATTGTGCTTATTAATGGGACCTCCCCGGCTATACGGGTATTTGTCTTTGCCTCCCCCTTTCCTTCCTTCGCGAGCAATATAACCGTTCCATTCCGTAATGTTGATTCGCTTCAATAGATAATGTATTAATCAAAGCTCGAGCGCAGCACCGCCGAGGCCTTATATGCCTTCGGAGCTATAATGCCGCGGCTCTATAGTTCCCTCCGTGCGCCCGGAGAGGATCGATCACCGTGGATGAGGAAAGAAGAATGCCGAGGATGTGTGTATGATTTTCCCCCGGCGAAAATTTTACCGAGGATAATTAGAGCGCTAAATTAATAGGACCAATCCCGGCAAGTTTACGACGAATAATTGCGAGCCTCTCGCCTTTTATCTCTCGTTAGGCGATAGGCAATATATAGTGGCTTTTAATTGACGAGCCGAGATATACCGCAGGTAGGTGATTTTATCAGAGGAGGAGAAAAACTTTCGGTTCACCAACCTTTCGGAACTATTGATTTCGTCGTGTTTTGCATATTCAAGGTGTAGTTCGGCTCTTCCGAGACTCCTCTTTAAATCTGTTGTTCGCAGAAGGAAACTTTTTCTCCTTCTTGTATTGATTTGACAGAATTTGCGGGAATATATATGCATATGGGATTCGACTGCTGCGTCTATCATTCAAAAAGGATTTCGCTCTGGCTATTTTTTTTTCTTGCTCCCGTTTCACCTTTGTCCCGTCGTCAAATTAACTGAATTCGCAGCTTTAAACGGCTCTGGCGACGTAGAAAAATACTCATTTATATAAGGTGAGTTACATTTCAATTAGGGCAAATCCGTGAAATCCGCTAGAGGCAGAAGCCGAGGGCTTAACGCGAATAATTTCCAGGGAATATTTCAGTTCGACTCGGGCGCTCGCAGATAAAGTCCTTTTGCTCCGTGCGATTACACAAGGCAAGCTTTGTGCCCCGCGCAGCACTCGAAAAGAGCGAGCCGCCGAGAGGGGGAACGTCCGTTTTCAGCTGCAGGAATTTATTGTTTGTTTAGTCCCGCTGCCTTAAACGACGCCCCGTCGAGATTTATTGGTTCGCTGACCGCTTTTCACTACGGCAGGAACGATGAATGCCCGGGCACTTATCAAGCGCACTGTTCACTACACTCTCTCCTCCCCCTCCCTCGCGCGGGCAACATTTATTCAAACGTTCGATCTTTATTAATTTTTCTAGCGCGCAGGCATTTAAAAACACTTGAGACTCTTTCTTCTGAGTAACGGGCAGGATCGATTCGAAATTCTTCGCAAGTCGATAGTAGATGTAGATAAGTAGGTTTCGCTTTCAGGAAGATTAGGCTTGTTTATTCGAGGCTTAATTATAACTTCATTCTAGTTGGACATGAAGCGCGCTTGGTAACATTAATTTTGAAATTTGGAGGTTCGGCCCGATAGAATCGCCCGATAGAATCGCTCTCCTCGAGTGATTAATTATTATTAAAAAAAAGTATTTATTTTCTACTCGACTTAATTACTCGTTATCCGCGGTGATCAAGGCGATTAGATAAGGAAGGCTCCAATATTGCCCGGTATAAATCAGCCTCATCTAGAAGTTGGCTGGAAACTTGCGATAAAAGTTTGCGGCCGCTAAATGTGTCTCTGCACGAGCGCATATTTTGACAGGGCACGTTTATTCGAGTGCTTTCGTTACGGGGGTTGTTTCTCGAGCCGATAATCTCTACGCCGTGCTCTCTCTCTTTCTCTCGGCGGGCCACTTATTCTCCGCTCCGTCTTTGTGCGGCAGTGGGTTTTATCGGGTGTCGCCGCGGGTTATCGCCGAGCTGTCACGGGGAGGATGCTGCCACCTGTTGGCGGAACAACGTCTTAACCCCCGGAGCGCGCGCCGAGGGCCGAGGCTTTTCCTTTAGCGCGAACGTTTGTTCAGCGCCATCAGGAGATGGAATAAATATTGATGGAGCAAAGCGGACCTTGTTCCATTGTGGCCGAGGCTTTTTTGTCGCCGGGAGCGCTGGAAGAATTCCGAGGTAAGGACGCGCCGCTTCCCGGGAAACTCATTCAGGCTGAATTTTTATCCGGACATCTCGTCAGCCGCCGATCCAAGTGTCAATGGGCTGTTGAAAAAGGGCTCGATAAAGCTTGACTAAACGTTATTTAATTTAGCGAGATATCGTTCTTCGATATTGCCATTCTTTTTACCTACGTTTTTGTAAGGATCGGTCAACAGCTTATCAATTATTATCCTCATTTTTATTATCTGCAACAAAATTAGTATAATCTCTTAGTAACGAGCGCTAATACAAAAAGTAGTAGTATCACCGGAGGAAAAAGATAAATATTCTCAGTCGGTTGAAGCAGTTTTTTGAAGGTGGAAAAAGACTGACTGAGAGCTTACATAAATGATGGATTTCGATTAATTAGCTCCATTGAAAGCGGGCCAGAGTTTAAAAGTTAAAAGGAGGAGAATTATTAGAAAGAAAGAAAGAAAGAAAGAAAGAAAGAAAAGAGATGTAGCGAAGCCGAGAATGCTTTGTTAATTTTTCTATGCGCGCGAGAGAGGGAACCCCATCTCCCCGCGTTAACGGACTATTCAGGAGCAGCCGAGTGGAAGTCCCATTCCTTACACGGAGAAATCAGTTTCGTTCCCTTCCCGCGCCGCCGCCGTCCGTTTCTTTCCTTTCGTTTCGTAATCCGATCTCCTCGGGCTTGCCGTGAAAAGTCGCGAGCTCCGCTCCGAGGCACACGCACGCGCACACAGCCAGAGCTTGCGGCCAATCTGATATCGCAGGTGCGACTTATCTCTCGAGCCCGCTGGATGTGTTATTAGCCCGCGGCTCGTTAAAATCGGCATGCCGATAATTAGCCAGATTGTGCGCCTCGTACATCTCGAGATCCGATGGAAATCAGGCTTTTTCGAGGAGACCTCCTTCATTGCGAATTACAGTTTCGAGGAGATCTCCTTCATTGCGAATTACAGTTTCGAGGACATCTCCTTCAGAGCTGTCCATATAACAGACGCGCGTCAATACGAACGGCTCGATCGCTCATTACAAGATCTAATTTATCTTTCGTGTCCACTTGAAAATCGGCAGCTCGCGTAGCTATAGCGAGCTATAGCTGTTTTAATGTTCTTTCGATTAGCAACGTACCCGACGTCGACTAGGCGCTGCTGCAATATAAAAAAATGAGTATTCAAGAAATAATCGACAGCTAGTTTCGGTACATTTAAGACATTTCCCAAAGTTCCATTAAAATCTGACGCACTCTTAGCTCTTGACTAGAAGCTTTATTCCTCTTAGAATCCCCTTGAAACTCTGGATTATCGATCCATTAATCAGCTCTCGTAGCCAAAAGCCCAGAGAATAACAAGGCAGATGGATATTACTTAGGTCAAGGCCAGAGCGTCCGAGAGAGGGACGTCAATGCAGTTTAAGTACGGAGCATTCGTGGAAATGTGCCAAAAATCGTTATTTACGATTTCGAGGGAGAAGAGTCGAGAAGAAAAGGACTCTCGCGCACGATCGGCAGTAAAACCATTTAAATGCGGACGTGCAGGTGTTGCTTGGGACATCGGTTTTACGAGCCAGCTGGGCGGCGAACCGCTACTCAATTCCTGACTCACTGCCGCACTGTTTTCCGCCAAAATTATGACCGATCGGACTTGTTCTTTTACGGCGAACGCTAATTGAGAGCGTGACGCAATCGCGCCTCTAGATGGCTAATCTCCATATGCTTCGATTTCGGAGAAATCCTCGAGCGAGAAAGCTGGACGATCGGGGCGTAGAAGCTGAGATAAGCGTTATTAATTAAGAGATTGCGATGACCTTGTTGTTAATGTTAATAAAATCGAAAAGTTGAACATTTTTTTTTAAGACTATCGCTATTGTGCGGTGATTTGTATGGAAACTATTTGCGGAGCGATTGCGCCGGATGAAAGGAGGAAAGAATTCGAGGGATTCCATAAAAGTTTGAGAAAATGATACAACGGCCTCCTCCTATCCAGGCGACATTTATACAGTAGGCGAGAAATGTCCTTCCTCCGCGTGCGCATTCATTTTTTATTGCGCAATTTTCTATTAACGCTCTCCTCGCGCATAAACGAACGAAACACTTTCGATGCGCGCGCGCGCGAAGAAGAGAAGAAGAAGAACGCGGCGGAAGAATGCCGAGGATGCCGGCGAGCTCCGATCAAGATAGCTTCGCGCAACTTGTAACCGGCGCTCGATGCCGCGAGAGACTCGCCCTTCAAATTTCCCTGGCATTTTCGAGCGCGAGGATGTAAAAGATTTTCCAGTCGCGCTCGAAAGCGAGAGGACCGTTAATTTTCTTTAATTTGACAAGGATTTCGTTTTATTATATTCGCGGTTATACGATTATACGATTTCTATGTAGCTCTAGCCAATTAAATCGTTTATCGTTCTCTAATAAATTTAAATTAACACGGCTCTCGCGCCACCTCGAAAGTTATTACTTTTATATAATTAAGCATTTTATTTATCTGTTTCAGGTTGGTATATCGAGCGAGCAGCTTATCCGATACGAATAATCAGCTCGTAAATTCGTGAGTAACAACTCCTCATTTTCCTTTCGAAAGAATTATCAAGATTGAAAATTCGAGCTAACTTTTAACTAAATATCTTTGACTAAAATTGCTCAAAAATTTTTTCTACTTGAAATCTCATACTTGTTGACGTTACATTTAATTTCGCGTTTTGTTTATAAATTATTTTGGATTACGTAGATAATTGAGAACAGTTTATAAAAGTCAATTATATTTGTAGATGCAAAGTGCTACTCATTTTAAGCTAAAAAATTCGAGCTCGTAAAGATAAAATTGAGAAAATATTGATGACTCCGCGACAGAATTCATTAGCCGCGATCGATGTCTATCCTACATCTTTGATCCGACAGAATGACTCAAGCCAAACACGTGTGGGAAAGCCGGACTCGGCTCGCTCGCCCACGCGGTGAAAGTATTCGGTATAATTGATTCGGCCGCGATGCGCGCGCATCTCGAAAATGTGAATCTCGAAAGGGGGGAGCGAGCGTCGCTGGAAAAGTCATTTCTGGTATGCTCCGATTCAACGGACTCGGCTTGAGATTGTTTTCTTAGGCGCTCGCCGGTCCGAGTGCTGTTTGCACAATGACTCTTAAAAATTCAAGGGTTTTCTTCATTTTATCCGGGAAAATAAGAGAGCCTCGAGATAACATCGTCGAAATTAAAATTACGAGCTTCGATTCGTTTATGCGCCTGCAATCAGGGATCTTTTACGCAGGAGGCTGTATATTTTTAAATTATAAAATTAAAGTACCGAGTTATTGCTATTTCATTTGATTTTGCCTTCATTAAGAATAACTATCGTTTAAATAAAACATTAATTTTCTTTAATAAGAACTGCAAACTTTTAGCATGACTAATTTATGAGTGGTCTTTTCAACTTTAGTTGCGCGAGAATCGTTCTCAATTTAATGAATGTTGAAGTAATTTTTCTCTACCTTTTTACAATTAAAAAACCCAACGGGCAATTCCATTATTATTTATACACGAGTCGTCAAAATAATGTTTGTACAATAATTGATTTTAGTTTCGCGGAAAACAGTATGCTAATTTATTAGCAATTCAGCAAGCTTTTTCTCGTCCTCCTGCAAACAAGTCGTAATTGAAAATCTATTCAGTTGAAAACAGTTGGGCTAAACATTCATTTAATTTCATAGCATTCTCATGCATGCGCCTAACTAATGAATTCCATCTTTTGCCAAGAATGTTTTAAGTAGGAAAAGCCCGGGGGCCACGAATTTACATTCGGGGGTAATTCATCCTCTCCGGGAAGATTTCGCGGCTGAATCGATCGCGCGTGTTTTGGGGAAGGGGTGTGGAATACGTCTCGAGCGTTAAAGCGCTTGCGCCTCGTTAACGGGACGTAATGATTGTTCGGTTTGCGTATAATTTAATAACGATCCCCGGCGCGGTTAGTGCAGCGTCACCCAGTCAGTGTCCCTCCTCTTTAGCTCGAGGGAGAGGAGACTAGGCGTAATCGTTCGTTACGCGCGATGACGTGCGTTTTGCGCGGCTAACTTTGTTAACGTTCCAGCGAGATTCCCGTTGCGTTAGCGCGACGCGCCGCGCGGCTCTCGTTAACCCCGCCGTTAACGCCATTTCGTTCCGAAGGTCATCATCATTCAAAGTGTCCCGCGACCGCAGACGCCCGCGAGCATTTTTTTCTCGACCATCGGCCGCGATCAATCCCGCCGTGCTCGACTTCTCATTATTATAAAGTACCGAGCTAAAAGTACCGAGCTTTATGACCGCCGAGGAATCGACTATTTTTCATCGAGCCATTGCGTAACGGTGATTCATTGCTCTCGAAAGTGAATGCAGATTGATAGAAGCAAAGGTTCTAGCCAATTCAGACGGCAATTATATTACGCAGTAAGCGATTGCGATGCCGTCTTTCCCATTCATTACTTAGAGATTAGCGCCGAGAAAAGAACGAGGTCTGCGGATGTAAAATTGTCAGGGCTCGGTCGAATTTTCCAGGCGGCAACTTGGGTAAGCGAGCGTGATTTATTATCGCGGCCGAGCGGAGCGTCAAAAACGCGTCGCGGCTGCAGGTAAAAACCGATATTCGTGTGCAGCAGCAGCGGTGGCGAAAAAAGATAATGGAAACGCGCGAGAGCAACAAGTGCACCGAGTCGATGTAATCTGGTATACCTTCGACTCGCAGTGCTAAGGTCGTAGCCGGGATTAAAATCCTCGAATTCACTTGGCGGCCGTCGGCCCGTTTAATTATGCAAAGTAAATGCCGCGTTTCGAGCTTGTCGTCTTGCCATTGGCCCGTTTATTAATTAATAATCGCGGCTCTAAAGCCCTTTAGCTTTGCGTAAGAGAGCCGCGGAGGGGAAAAGCATCTCCATTGCAATCTCCATTTATCTCCGGCCTGTCTACCTTTCTCTCTCGCCCACACATCCACTACTCCCGGCGCATTCTCGTAACTCTTGCTCACGTCCATTAGAATATTAATGCGAATTGATGCACACGTGTCATTACTGTAATGAGTCGTTGGACCTGTCCACGAGAGGCCCCGCTACAATCTCCTAATACGCCCGCGCCGGCAGGTATACCTACAAAGTGCACACTATCGAAAGCAATCACGAAATTGCGGGTGTCTCTTCGAATACTTAAATACCCGGCGAATGCAGGCTCGCGCACGGGCACCGAGCACTTTATACATATTGTTGGAGAGAGCGCTGCCGGCGCCGGCTCACCCCGGCTCTCCGTTAATTATTATGCGCGCACGGCACATTTCCTCGGGCAAACTTGACGCGCGCAAGCGCTAAAATATCCGCGGCTTTCATCTGCGTTTACGGGAATTCATTTCCCGATTAGTCGCTTGTTTTTTTTTTTTTTGAGAGTGCTTCTTGATTTACAAGCTTAGAAAATTGATTTATCCAAAATTTGTGATCGAGTTCCGGCGCAGGCAAAAAGCACTAAAAAGCTCGAGAGCAGCAATGGTCCTCGGCTAATCCCGTCATTGTCTCGGGTCACGTTCGGCCTGGGATTTGCTCTTTGTCGAAGGAGAAGGACTTTGTCGGAGGAGGAGCTTTAAACAGGTGCACTCGGCGGACAGAAAACAGCGGGAAACCGGTAAAGCGATTAGTTCCCAGAAAGGAATTTTATTGCCCTTCCTCGCTCGGTACTCGATCTCACCTCTCTCCTGCGGTCGTTTCGCTCCGGCCTCTCCGCCGCCCGGAGCCGAGGCTCGCGGACCACGCCTGTATAAATAAAACAGCGGCCTTCTCTCCTCCACCTGTATTTTTTCTCCCTGTCCTTCGCGACGATGCACTTTCGCCGATCAAAGGCTCATCTCCTCGCTGCTGTTGTTGTTTTTCCTTGGCTTAATCTTGCTTTTCTTTGCCAATTTTCAATTGTCAATTTTGGAAAATTAGTCGAATTTCTTGAGCTGAATCGATCCGCTTAATCTTGCGCGCAGCAAAGGGCATTAGACCTTTGGCTCGGCTGCGAAAAAATAATTGAACAACAAAGGAAAGCACGTTCCATCGAAAGAAACTCATCTCCTCTGGCATCTCTTACACCCTCGAGCATCCTCTCGCAGATGAAATCGGCGTGATAGCAGCGATAAAAATGCCTATTCCGACGACCATGAAAATTTGCATGAGTTCTCTCCGGCGCGGCGCGCGCAGCAGCCCAGGCAAGGAGGAAAGAGGGGAAGATCGGCGCCTGTCTCTTTTCCGCGGAGAGCGAAAAAATGAGTACATATACACGCGGCTGTATATGCGCGCTGGCAATCCAATCGTTTTTATAGACTCTTCGATATTTATAGATGCGAGCTGCGCGCGAGCGATCGTCATTTCGAAATCTGCTTGGGCGAATTGATATATTGCCGGCGATAAATTATTCGATGAAAAATGAAAACGTATGCGCTTTTATGGGGCCGCGCCCGGCTTTTACGTCGCTTTGTCCAGGAGGGGGCGGAGGAGCCGCGCACACCGAGCAAATAATAATTATTAGCTTTATCGAGCATTGCTATCCGAGGAGATAAAACCTCCCGGCTGAATCTTTACATCGATCGCCGAGATGCTCGACGATGGCTTATCGCTATTCAGAGTCTGATGCACGAATATTATAATTACTCTTGCTCGCTTCAAAGAATTTCATTAAATCACCCAAGGTGTATATATCTTTCTAACGCAGGATTAATTTATTGCGCATTGTAGAATCAATATGGGCCGACGAAAGGCAAAAACCTGCGCTGGCTTATTAAATCATAATATCGATTAATAACTTGATACGTTCAAGCGCCGAGAGATATTAAAAACTATCACCCTTAAGGTGCTTCTTTCTACAGACTCACAAGTCAATTGAACGTGAAAGAACTCATATTTATACTGAAATAAAAATTCGACCCTAAATTTTCTAGTTTTTCATCTCTGCCTCGCGCACAGAAATCGGCGATGAAACGCGCGATAATGGATCGCGCAATAGAGCGGGCAGCGGCGGTGGCGGCGGCGGCGGCGGCGGCGATCGTATCGGCGGCTAATGGGACACACAATTAACGCGCCGTACATCTCCAATCGGATCACCGTCAAACGCCGATAAATTAAGTTAATTAGCTCGTTACACGTGCGCCTCGACCGACGGGCGCGCGCAGGCGCGAGAGCCCGGATGAGATCGCCGACACATTTTGACGAGTGCGAGCAGAGTTAATCGGATGCGCAAAGTGCTCCGGTCCTCTTTTTTTCGCCCTGCTTATTTTCCATTTTTTCTCTCGACCGATCAGTCTTGCGATCTTATTTACGCTTTTTAGCTAAGCCGGGGAAAAATGTCGAACGGGAAAGTTGGATTAGGAGCGGAAAATTAAATGTAAACTCGGATAATTGCAGTTTACTTAAATGGAATATAAAGTTTAACTTAACGGTTTTATTGTCGAAAGCTCGCACGAATATTTATGTTGCAGTGGATAAGCAAGTGAAAGGAAAGAATTTAATAATAAGACCATTTCAAATTCATAAAAGTTAATTCGAATTGATGTAATAGTATAATAAAGTCGAAAAATTGCTCAGATACTTTCATTAATATTATTTATTACAAAAAGAGGGGAGAAAAAAGTTTTAATGCATGTTTTCTGCGAAATTAACAAAATTTCACATTTAATCTAAAAAGTTTTTCCTGAAACAGACGACTACGAATATTATGAGTTTTAATAAAAATTTTTATGTGAAATTTTAATATAAGAAATTTATGACTATCCTTTTTGTACAAATATGTTTTTTCGTATGTGCCTTCTCAGTTTATCGTTAAATTTTCAGAATTACATCAAATGTCGCTCTCCGAATTAAATGCAATTTACAACTTTCGAGCGTTTGCCTCGCGCAAAAAGTAAGAAAAATTCCCGTCGCGGTGCTACAGTTTTTTCAGTGCTTTATCCGAGTTTTTTCCTTTTGCTCATTTTCATACACAAGACGCTTCTCGTCTGTCGCTCTCTCGCTCATCCGGTAAACGTTTTGAGCCCCTTCCGGCGTTGGGTTTCACCCCTTGTTCATCTACCGCGGGGTGGTTAGAAATTACTTTATGAGATTTTCAATCCCTTTCGAGTTCGCTAATAAGCTCTCAGAATTAATTAAAATTTCTCCTACCCTCTCCCTCTCTCTCTCGCTTTCGTTCCACTCTGTCTAATTTTGCGATGTTACTCTAAATGAAATTTCACATGTATGACCAAAGTATGTAACTCGGTTGTACCGGCGGGTAATTAATTCTCATTTATGATTCATTTTAACGTACGTAATAAACCCGTGTTTGAGCATTTGGACTCGCGGCTTCATATACTACTCCCCCCCCCTCCTCCCCCTCTCCCTACTCTCCTTTCGCGCACACGAAATTTTCATTTTATAAACAATTATTATTATAATTTACGATACGCACTTCCATCTCGTGTTTTACTACGTGATAATAAACTCCTTTGGTTCATCTATTTCATAATTTCATTCTCCTAATTTCGTTTCGCCTTCATCACCTTGTTTCTTGCATACTTCCATTGCTTTGACTTAAATTCCATAATCCGAATCTGCATAATACTTAGTTGAATAATTGAGAGCCCCTTCCTTATTCTCTTTCCTCTAATGCCTTGATTGAAGATGTGCAATAACACAAAGTTTTATCTAATTTTAATTTTAAATAAGCTTTCAGCGAATTTCGCAAATATTCCCCCGTCCGGGATGTAAAGCGCTATTTTTCATTTAAATTCGACAGCTGCTGATGCGTTTTTCTCGCTCGGGGCATTTTTTCCAGCGTCAAATTCGGTAATTCGTCCCTCGTATATAGTATACGCGACGCGACGAACATTACTGTACGTCTCTTTTGGCCTCCCTCGTTTCTGTTGCGTCATTCACGCGTCATCAAGACCCTTGTTCCCAACAAACTAGCAGTTTTTCACCGACTGACAAATCTGGACAATTATTAATAACGCGCGGCGCGCATTTATTTCTCGTTCTCGCTCTGCGTCGGCTTGACAAGCGGCGTACTAAAAAAAAGTGCGATTTTCCTTGGCGAACGTTTGGAATAAATTAAATTTTCGGCCTGATCTATCGACTAATTTAAGGCTCGAAAGATTCGTGAACGATAGGAAAAGAAAAATGATCGCGCGGCGGTTGCCGGCTCTGATTCATCAGCCGGCTTCGTCCAATGCCGCGTCGCAGCTGTCAGAACCGCGGGCTAATGCCCCGATATTTCCTGTACCGCCAGGCAACCGCGCGTACACAGAGAGCCGGATTTTTCCAGCCCCATCTCTCTTCTCCATTGTCGACGCGCACTCTCTCGCCTACTCCTCGATACATTGAATACTCTGGCTCGAGAAGAGCAAAGGGGGGCAATAAGACTCGGTGGATTGCACTCGGTGAAAAGCAGGCCCCTCTCTCTCTCTCTCTCTTTCCGCGCGATCTCGTGCCTACTCTCATTACCGGCGAGGCTCGAATTACCGCGTCTGGGGCTTTTCTCAAGACTCCGCCGCCGCCGCCGCCGCCGCCGTCGCCTTTGTCGCGCACTTACACTCCCCCGCGCTGGAGACACAAATTAATCGGATCAGTCTGCGAGCGAGAGAGCGTAGGACGAAACGAAAGTGCGCGCGCTCCGTGTGGTTACACAACGAGCCTAAGTACGTGGGATTGTTGAACTTTGCTCGATGCGTATTCCTGAAGGAAATAATCTCTCTATTCAGCGAGGCGCAGCCTAACGTTAACGAGCCTCCCTACGCTTCTTTCGGGCGAGAGGCAACTGGAAAAATAAACCCACTGGCTCGTTAGTTTATTGACGAATTGCTTAGGAGAGCGGGCTAAAAATAAGTCGTACAAGTAGCACCGAAATTCCTTCCGAGAAATAGCTTTTGTTTACGAGTAATCTACTTGCTCATCGGTTAAAAGCTTCCAACAATTTTCGTTGAGCAAAGGCAAACTAATTGCGACTCCGCTGGAAACTAGTTCCGTTTTGCAGCGAGCGGGACTCGAAATTTTTATCATCCTCTCCTTGACTCCGATATAATAATAATGGCGCTGCTGCGGCGCGCAGTAACAATCGACTTACGTCGCAATACACAGAAAAGCTTTTAACACATCTCGCGGCTTTTAACTAAATTGATATTTAAATGCGCTGAATTTTAATACGTTTTTTCGTAGCCGAGCGAGAGAGAAAGCAAAGTCGTTACAAATTTATTCCGATAATGCAGCTCTCGGGCCCAGAAAGAGGCGTCGTAATAATTTCTGCAAACGCAGGCGACGCATCATTATTTAACGCGGCCACTTTTAAATCCTCGATATTATTAATCTGTCGGCCCGGGGAAATGCGTGGCGGCGAAAGCACAATGGCGCGCGGCTAAATTAAATTGGATTTGATCCCTCTCGAGAAGCCCGAAAATAAATCTGAAAAAATATGTGTTTGACAGATATTGGCTCGATCGAGCGCAGCCCCTCTAAGCTCCTTTCGCCTTTTTTCGCGCGGCCTTTCCTCTGTTTTCTCTTTCTCCCCGAAAATTACCATAGCCGCGCGGCTGCAGCTGTTACTCTCGGTGCGCATCTGATAAACCGATCGCGCTGTAAAGTAGGATTTGATTAGCGCCCTCTCTCTCTCTCTCTCTCTCTCTTATTTTGCTTTTCCTTTTTCGAGAGCGTAGGTGTCCGCCGCGACTGCGCCATAAATTTCGACGGCTAAGCGAACTGTGGCTGTCGGCTTTTACTCGATTCCTGCCCAGATCGGTTTGCCTTATAAACGCAAAAAGACCGAGGCGACATTATTCCCTCGGCTTTTATCGCGCATTTTAATATTCATTCGATTTAAAAAGTCATTAAACGGATTTTTAAATTTTCGCTTATATTAAAAGGAAGTAATTGAAATATTGATTATCGGCAAATAAAGTCATTTTGTTTGTTCGTCGGAAAATATCAATTTTCCTGCTTCATATTTATATCGGTTGAATTTTTTACGCGCAAATTATAAACAAGCCTTCGACATTATGCTTTTCGCGCGCGGATTAAATGAATTCCAGATAAATACTACAAATTTTTTTTCTCTCTAGCATTATCGGCTTTTTAAATTAATATCGAGATCGCAATTCTTTTTTTTTTTTTGTTGTTTTCATTCTCCCAAGAGAGCGCTGCATTTATAAATACAATTTTCAACTACTCTTTAAAATTCAACTTTCTCCCGCCGACGGAGAAATTTAAGTTGCGGCCCGTTTTTGCTCTCGAAAGAGTCAATAACCCATTGATAATTGCCTAGATTTTATGCGGGAGAGACAGAGGGATGCTTTGCGTCAGTCAGCTTAATCCGAATTATTCTCGGGGGAAAGAAAATTGAAGCTATTGTTTTACGGCTCGTTGCGAGATTGTTTTGAGAAATCCCGTTAAACTTTTGAAGGTTATCGAAAATTCAAAACGCCGGCTGAAATAGCTCCGTAAAGATTTCGAGATTTCCAGGCGGCTGGCTGCGGGTTGTAAAAAAAAAGTTGTCGGGGATAGCACGAGGTGAATGTAGACGTACCGGTGGGACTGCGTGTAATTGAAAATTCCAGGGTCCGCGGCGTTTAAGTGCGTCGAAATGAGGGGTTTGCGAATTAAAAAATTAGCCCGCCGCGAGATAACGAGCCCGAGGGGTCAAGCGGCTATCGGTTATGGTCGTTAAGTCAAAATTGGAAAGGCAGCCTGCAGCAGAGCGACCCCCGTCCGCGTTCGGGGCGAGTTTACTACAAAGTCCCCTCGGAGCTAAATCGCCGCGCAATTTTCTTTGCGCAGTCTTTCTCTCGGGAGCGGAGGCCGCATGATTGCTCGTAAACACCAAAAATATGCGCCGATTGGCCGGACGGACGGTTTTACGGCCCCCGGAGTGCTCGGTTTTATGGTTAATTTTTGCAATTTTGTAATTGCCTCCTCCTCGCGCAAGCCAACCCGAGCGGCCGGGGCCCGCTCTATTCTCACGATCTCGCTTTGTCTCGTGGCTTTGTTTCGCGCGAGGCGCGCACTTGTGGATATTGCGTCGGCTACCCCTGTCGAGCTAGACAACTCTATGCAGCGGATTTTTCCAAGGAGATGCCTGGGAATTTCTTTTCAGCCCGCCGACGCGACTCGTTCTAAGCTTTTCTGCTCGCGTGTTAAATTTATTAAATTTCGGGGCCCCCGAAAGCGAGCTATTCAAATCGGCCGCGCGGCACGCCCATAATCAAGCTAATTTACGATCGGAGAAAGAAAGAGCCTAGTCCCTTTTAATGCAGCCTAGTAGCCTAGCCTAGTAAATGAAAAGGCCATCGTATGAGCTGCAATCTCCTGTTCGACGCGCTAAATTTACGGCACGCACGCAGGCGGCGTCGCCCGACTATTTGCGTTTATGTGTGCGCGGCGTATAACGCGAATGGGGTACGAGCATGACAATAAGTCCGCGGCCTATTTAATAGAATAATTAAGGCTCCTCGTGCAGCAGCTGATGCCTTCTGTACACATGCCGCTCTCTCTCGCTCTCTCTCTCTCTCGCTCCACGCTCCAAAGCTCCCCTCGGAGCCGATTCTTTTATTTATAATTTATGCGCGCGTCTAATTTGTTGCCCTGCCTTGATAACTTCACCGATGCCATTGGTTACCGCGTCTATCTTATCTCGAGTTATCGGAATTGTGGACGCTGTGGAAATAAAGTACGCTGATAAATAATCTGCGTCGCTAAATAAATAATTCCTTCATGTTTAATTAATTCGATCCAACTTCTTGATTAATGCGACAGATTAGATTAGAGCGGCGATCAGACGAGACTTTGTTATATCTAAAAGTACTTTTTCTTGCTTCTAACTTCAATCTTCAATATGGCGAACGGATAACAAACAGCTAAAGAAATTCAATTAAATATTTTGCGTACAACCCGTTCATAATTCTGTTGAAAAAAAGCAAAAAAGCCCCCGCCACTTCTCTATCAGATACTAGACTTCCTGGCAACAAAACGGAAATTGAGTTCCTACATCGCGGCCAATAGCCCTTTGGAAAAAGTCTGTTAGAGCAACAATGGCCGCGGCGCTCGGGTAAAAAAATCACTGTACACCTTTGCTTTTTTCCAAGAATCACTGGAGCCTGGAAGCGGTGGTCAGCTGCACGTCGACCTCGTTATCCCCGCTTCCCACGTGCAGCTCTCGACTCTTAATTTACTTATAATTGAACGTCGCGTCTCTCTCTCGCACTGGGGGCCATTAATTTTCCACTTACCCGCGCGATTGTCGGACCGCAGGTTAAACGGGGCCCGCGCGAATATAGAGAGAGCGGCTCGAAGGTGTTGATATCGCGAGCGGTAGTAAGGTGCAAACCGCAGGATTCCAACGGAAACAGTTATTTGCGGTGTTCGGGCAGCGCTTTCTCTCTCTCTCTCTCTCACGTAATTTCGTCGCGAAGGGATGGCCCGCGAGCTGCGCACTTAGCTGTATAATAACGTCCACCTACGCGCGCCAAGTGAAGCGCAGCCTGGAAACTCCCTAATGACTAAACTTGCTAATTTCGACCAATTAGAGCGAGCGCTCGGGCTCTAATGTGCTCTGCATTTACCTTGACCGATAGACAGCGGGCTTGGAATTCTTGCGCCAAGTTCCTACTGAAATTCTAACTGCGAATCTACAAATTCTCCGCTCGAAAGAATGTTTCAGCACGAACATTTAGCCTTCTAGTACCGGTGCCATATTTTTTACGGCTTGCTTTACCGGGCAATAATTGTTCAAAAGTCAAAAGCTAAATTTCAGTCTTGTTTTTCAAAGCTTCCGATTCTTTCTAAATTGCATTTTAGATTCGAATTTCGATAGCGAAGCGTATTTTATTAAAAAGAGAATAATTTTCAGCGGCAACGGCACGTGTATGCGCAGGCAAGCGTCGCTGGGCATGGATATTGAGTGTTGTGGTCGGTTTGAAGTTCGCGTGGTGCGCCGAGTAACAAGCTGCCACGGCCGGATATTTATGGGGGCCGCCAGGGGTCGAAACCCCCCTCCCCCCTCTCCCTCCCTCTTTTTCCAAGTCGATTAGTCGAGCTATTTATTTATTATTGCGTCGCGTCGTTTACACAAATTAGTTATACACTCAAAGTGCGCAGGAACTGGATTATGACGAATGAATTGTATGGAAATCTGTAGAATCATTCTTTTTGCTTTCATAACGCGCCAAGCTAACAATGACATTAGACCTGCATCGCGTCTGGCGATCTAACGCGTTCTGAAAGTTGTCCCGGGGGAATAAGGGGTATTTTTGCTTTATGCTCATTATGCTCGTTAGAATCTTGGAGGCTCTCGGTAGATAAGTGACCGCATTAAGGGCCGCGCAGATTCGAGGACGACTAGTCTGGCATTAATGCGCCGCAGATTTATGTCGTATGCGAGGCTGAAATTCCATCTTGCCGTGCTATCTTCTGCATGTGTAGGTACATAAGCGGCAGGCCAAGAGTTATAGAGACTCGTACTGCTATCTGGCGGAGCCGCGTGTATATGCATGCCTTCTTTGCCCCCTCCGCCTCTCGTTTATCTCATCATTTATCTCATTTCTTCTGTATTCTTCGTCGCGGGCCGCAATCTATCTTTGTTCCAGAATTCTACAGGGCTCTTTGTTCTTCCGAGAGATCGCGGACCCCGAGTCCGATCAATCAACGCTCTAACGAATCTTTTGGCAAAAATTCCGAAGCAGATGCGAAATTTTATCAACCGCATCGAGCAGATACGAATAATTTATTTGCTCAACTATCGTACGATAATCTCCTTAGCGTATATAATGAATGATGTAATGACGTAACGTTATTGTTGCATCATTCGTTAATTACGAAACATTCATTTGACGAAGAAATTGTTTCGATGTCATTGGAAGGCATTGCAGACCGACAGGTGGAAAATTAAAAATTTCTTTTTTAAATCAATCTTTGAGAAATCAAACGAAATTTGAAATCGCATACCCCAAATGATTTAACGAAAATTACTTCTGGAACTCTCCTCTTCGTAGAATAATAAAGCAACGTTCTCGAAAGGGCCGGGCAGGCGCCCCATTAAGCCCGGCGTTCATTAAATTTCAGAAACTCGGCATATCGAAAAGCGGGCAGGATCGACATTATGATAATAGAGCGAAAGCACCGGCGCAGGGGGAAGGACAAGCATTCCGCACCTGCATTCTTTTATTGTCTTCCATTTTGGAGCATTCGATCCGGGCTTTTTCCCGCAGTGGCGGCGCGTAACGGCGGGCCACGTCAGACCATAACCCGGCGCACTTAATTAAGCACGCATTAAGGTCTTGAGTGTGTTCCAATGTTCCGGCGTTATACAGCTGCGCCTCCCGAGTGCGAGAGTCCGCGCGCGAATACATGTGCAGCTCTCTCTCTCTCTCTCTCACTCTCTGCTTCTGCTGCCTGCTACTCGGGAAATGCGCCAGAGGCAGATATACGACTGACTCGCTGCTGTCGTCGGAGGCGCAGCGACTCTTGCCCGCAGACGCGATCGGATCCTACACTCTGCTAGGCTGCAAGGATTGCTGAATATTTATAATGCGCTGAGCTGTCAATTGTAATTAGAGCCGAGATTTATTGAGTATTAGCAGGATTACCAGTACTGGCCTTATTTCTGATGGATAAGACGTTTAAAGATTTAAAGTCACGAATTTCAAATTTTTGTGATAAAGCCTTTAAAAAATTGTTTAAATTTTTAATTGTAATCGTCAAAGAAATCTGAATACAAAAGTTATTGAAAGCCTAAAATGAAGCTGAACAATACTTTGACAATAAATCAATTACTTTCCAGACAAAAATTTACACAAAGCATCGTAAAAATAACACGACTTTCTTTTGCGCATTTTCAATCTAACTGCAATAAACGAAAACGGACATTGCGAATTCTCGGCATTGTATCCCCGAATTACCGTCCCAATTAGTTTGAATTTTATTTCCCTGAATCGTTCGCCGATTTTGCAGATTTCCTTTTTACAGCTTGTCCAACAATCCGTGAGATGATATAGTAGCATTGTTCGGCCTCGAATATATGCACATGTGCATTTCGTCTTTGTTTCGGGACGAGCGCAAGTTTGTAGGAAAGAGGCTCGCGCGGCGTGTAAAATAGTACCTACCTGCAACACAAAATGCTCGTTGCGTTCCTCGTTTCTCGCTCGCGAGAGAAAGAGAAGCAGTTAAGAACGCTCCTCTCGTTCTTTTTCTCTCGCGCACGCTATTTCTCTCTCTCTCTCTCTCTCTCTCGTTATCTGCATTTATTTTTCTCTCTGTTGCAAGTACACGCGGCTACGTCTGCATTAGACGACTAAATTTACAGATGACATAAATCTCGAATCGATAAAACAGAGACACTTGAAATTATTTTGATAAAACGGATTATCTTTCTGCGAGCATGAAAAATTGGCGTAGTAAGCGATTTTTTTTAGTACAGTTTGTACTCTGATAAAATTTTGAATAAAGAAGGAAATCTGAAATCGATGAAACAAAGAGCGCCTAGAAAAGATTTTGATAAATGCCGAGGCGTCTGAGTTTGGGGCAACGTTCGCCGTCTCCCTCGGCAATATTCTACGTAGGACGGCTCGTTCCAGGCACATTCCAGCGCAACTGCCCGGCAACAATAAAATAAAGCATTTGTATCTTGTAATAACGGCCCTCTCATCCCGAGCTCGCCTAGAGAGGCCAACATTTGCTTTTCGCAATAAATGCTCCGGCGCTGTATACACGCGAAACGGAGAAGGAGAAACCGAGAGGGAAGGAGGGAGGGAGGGAGAGAGAGAGAGTGAGAGAGTTCATGCCGGAATAAAAAAGTCGAGATAATCGACTGGCTCGCGCGCGCCCTCTCGACGGGTAATGATAACTTGGTCGAGATATAATGACCGAGTTCGAGGCAAGGAAAGCTCGAGGGGTAAAAAAAGGGGGGAGGCTCTGCTCTCCGCTGCTGCGCGAGGAAAAAAAGAGCGAGGAGGAGGAAGAGTCCGAGAGAAAGAAGGAAGAGAGAGCCTCGAGGACAAGAATGAAAATAATCTAATTATTGGTGAAAACGATTATAGTAATTAGATGCGAAGGCCCGGGCCTCGAAGGTCTCTGTTTGCTGCAGCGAACGACGCGAGAGCCAAATGAAAAGGTGTAGCGCACACCTCGATGGAGGACCTTTTCGAGGAATCACCGAGAGAAAGAGAGAGGGGAGGGGGGCTCTACTCCAGGGACGTAATTACTCGGGGGATTTTTGAGGCGCCGGCACAATGTTCCGCATTCGGAACGCTTACATTGTACGTCTTCTTCTGCGTCTGCCCGGCTTTCCGTTTAATCTGGACTGCCGATAAAAACACGCTCCGCGTAAGTGGATAATTACCTTGAAAAGTACGCCGGGAGTGCAAGAAACTTACATACTCGTTTTTGAAGAATGCAAATGGAAAGGTGGAGCTCTACTCTCCTCCCCTCCCCCGAGCGGCGGCGCGCAACGCCGCAAAAAGGATATAACCTCTTCTTTTGCCTTCATAAATAATGCACTTTGATTTATTGCTCGGAATATTATTAAGCTGTGTTTTATAAATCGTTGTTTCGAGATATACGTGGAAATAATAGAGTTCTCGCGGGGGCACCTTTTTCTCCGCCTTGTCTTATTAATTCAGCACGATTTTTATTTAACAATTTCTTTTCGGAATTTGTTCGCGCATTAGAGCGGACAACGTAATTGCCGTAATTAACCTTGGCTTTCTTGCGCGGAAACGGGCAAACGGCGGGTGCAAAAAGGACCTTACCTTCGATATATTACCTGAAACGCGCGCGACGCTACGCCACGTGACCAATGACGCAACGGTATTCCATTAAAATCCATTAAAATAAACAAAATTTCAATCTCTGAATCGCTTTGGAAAAGGGAGGAAATTGAGCAGGAAATCGCGATTCGAAAATGCAGTGACGCTGCATGACTCGGTAAGAAGGCCGGTTCTCGGCTCACAATGGCTCGGCGCGGAAATTCCTAACGACTCGATCATAGCTTGCTTACGCATCTCGGGGCGAAAGAAAGGCGGCAAGAAGGGGGGGGGCTCTGGGGTGCGCGTTAGTTTCGGTCGGCGGGAGACTCCGAGAGCAGCATCCGAGTTACGCGGCAGCCGCGATTGCAATCGTTATCGCTCCATATCGACGAAACGCTCTCGTTATCGTAGCTTATCGCTAATAAGATCGGGCTGGACCGCTCGTTATCGTAGTCTTCGGGACCCCCACCCCCGTTCTCATTTTCGTACGATTGCGATCGTTAATTATCGCTATCTCGTCCGATCGTCCTCCTCCTCCTCCTCCTCGAACGGCGACGTCGGACACTAGCGCCGCTCGTCATTATCATTCTAGCAATTATCGGTATATTCCCACGTTATCATCTTGTTATCTGCGACCTATCGCCCCCGCTGCCTTCCGCGCTCACTTCCGCAGAGAGGAAAGTCCGTGCTCTAGTTGTACTACGAATCGATGCGGATTACGCTCCCCCGTTTTACCTGCACGAGCGTTTGTAAGATTCGAGCATCGATCGGCTAATTAGCTCGTCAGATGCCGAGGACTCGCCGAGGGTTTGCGCTTTATTGGCTTCTTGCGACCTTCTCGCTGGAATTTCATTTTTACTTTTGAATCCTCGAAAATAATTCCTCGATTAAAGAATAGCTCGGAGAAAGAATCCTGCCCCGTCACGTAGAGTCATTGGTTACTTATTAGAATCCGTTTCCAGCTGAAAAACTCGCTGGCAAACTAATCCGATCGAACTGGACGAGCGCATATTTGGTTATAAGACGTCAAGCTGGCCTCCAGCAATTAAGTCCGAAATTGTTATTGGTCGTAATTGGACGTAGCAGTTGGCACGTAGCAGGAAACGCAGTAATATACTCGGCTTTCTCTCTCTTTCTCTCTCTCTCACTCGACAGTAAAACAGCCAAGTCGTCCGAGAGTGGATCTGCTAAAAGCCCAACTAAGAGGACCGTTATTTAGGCGCTCTATAGCCTCGGTCCTCGTGTTTGAAAAGCGAGGGTACGCATACCTACGCACTCGGCATTGTACCGAAGAATATTGCCAGCCTTTAAGGCTGAGGAGGAGAGGGCAGGGGGAGGAGCGCAGGTATATATAAGAAGACTCTGTCGCCTTCGAGATACTTACCTGGAGCGAGAACCTGACACTTATGTCCCCTCTCGAGAATCACCCGCTGTGAGCCTTACCGAGAAAGGTCGAACGCTTATTAATTAAAATCGGCCCGTGTCGCCGCCGCCGCCACCGCCGCGCGCAGGTATTTATACTTTTTTTCGAGAGATAAGGAAACGAAGCGCAGGGCCTGCGATATATTTTACACTCGCGTGGATACAACAATATCGCCGTAGGATCTCGACGGGATTGTTCTGGGAACTCTGCGGCTGCTCTCCGAGAGCAGTGCCGGTAGTGGAGGAGAGAATGATGATGATTAAAAAATGAGCGCGAGCCAGTCGTTCGCCTCGCAGCGGACTGTAATTTTCGATTCCTAAATTAAAGGTTTTGTTTTCACCGTTAATGCATTTTTCGAGCCTGAGTTACGAGCGCTCATTAATCTCCTTTTTTCACTCGAACGCGGAGCTCGAAATAACACCGAAGAATATTAGAATACACCGCGAGCCGACGGCTGCCCCCTGAATAATAATAGTCCAAACGCGATATTTCCAATTTTGTGCGTTCTGCTGAAAAAATTACTGTCACATTTATACGATCAGGGTAATTTAAGCGTCTGAAAACGGATGTTGTACGACATCGAAAAATTACGGAATATATTACCTATGGAAACTAGCTTTATATTGAATGTTGTTTTCGACTTGAAATAATTATGTAAATTCTAGCTATTCAAAATCTCATTTTTCATGCATATATTTACATAGTACAATAAATGCCACGGGACGAAATAGAAAAAAATTAGAGGCGAAGCTAAAACGAAAGAGCCATTAGTTATTTAATTGAGCTGGGCGTATACGCATATACGCGTAGAAAGGAACCCGCTTTAATTGCGCACAAAAGCGTAGATTACCCCGGAGCCGAATAGAAAGGCAGCGCCGTGTCAAGATCTGATTACAATCGCGTTTCACTCGTAAAAAATTAGCTGCATCGTACACAATCGGAAGATGGACAGGAAACTTGTTCCATAGGACGGACGCGAGGGAGAGAAAGAGCGCGAAATGGGTTGGACGGCGGTAGTGAGTTAATGAGATTACTTTCTAGAGGGCCCAGGGAAATGAGGAAATCTGATTGGACGCCGGAAAAGATCATAAAGAGAGTAATTAGAGCGAGCTTTGTTCGCCGTCCACAATGGCCAAGTCCTGCAGCTCGAGATCGGCGAGTTAGCCGATTAGACCGATCGATCTCTCGGCGATCCCCAAGAAAATTAAAAGGCTCCGCTGTAAACTTTTTTACGCCAAGTCGTGGAAACACTTTCCCGGGCCCCATCAGACTCGGAGCTGCTGCGTTACCGAGAACCGGCGGGAATTTAATATTTTTTTTTCCGAGAGGAAAAGCAGCGGTGATCGAAAGCTGCCCGGTCCGGCGCTTAGGATTAACGGTCCGAATAATCGAATCTGGCCGAAACTGTTATGCAAATCCGCCCCGCTAAAGTAAGGCCCGCTTCAGCGAAAAGTATATATTCGAGTCGGGCAATTACCGGAAGCCAAGCTCGTCGATGAGAGAATGGCGAGGGCGACGCTTGGGGCTGGCGTATAATTAAAACGATAGAATGCTTAATTAGAGTGGGACAACGAAGACGGAACGGCAAGCAAAGTAACAGTATGCAATTCTCATAAAATGACGGTTTTACTGGCGAGTTCCTCCTCTGCACCTCTCTCGTGCATGCCCGAGCGAAATATCCCCCCTCGGCTGCTGTTGCTGCTTCCCCCCCCCCCTCTCTCTCTCTCTCTCTCTCTCTCTCTGTGTGTACGTGGAACGGAGTTTCCTTCGGGCTTTTTTCATTATTTTTTTCACTTCTCGCGTCTCCTCGTCAAATGGATATTATCTATAACTAGCTGCTTACCACACAAGTAACCGTGGGATTAACATTTTTTTAAATGCAGATCGCTTATTCATGCACTGAGAAAAATGTTATTTCAATATTTACTATAACCGTATTAAAAATTACTATTTTTTGTGATAAAACGAGTGCAT
>JAWWML010000052.1:15895990-15936646 GCA_035047165.1 Ormyrus rosae | reverse complement strand
GCACTCGCTTTACCACATAATATAGTAATTTTTAATGAATTTATAGTAAATTTTGAAATAACATTTTTCTCAGTGTGCGGACAAAGTAAAATGTTTTCGTTTTAATTATCATTTTTACTGAATATTTTGATGCCGTAAAGCACGACATTGTCGTTATTGGTTTCACCGCCAGGGTGAATAAAATAAAAAAAAATTGTATAATTAGTATCGATGTACTACAATCGTTACTACAGTGTATTTTTATAGTATTTGTCAATGTTTATTACTGCATAATCGTGGATGCAATCGAGTTGAAACTCTAAACCTTTTTAATGTACAGTTTTATCGAGTAAAAACTTGTCGTTTTAATCTTGTAGTCAAGTTAAAGCTATTAGTGTCAGTTTTCTGTCTTAAATACTATCAGTCGTCAATACTATCTCGGAAAAGGCAACCGCAAGGTTTACGACACTAAGAGACACAGATATCAAGATAAGCGCTGAACCTTTCCCGAGGAAAGAGCGGCTGCATTAGCAGAGACCGCATCCAATAATCACCTCCGCCTCACGCAATTTACAGCTGGCCCCTCCATTAGCAGGAACGACGTGTGAAAAGCTAAAAGCGTTTTTTTTCGTCTCCACAGGCAGGCTCTCGGTCAGTGAGCAGCTCGCAGCTTACGCGGAGGTGCTGAAGGAGGTCGCCGCTCGCGCAGATTTCTGGTTCGGGTCCTCGGCGCGGCGGTGGGCTCTCTGGGCCCGCCCCCACCCTCATCGGCCAAGCTGGCGAGTGCCCTAGCCGCTGGTATGAACCCCTACCCCCACCACCCGTCGCTGACGGGCAGTCCGCACCATCACGGGGCGCCACCGGGCGAGCCGCACCACGGCTACGGCTCGGCGGGTTCGGGCCAGGGCAACGGGACCACGGCCACGACGCCGGACCCCAGCCCCCACTCGCCGCCCTACGGCCAGGGGCCCCAGGACTCCGGAGCCCAGGGCTACCCGCAGCAGCACCAGCAGAACCAGGGCATGTCCAGCAACGGGCACCACCACGCGGCCGCCGCTGCCGCTGCCGCCCAGGCCATGATGCAACAGGCCCAGGAGCAGCCCCATCACCGGCCCTATCAACACCCCCACCTCTCCGGACACATGACTGGCTATCCGCCCGTCAACCACAACAACAACTGCACGCTCAAGGTCAGTACGAACCTACTCTCTTTACATCCTAAATATTTTTCAAAGGCATAAATTAAGAAATAAGACTTGAAGACGCTGCTCCAATTTCCCCGTTTTCAACTTTAACACATTAACGCAAAGCAAAATTTTCCATTCTTGAAAGTAACCTTTTTCGAAACTTTTTTAAAAATGATTTTGTGTCAGACTTGTGGGACAGACTACAGAGATGATTGTGAAAAATGTTTCTACGCTTTCTGAATATGAATTGAAACATTTGATGCGTCATCCATATTAAAATGTAAATATGACCGGGCCATCAAAGCACCACAAAAGAAGCAAATTCTCGAAACGAAAACAGGAAAACCTGTTTACTGAGTAAAATCCATTGTTACTACAGTTACGATTCTAAACAGAACAGTAATTGTCTTTATAAATTGAAACTCAACTAGCATGAATTAATCAATCCGTGGTAATATAATGTAAGGATTCGGTTTAAATTTCACGCGTAACCTCTACTCGCGTTGCCACATTAATGAGATGTATTTTACGATAACCACAATTACAGTCCACTTTCTACACACTAATACTAATTATATCCAGCCGTTGCGGCAGAACGACCGCGAGAGAAAGTTCCGAACGGAAACGTTTTCCACGTGTGTAGCTGTCCGTTCTTTTCTCGCAAGTCATTTTTTTCTCTCCGTCGCGCGAAAATGAGGAACGAGATGTTTGCTCGCAATTAATTACGAACACAGCGTTTTGATTTTCAATTAGCGAGGCACGCGTCCAAGTATCCACGCCTAGCTCGCGTGGCAATTATGATACCTCCCGATTGTAATCTCGTGCGAGAGATGAGAAACATTATATACGTCACGCAATGGATCATGAATCCGATACGAGGATAAAGCGCCGACAATAAAAATCGCGCCCTCTACACTTTCGCGCCTCCGAGCAAATTGATTTCTCAGCGCGATAGTCCGAGCCCAAGAGAGGATGCTCTTACGGTTCGCGAGTCGCTCGAGGATGTGGGGGGAAAACCTGGCTCAGCTCTCTCTATAGCCTCCTATAGAAAAGCCCACTAAATTTTATTACGCTTTTATAGTCAAATTTATAATAATATGTACAGCTTTTTCTGGTGAACGCAGATTTTATTAGCAGCGATAAGATATTGCTCGTATAAACTTAGATTGGAATCATAACTGGCATATAATTACAATGCTGTCTGGTGACTGTAATTCTTCGCAAGCAGAATCAATTAAAAGTCCATGACTGAAATGTAATTGATCGCTTATAGTGAATTGGTTTTTCCGAAAGTCAGCAAATTGTCTAAAAGCAGAACAAAACATGCAAAAAGTGTGATTAAATGTATAGGTGCGTAAAAACCAGCAAAGTTTTTAGAAATTCAAGCTATTAACGTCGTAATAACGCGGAAGCTTACGCAACGAACGTACGTTTTATACCTTTTTGCACAACGTTTCATAATTGATTATGTTTACATAAACTAAACCGCAGAAAGTAATACACATAGATAGGCAAACAGCCGTAAAACAAATCACTCGTAATTAGTAGGCACCAACACACGTACTCTCGCTTCCGTTTACCACATATTAAAGAAAATCCTCAGTCGAATAACAAATTAACGAAAGCCGCAATCCGTTAGGCGTC
Source organism: Ormyrus rosae (assembly GCA_035047165.1). Lineage (NCBI taxonomy): Eukaryota > Metazoa > Arthropoda > Insecta > Hymenoptera > Ormyridae > Ormyrus > Ormyrus rosae. The sequence continues at coordinate 15,933,836 of JAWWML010000052.1, read as the reverse complement.
CATTCGCAGCGGACAAATAGAGACGCGGCCGAAGGAAAGCAAACACGCTTGCGAAAAAATCGCGCCAAGGGGCTCGAAAAAAACGGCGAGGCGAGGGGTGCATATGGAATTTAGCCGACATTATCCGACTAGGCAAGCCTCACTTAGCCGAGCCATTGATAAACGCAACAATATGGGCATTTACCGTGGAGAAATATAATTGAATAAGGGACGGAGAAAGAGACTCGTCGAGCGGCGAGAGTGTGAGAGAGGAGGGGGCGGAAGGGGAGAAGCTCCCCCACTCGGTCGGGCCGCAGTCCCTCTCCAGGCGGCTGGGACTCCTCGCTCCCCTCCGCGGCCGGTTAGATCCTTTCTAGGCTCGGCTTTTTATTTCCCCCCACCGCCGGCGCCGAAGGGGAAGAGACTCTTTCTACCTGAGGGCCCGAGAGAGGGGCCGCAGTAGGAGAAAGACAGAGAGAAGCCAGTCAGTTGGGCCCTGACTTCGGTCGGGACAAGATCGCTGTCGGTTTGTCCGTTTTTCTAAGCGTCTCTCCCTCCACTCGCTGTCTTTCTTTTTTCTTTTTCTTTCTTTCTTTCTCCCGAGAATACGTTTGTGATTTCTGGTGGCGCTCGCTTTGTTCGGATTTTAAGCGCCTGTGTGAAATCGTGAGTGAACCAGTGAATTCTGTGAGAAATCTTAACGGTCCCAGAAAGTCGACGCGCCGCCAGCCGACGGCTGCTCGCTCGCTCGCGTTTCTCAACGCCTAGATCCTGCTTTTTTAGTGGTGATTTCAGTGCAAAGTCGAGCAGCCAAGATGGAACTGCATCATCACTTTAACAATATCGGATCCCGGATGCACCAGATGAAGTGCTTCCCCGGTGACAGAATCGTAAGCATCGTAAGAATCTGAATCTGATGCGCAGGCATCAGTTTTTTATTCTAAACGTAGATTTCACGCAACAAGTGACTCTTGGACCCGTACTTTTTAAGATTATCAATGTAATAATGTCGGTTCTCACGGAAAAGCTTGGTAAAATGCCCTGTTGAATAACTGAATTTGAGTGACGAGTTTGAAAAATTCCGCGAAACACGCTCGATCAATTAAATCAGTTTCTGCGTGTACTTTAGAATAATATTTTGCTCTCCGACTGGAATTAAAATCAACCTCATAAACGAAATTGGTACATTAATGCAACTTTCTTAATGAAATTGTGTTATATAAATTCACTTAACCTAAAATATTTTTGTTTATGTTTTTTTCCGTGCATTAATGTCAATTTCTTTAACGCACGAATCAATTTAATTTCTAGGCAACATTGAAAAATAAATGGACGGTTATACTTTAATCGGTGAAAGTACCAAATCGCCTTAACTTTTAGCATTTCCTTTTGTCGGACGATGGAAGATTTGACAGTCCAATATAAATTTGGTCGCAATTACAAATTCATAACCAATCGGCCGGAAAAAACACGTTCAGCTTTTAAAGTCAAATTGTTTTCCAAGAATATAAAAATTAAGCTCTTTTCCGCAGATTTATAGCCACTTTTCCTGATTATATCAAACTAAGATAAAAGTATCGTAAAAATTACAATCAGTATTTTACGACTAGGATAAAGCGCGCGACAGTCTCGTAACTCCGAGTCTCGTAGAGCCTTATGTAAAAATATGAGGCCCGTCTTCTCTCCCTCGGCGATCGAGTAAAAAAAGAACTTGTTTTCCTCGGCGAAAATAAACAACAATCGCGCACCACCGGTGATTGATCGGCAATGACAATCGGAATTCGTGCGTACAGAGAGAGAGAGAGAGAGAGAGAGAGAGAGTGCAACGTTAGTTAGAGAGCGGAGTTAGACCTTGGACGCACTCAATCATAATTTGCAGCGCGCGCTAAAAACGTCGGGTAAACACAATTATTCAAAGTTCATTAAAGCGGCCGTAATTAATGAGACAATTAAAGCGCCGGAGCGCAAACAAATTTATTTCGAAAGCTCGGTAAATTGAACAAACGGGATTTATCGAGGCGGAGGAGGGGCGGCAAAGGGTTGCGCGCGAATAGTTTTCGGGCCGCGATGAATATTCAACTTTACGGCGATGCGCTTTGTATGAATCAAGTAAAATGACACGCAGCCGTGATATCGAGGTCGAGCGGTGTATACCGTTTTACCGGCACGCCTTAATCTGCGCCCCCTTGGCTCGCAGGTAAACGACTCGATCGTGTGTGCGTTCCCGCACTACTACTTTAGATGATAATTCTTATTGCGCGGGGGGCGGACGAGTGCCGTTATTTTATACGCGACGCGATACGATGAATCGACCGGTAATGGCCTTTTTATTCTTCCGAGTTTCGCAAATTTAAAATCGCGACGGATAATTTATGAGCGTGTGTTTTAAAAAATCCCCTCTCTTTTACGGGCTTTTTATTACGGTGAGCTCTGCTATCTTTTTAATTAAATTTAGTAATAAGCAATTATCTATAAAAATTAGATATGCGCTATATTTTCAGGAAAGTAATAAAATGGAAAAGGCTTTTTATGTCTAATTTGCTTGAGTACAGAAAAGCTTACTTGGCAGTTAACAGTAATAAGCTGATAAAAATTAAATTATCATAAATTTCATATGGATTATTATTCTTAACGATGACTTTGATGTATTTTTTAAAACGCTATAAAGTAACGCTTATCGAAATTTTATCGATTCGCTGCATGGAGAACATGTTGATAAATTTTTTAACGAATTATTACCTCTTTTATTCTTCTCTAATAGTTCATAAAAATTTACTGCCAACTTTTTCAGATCGAGGAATTCACGAGGCAAATTCGAAATTTAGAAAAAATTACCTTCCCGAAATAGAGTAATCCCCGCATAAATTACGATTTTACGTCTGTCTTATGAATTCACGCATTCATAAGAAACTAAAGACCATTAAAATTTTATAGGTCCCCTTCCGTTATTAATTCCCAGAAAAATTATATTTACGATCCGACAGTAAACGGATTAGCTACATTCTTAATTTATGTCTTAAAGAATTTCGAGGATGTTAACAGATCTGCAAAAGTAACTAAATTTTCACCCCAGAAAGTTTATGGCTTTGAAAAATATACGCTACTTTTACCAATTATAGGTCTGATTTTAACGAGATTCGTTTTGTTTTTGCAGCAAGAGACCGGGCAGTTGATGGGAAACAGCATCCAGCAGTGCGCGGGCTGTGGAAATAGAATAGTGGACAGATGGCTGTTGCACGCGCTGGAGCGTTATTGGCACAACAATTGTCTCAAGTGCACGTCTTGCGGCACGGCCCTGGCGGAGATTGGGCAATCGTGTTACAGCAAGGGCAACATGATCCTCTGCAAAAACGACTACACGAGGTAAGCGAAGCTAGGCCGGGCGGCGCTTCAAAGGGCCCGAAATTAATTATGATAAACCGAAAATTAATTCTGGAGCCGCGCGGCGCAAGAGCGAGGAAAGATGCTCAGCCGCGATAAGCCCCTCTCCTCCTCGTGTGCATATGTAGAGGAGAGCCGCGCGATAAAAATTCCGCGGCGGTTTCGGCGCCTCGCGCGTGTTTCGACTGCATATGCAGCTCGCTCCGTCCCCCTACCGCCTCTCGCGCAATCAGGAGAGCGAGCCACGGAGGAATCAGCCGCGTGCGTAATCGAGGAGGGCGCTCCGAATTTCGAGCGAGAGAGGAGTAGGATCGATGGGTTCCTTAATTATTTCGCGATCGCGGGACACTTTCCTCGATTCGCTCGAGCGAGAAGGAGGTCAATTTCTCTTGGCGCCCAACGGAGTATGACCGTCTGGGCGAATCATGCGCGACATGTCCATCCTAATCTGTTGGCAGAGCCGAGTATCAATATTTGCTTAGGGCCGTCATCGTTAGGTAATTGTGCCCGCGACCAGGTGAATCAGCGGCGCTCCGGCGCGGCGGGAAGGGAGGGAAAGAGATGGTTCGTTTCTTTCGGATTCAAGGAATGTTTCAATCAGTTTGATTGAAGGGCTGAGCCACGGCAAGAGGGTAAACTCGATTTACAAGCGTGTAGGAGCCGGAGGAGGAGAACTGCCGGCGCTGCTGCGGTGGACTGGAAGCCGAGGGTTGGGCGCCACAATCACCGGGATGCGTCCAATCACCCCCACTAAAGTTGGCTTTCCGCTGAAAAGGAGGGAGACGCGCTTGGGCGCCAATCGTCGCGGCGCTTTCTGCCGGAGCTGGCGCGCGAGCGCTGGTCCTGGTTTGGCCTAGATGTGCAATCAGACCGATTCGAATACTCTATCTTTCTCCTCCTCTCTCTCCTTCCGCGTGTACGTGGGGTCGCATCTAGCTGTCTATCCGTCTCCCTCGCTCCTGGCCGAATACCAAATTCCAGCAATTTGGGAGGTGGGTACTTTGTTGAATCAACATGATTGGGCTCGGCGTCTACCTCTCTCTCTCTCTCTCTCTCTCGCTCTCTCCCTCGCTCGCGTGCAGGCGACTGACTGACTGCCGGCTGGATTCACCTAAGACAATACGTGCGTCGTTTTCCGCGATTCCGCGATCTGTGCGCTCTCTCTCCGAGCAAGTAATTAAGCGCGACGCCATTTTTAATAACGCCAAAGCACAAAGCAACTGCGTCCTGATTAATTATACCGCCTTCATTTTCCTTTCAGCGGCACTCAACTTTCGCCACGTGTGTCTTTTCATCAACTTTTTTCCCTTCCTCTCGGGAGTGCGCAGAGCTGCTTTGAACGAAGGAAATCTTTAATACTTGTCCTGCTTTGCGAATTTAAAAATAATGCATTCGAAAGCAGATGTTAGTGCAGGTTAACTCGAAAAATATCGATGCGCGCCGCAGGTAACGTAGAAGCGCGAGCCCGAAGGTTGTTTTAGCTTAAAGTCGAGTGCGGGAAGATTGAAAGACACGGGGGGAGGCCAGTCAGGCAGCCTCGGTCGAAGGAATAGACGACGGCGGCGGCGGCGGCGAGGCAGGGAGGAAGGGCTGGGGGTGGCGGCGATGGCGATAAGGGGGTTCATTAGAGGCAGTTTATTACTGCCTTTGAAGTCTCTCGCGTGTTGCCGTTAAGTCGCTCGATATCTCGTAATATCTCGCTCTAATCTCGCGAGGAGAAGTTAATTGCTACCGCGCCACCTTCCTCGCCGCGAGGCAGCGCGTGTCGCAATTAGACTCGCCTCTCCCTCCTCGCCTTCTTTTCCGTAAATACACACAAAGTGCGAGAGTGAGAGAGAGAGGGTCAGTTTTTAGCGGACGCTTCGGCGACGAAAGAGTGCGCCACCGCAAAAAAAGATGGCGCGTGTCAGGGGATATTACGGCTGACGTTTACGTCTCTTATGTGGCGGCCTTTTATAATTACGAGCGACAGTGCGATTTTAAAGAGCTTGTAAGAAGTGACGGAGGGTGCGTAATAAACTCGAGTCTTTTTGCTTGCCATCGGCTGATTCTAACTGCAGGTTGCTATTTTTTTGAATAAAATTAATTGCAATTTTCTCATCAGATTAGAGCTTGTTGCTCGTCCAAAAAGAGCCTCGAGATTTTGGATTTTCTCCGCCGAATAAATGATCGCACTTGCCTAGCCACGAAAACAGGTCGCGGAGGCGCGTATTTTTCCGCGTCCGTCGATGGAAAAGAAAGGCGACATTCAGCCTCTTCGGAGCTTGCATTATAAATGTGCGTCCCCGTCAAAGCGAATTCATCCAGGCGCGTGGGCAACGTTCCTTTGACGTCTTGCGTGCGCGGTATAATCCAAAAAAGCCGGTACGGGTAATTATTCTGCGCGCGCTCTTTTTGTTTTCGTTGCTGCTCTCCGCGCCCGGCAATTACCGAAGCTACATTCTTTGTCTCCGATAATTGGAAAATTCTCTCTGTTTAAACTACACATCAAAGACAAAAAAATAATTCGGAGAGAAAGGGCTACTTTCCTTTCTCTCTTTCTCTCTCTCTCCCTTTTTTGTGATTTCAAATATTTGGGGTGGCAATTACGCGTCAAAGTCGTTATAAAATCTCGCGAATCCTAATAAATGTTTAATTGTCATGAAATTGTTCACTCAAGTTTTCAAAGGTTTTTCGAAAAAGGTGAAAAATGTCTGGCTGCCTTCTCAACCGAAGAAGCAATCACGTCGAGTTACAAGATGCTTCGGTTCCCCTCGTGATGGCGTTTTAATAAGATGATAGACGATACGCGAGTTAAAAAGCTTTCCATGTTTGCAAATTAAGAGTATCGGAGGGGTGGAAGTAGGTGGCGACGAAAAGGCGAGTGAAACACTTGTATTTTTCAATGACTCTTTCGCTCTCGGCAGAGGGAGGACTGCATCTAGAAGAAAAGAGCGTTCGCGGGAGAGATAATGAGGCACTTAACAGAGTCAATGTGGTACTTTTATCATTGGCTCGATCGGAACGGCTCGTCGGAGCCTGAACTTGGCTAATTGAGAAAAAAGAGAGGGAGGCCGCCGCCGGCAGCGGCTCGGCTTTCGAGGAGCGGCTTAACGGCTCGAGCCAGATTCTTGTCAGTGTCGATCCCTCCGCTTAAGAACGCCTTGCGCGCGTCGCGACGCTTCGTTTGCGCCATTTCCCTCCATTACCGATCGCTCTCCCTCTCCCTCCGGCCGCGCGCGGCTTACCGCCAATCGCATTATCAGCCAACAAAGAGCTCGATTACACGGTAATGCGACCAGCCTCTTGCTCTCTCTCTCTCTCTTTCCTCTTCTTCGCCTCCTGCCCCGAGCCTTTTTGCCGTTCTCCTGGCCGCTCTCCTACTCTCCGAATTTTTCCATTCGTTCGCGCCCGCGAGCAAATACTCTGACGCTTTGCAAATCCTGAGATGGAAAGCTGAGCCGATACAAAATAGCTTAAAGTGGTTACTTATCGCCGTTTACTGATTGGGTTACCCTGCCCTTTTATTGTGGGATTCTCCTTTCTTTAGCAATCAAGCGAGCAACTTTTTTCGAATTATTTTCAATGGCCCGAGATAAGGCATTAATTAATTGAAATATTGCGTGTATTCAACTTGGCGTACATTATTTATCTGCTATAAATTGTCAAGATTAACTGTCGAGATAGAGGTTAAAAATAGCCATCAGTCAAAGTAAACATCCGAGATAATATTATGCCTGAAAATGAAAATCTAACATATCTGAATAAAAAAAACGAATTAGCTGGGTCTTTCGGCATCGAATAGCTTGATCCGTTAATAATCGCTGGACACGAGCGCAAATTGTTATCCGGCTAGGAAAACACGAATAGCTCCGATGTCAACAGTCGAAAACGAAACCTCTCGCTCAGGTGTAAAAGGGACGTGTAGTTTCGCTCTCGGGATAGGCTTGTCTCCTAAAAAAAGGAGAGCGGAAGAGAGAAAGAGCCCTCGACGCCTTTTTATTACGTCAACTTTTTGTGCGCGCTGCACTTTTTCTAGGGCTCCTTTTTTTTTCCCGGGCCGTTTGTCGGTCGGCGAGCTTCCATGAATTTTAATCCTCGCAGTCGAAAAAAGGCCGGGGGAAGCCACCGCCGGAGATGAAAGCGGAGAAAGGGTGCAATATTTTTCCAAGCGCGCGGACCGCGTCGCTCGCGGACGTTGCCAAATAAAGAAAACAAACTTTGTCATCGGGCAGCGGCGCCGCTGTCCATATCGGCCCCGAGGCCCTTTCGCGCCTTAAACGCTCCTTCCTCTTTTTCCGATAGATAAATTTGAGCTCGGGGCCGTCTCTTTTTTCTCTCCTCCTCTTTTTTCCGGGCCGCGTCATTTGCTTGTAAAAATACGCCGGCAATTTGCGCGAAAAAAACTGCGCGAATTAACTACCCTCTTTCATTTAGTCTCCTCCCCGTTCGCAGCCGCACGTACGTTCTTATACGTAGGACGATGAAAAATTTTGTCCTCCGAGCTTTAAATCGCAGGCAAGCCCGTCATGCATATTTAAAGCGGCTTTGATAATCGCGGCCGGCCGGCCGGCCCGAATAAAAAGAAATTCCCGGATGGATCGGGGGATTAAATCATTACGAGCGAAATGCGATAGAAAAATTCCAGAATTTCTGCTTTAAATGTTTTCGACGTTTATTGCTAGTTACCCTTTTCCCCTTCCTTTCTCGCAGTTTTAAAGAAAACTTGGACGAGTGTTGGTTCAAGTCCGTTGCTACAATTCGCCGGGGGTAATATGGCTTGGCTCTGTATAAACAGCAGATGTGTAAAATAAACTCTTCATCTATAACGATTGTCGAGGGTCTGTTAACATTTTTCCGAACGAAGGTGACAATGTTTTGCAAGCGCAACGTTATTCAACCGACATGCGTAATTCAGGGCAAAGGATTTAATAATATTTAGTTTATTATTGATAAACATCGGGAGCTTTGTATCAACAAATGCACTCGTTAAAAGGGTGGCAAATTCATCACACATAAAAAGTTGGGAAACATTGCTTTTTCGAGCGTTTTATATACTGAACTGGTCTACTGAACGGTATTTAATTCTCAAACTCGATTAAACGAATTCGTATCGAGCGCAATATTTTTTTTCCCCCCGAAATAAAAAATATCCATCAGCGGGTTTTATTATTTTTCGCTTGCTGTACTTAAATTTCGCGTTAAAGCAGTATTTAGCGTACAATCCTTTAATACTTTATTTAGAAAGGCAGGCAGTTTTAGCAAATTCCAGCTCGAGTAACTGTCGAGCGGGAAAAATGATGGGGGCTCCGTTCAGCCCCCAGCCAAAGGGGTTTCCTCGCGGCGCAAGTCGACGAAAGGAGGGAGAGAGCAAACGCGGGCATAATAATAATTCGATTTGTCGACTGCGAGCCGCATAGTAACTAAGCCTCGCTCTCCCGCGTCCAGGAGGAGTCTGCCGGCGCCGACAACCCAATTCCCGCGATCAGCCGTCGCTTATGTGTGCCTAATAATATATCGAATTACTCCGGCGTGCCTCGAATGCCGATCCGCTGCATTTTTCCCGGCGCTCATCTCCTTATCAAGAGGCGCATGAATTATGTAATAAATTAGCAAATCGGAGGGATTCGCCGTGATTAATCTCGGAATATATTCCGGGCGCTCTTTTGCCCCGTCTAGTTCGTCGCTATTTTGCTCTCCTCTCTTCCGACCTCTATCCCCTGCAGCGAGTCGCTAAACGACCTTACTAACGATGCGCATTGTATGGGGGATAGGATAGGTCTGTTCTACTCGTTTCAATCCCGGAATTTCGAATGAGGTCGCCTGCCCTACCTGGCTCCCAATGCGAGTCGAGAAAAAAAGAAGCCAAGTCGACAATGCGCCTTTTAATTAAAGTCAAATTTACGCCGCCATTTTCTTTTCCGATCCGCGCGCACTTTTTCCCCCGAAAATTAGCTCTTTGCGAAGGCACTAGGAATTGAATTTTGGATTTTTTGCAAGTCCGTTGCTTTCTCTCTCTCTCTCGGCGCGTGTACATCTTTCTTCTCCTGCTCCGTCCGTCCCGTACTTAATTAGGAACTCCTGATGGTACAGTGACAGCGCTTGTACGCACATATATCCCGGCGCAGGCCGCAGTCCATTATCTTTCTCGTATATTTCCTCCTCTCGTTTTTTAGCCTGGCGCAAAAGCAAAACGCAAAACGCAAGAGAGGAACGCGGGCTTTTTTAATCATTTCGAATGCCGGGCTGCCGGCGAGTCTAATTTTGCAGGCGGGTCCAGAAAAGGCTTAATTTTTGAATGCCATAAATTTTCAAACACGAATTACGCCGAGGAAATGAAGCAAAAAAGCCCGAGCGAAACAGTCTCACGCTTAACGATCCATGAAAATGTCAATCAAGCCAACAATAGGCCTGAATTAACCCTAAGATTGAATAGAAGTTTGCACGCGCCGCAGCGTGCTTTGCTGATGAACGAACCCGTTTTTTCCTCTCTCTCTCTCTCTCTCTCCCTCTCGCTTTTTTCGTGCACAGCGAGCTGTCTGCCAGGCACAAAATTGCGCCGATCGATAAGGTCGTTCGCTTTGTTGCCCCGGCCGTGGTGTCTGCCTCTGACGGGAAATGTGTTTCATTAACAGCCTAATTAATAATCAAATTACGCAGCGAAATCCGTCAATCACGCAAAGCGTTCGGACGCGTTTTAATAACTCCTCGCCTCGACGAGCGAAAAGCGAAATTTGGACTTCTTGCGCGGGGCGCCGGAGTCTTTCCGTTCCTCGGGAATTTAATAAGCAATTACCGGCAGACGCCGATGTGTGCGGAGGGACAGCGGCGGCGGCGGCGGCGGCGACGGCAGCAGCGCGCCCAAGGAGGGGAGGCGCTTTGTGCGCGAGAGAAGCGGCGAGGGTTGCGCCGCCGAGACGAGGAGACAAGTCGGGGCTAAACACACGATATTTCAAATACATCGTGTTTGCCCCGAGCTTAGTTTGCCCGTGGCTCGATACGAAACTGCCTGCGCACTGCGCTTATACATCGACTTGTACAAATCCATTTTTTATCCCCATGACTATTAAAATGTTAAAAGTTCTCTTACCTTGTAATTACTCAAACCCGATCTTTTTTTTTCTGTTGCAGGTGAGTTATTCGAACGTCTTACTCCGGCATCTCCGGCGTCGTAAGTGTAATGCGCAGTTTCATTTCAAGATTAATAACGTTTTTATTAGCTCCCCCTTGTTACGGAATAGTAAACATGCGCCATCCATTATCCGCAGCTAATTTCTAAACGCCCGGAGACTGAAAAAAACCAGCCGCAAAACACGTTTGACTTCTTGCGTAATTACTTACTTATACTAACAAGCGAAATCCAGCTCGCTTACTTGCATTTTCCCGGCGATTCGAATTAAGCAAACACGAGGCTTTCCCTGAAAAATCGCGCTTTCGATGCATCGCGCCGTCTCACAAAGCCGCGAGAGATAATCGCCCGTGGCGCGTTGATTGACTCTCGGCGAACCAGTTTCCGAGGGAGTCCACGTGACGGCGGGGCTTCTGCGCAGGCGCAAGCGCACACCACGGGCAAAAACTACCTCGGAGCCTCGGCGAGTAACTATGTATAGCAGAAAAAGGCATTAACAGTCTCTTAGCATGCAGATTGGCTCCTTAAGGCAAAGCCAGACTTTGTCCTCGCCTCCATTCGCCGCGATTAAGTAATCGCGATGGAAAGCCTGGATTTTCGCACCTTTCTGCCTAAATTTGAGGACGCGTTCTTAGTAGGGGGGGGGGAGCTTACAGTTTTGAGAAAATGCTGGGAGAGAGTAATCGTCGAGGGGAGAAGGTTCCTTGGGCACTGGTCTCGTGAAAAAAACATGAGACACGCAATATTCACGAAAATGCATCGACGAGCCAATTGCGCTTAATGATACGGAATTACGCCGAAATTGGATTTTAATTTAGCCTGAATATATTCAAATTAGCTACCGAGAGCTTACGTAAATTATCCTTTTAATTTTTTGCCCAAAAAAGCGATGTTTAACGGGGCAGACACCTTCCCTACTTCTATACGTAATATAATTTATCGAGTGACGGAGATTCCTTAATAAATCGCAAATTGGAAAAAAAAAAAATTGTTTCGTCAAGTCTACCTGAAAAAAAAAAAGAAGACAAAACATTTTCGTCAGCCGAAAAACGAAATTAAAAATAAGAGTAGAGTAAATTCAGCTGGCGCGATCAATCCCGGGCGGCGAATCAATCAGCGATGCTCGCAAAGGGGGCTGGCTGGCTTCTCTCTCCGCGGCGGCGGCGGCGGCAGCAGCAGCGGCGAGTGGGGAGGTTCAAGGACAAAGGATGAGAAATTTTTAACGAATTCCAGCGGCAGCTCGCGTGATTTGCATTCGTGCGGGCCGAGAGAGAGAGAGGAGAGGCCTGCACAATGAGGCCCATCTGCCGGCGTTTTAAACGCCCGTCTATACATACGTGTCGAATATTTCGGCTAAATTGTTGCTAAACGAAGAAGAGGGAAGGAATAAATAATAAATCCGCGCAAAGAAGGCGCAGCTCGAGTTCCGGGCGAGATCTTGTCTCCTCCGGCCTATTTTCGCGCTCGGCGTCGTGCAAGATTGAAAAAAGTCAAACACTTGATATTCCTTTGGCGCGCGTGCACACACTCTCCTCGTTATCTCGCTCGGCTCGGCTCCTCTCTGCAGAGAGGGCTCGCTAATGAGGGGAGCGGCGCACGCGCGCGCGTTTAACCAACGACTGCGCAAGTCGACAATAGCCGGCTCGCGCGATTAACCCGCTAACGGCGGACGAGCGCATAATCGGCAATTAATCGGCAACGGGGTGCGATCGGATTTTTCGGCGTCTCGTCGCGGGGCCCGCGGGAAATTGCAATCTCGCCGTGGATCATTATAAAATACACAGCGCGTCGCGCGAGCGTTACACCTAATGCCTTCTCGAGGCGGTCTTTCTGCCGCGCTCCGGCGGCGGCGGCGACGGCAGCATCTCGTTAAAAGTTTCTAGCGACGCGTATTCTTAATAGTCTGCGCGCGCGCGGACACGCCGTCATTAAAATTATAACCAACTCGCTCGCTTCTTCTGGGCTGCTTTTTTCCAACCCCTTTCTCCCACGCAGATAATAAAAGCGTTTTCTGTGTGACCGCTTTACCGAGCGTTGATGAGGTCAGAGGTATAGTCCGGCCTTGTTATTACACGTCTCGTTGTTCCGAGGCTCTCTGAGCGTTTATGCGCCTCGCCAAAATAAAAGCCATCTTGGAAACTCCCGGTATCAAAGACGAGAGGGGCATTTGTCTCTTTCTCCCGGCAGCTCTCTCGAGCCCCGAGTACGATCGGCCGCGCAGTTTTCGTTTAATGCCATAACGACGCGTTAAATTCCAGTTTTTCGAGCTCGTTAGCCGTGTAAAGAAAGGAAGAACGCGCGCTGTCTCGCGCTGTCTTCGTTTGCATGCCGGCGTAATGCCGGCCGGCGAGAGCCAATTAATTGCCCTATCGATTGCCGGAAACTTTATAATGAAGCGCGAAGAGCCGAGCAACTTTTCGAAATAAAAAAAATTCTCCCTCCGCGTAAAAGGCAAATTTTTCAAACGATTCGAAATATAATTAAAGTTAAAAAATACTTTAATCCGTGAATTTTTCGGAAAAATTGTTCGGCGAGGTAAACAAGCGAAAAGAGGATAAAAGGGGCTCCACTTTGGAAGTTGGCGAAACTCCTTGGCTGCGCGTAAATATGTAAATACGGACAAGAGAGAGGATACAGTTATTAGAAATATAAGTGAATACATAAAGGACGTCCAGCGGGGATTTGGCGAGATAAAGAGAGCGAGAATATCTATTGTGCTCCAGCGAGGAAGAAGAAGAAAACAAGCGCGAGGGCCGCTCGAGGAGGGGGAGAAAACTCGCTGGGAAATAGAGGCAAGAGGCGATCGTCCGGTATTTAAGTAGCGAGTTCAGGTACACCGAGTATATTTAAACGCTCTTATTATCATATAAATACGAGTTGGACGTTCAATTTACGCGCGGCGCTGCGAGAATGGGAGAGAGAGACGGAGCCGCGCAGCGAGTTACAAAAGTTATTATTGTTATTACCATACCGTTTAGAAACTTTTGTTGTCCGTCGGATGGATATACTCCGACCTTATACATCCCGCCTACAATTTGCCGGGGACCCCGCGGCCCCCTCCAAGAGTATTAGCTCCTGCCGAGACTTGCTATTTTGCCAAATCAATTATGTCCGAGCGCGCAAACGAGCTTTTCTCCCGCTACCGCTCTGCAGTGGGTGCTGCTGCACCCTTTTTACCCGAGCTTCCAGCGCTATTTAAGAAAGCTCGCGGATAAATCCACGAGCGAGAGCTCTTGAAAAATAGAAATAAAACATTCCGTTTAAAGGCGCCGAAACTTTTCTCTGTACACAATAGAAAGCCAGAAAAGTTGAGTCACGCCAGTTTCCTAATAACACTTAATTTAGATTTAGATTGCCTTTATCAGCAGTGCGATAAAAGAAAATTTTTTTAATTATCCAGTAGCATGCAAAGCCAACAATCGTTCTCTTTGGCAAGGACTCTCTCTCTCTCTCTCTCTCTCTCGGCTTAATCGAAATATTGCCAGAGCCGCCGTTGCGCAAGAGCCATTCATCGTTTCGCAAATGAAAATGATACCTTCTCGCGCAAGCGGTCTCGCAATTTTTTCGCCTAATTCACGACAATTAACGAGGCTGCCGTAATAGAGAGATGGGCGAATCTCTAGGCGCGGAAGTAAGGAAGAAAGGAAGCCGGCGTTTCCATTTACGGTGGACCCGGAGCGATCTCTCGTAATTTCCCGGCCTCGGTGATTTCGGCCCCGGCAATTTAGCGCGAAATCCCAGAAACAATTCGCCTTACGGGCAGCCTCGGCAGCACGCGACAAATATCCCGAGCGCGCTCAGGAAAATTGCCGGGCGCCGCCACGGGGACGCAGACGACTCGCGACTCCCTTTGATGAGATTGCAAAGCGACTAAGTTTTAATTTGTTCTCGCGTGACGTGGATTATGTCTCCCCGGCTCCGCAAAGCAAGCCCCGAGCCGGGCCTTATATTGACTTGTCCCGGGGATTCCCCTTTCTCCTGCCTTTTTTACGAGCAGAAAAAATAACGATCGACTCGGTTATTGGTTTTACCGCTCGGCTGTCCCTTTTTTTTTTACCCGCCGAGGCTTATTTCTATTTATCGCGCTGTATCCAGACGATTTATTCCGAGTGCTTTGTTTAATCTTCATTTTCTTCCTACACTGACAACGATTGGAAAACTGATCTTATTTATTTACAAAGAAATAAAGTGCTTTTTCAAGAAAAACTTGAGTCTTTTACCCGCTACGGAGCAACATTATTTACAATTTAATTTAATTCTCAATTGCTGCAAAACATGGCAGTAAGTCAACAGTTCTCGTAAGAAAAGTCACGCAATCGCATTTCTATAAATAATAGCAAACAAGTATTTCCTATTTTTTTCTTATTCGCGTATATTATAGAGATAAATAAAAAAAATGATTCAATTATCGACAAGGCTGCAATTAGAGGCTCGTTAAAATAGATAAAGCCAAGGCTCGCGGATTCGAAGAAGCAGAAAAACAACTCGCTGCCGGATCGAAGTTTTCGCGCGGCATAGCGAATTAGAGCCTCGACTTTGGCGTATAGAAAATCTTCGAAACGAGATTACGCGATAAGCTTGTTAAGAGCACAGCCTCGAGCCGTCGTTTCGATACATTCTTGTTTAATTTCCCCATTGAACAGATGCGCGAGCGCTGAAAAAGGGCATCGCTAATCCGGCGCGCTCTCTTTTTAAGGCGGCGTCGGCGAGAGATAAGTCGCTGATTGCGCGCGCGCTCGGGGCTCTAATCAATCACATTCGATACACTTAATTGGGAGGGGAAATACGCGCCTGAGAAATAAATCGGCAGCGAATATAAATCCAGCCGGCACAATGGCCCCGAAAGGGCTGCCTGAATAATTAATCGGGAAAATGTCGCCGCGCGACCGCTCATAGTACTCTCGTTAATAGATTCCGGGCTCAATTGATTATAACAAGTTGTATTAACGGCATACCACCTGACGGGGCCATTCGAGGCAACAGTTTCGAGTTAATTAAGGCGAGGAGCTGCGCGAGCCTTTATATTCCCTGTCCTCCTCCCGCGCCATTTAATCAAGACTCTTTCAGGGAATTAAAAGTAATTACACCGTTGTGCTCTGCTTTTCTTTTGCGATCGATCGCCGAGACCCGCGAATAAAACGCAACGGCCAGCCGACGGAGCTTCTTCGCTAATTATTGGGGATTAATTACCGGTGTAAGCGAATCTAGGCGCGACGAGAATAAAAATAATACCCCGATAAAGCCGCTGCGGCTGCGATTTTATTTTTGGAGCCAAGCTCTATTTGTTTGACCAACGCTTTTCCTCGTGCGTGAATCAGGTTAAACTCTTAATGTTTTGTAAATCATTCCGGAACTTTCTCGCTATATCTCATTCAATTTGTTGCTTCAACTTTCAAAAACAACTGTATTTCTTTACAAAATTTTGGGTTAAAGAAGCAGATTTACCGCTCTTGATAGCGTAATAATAGCAAGGGAGCCAGATTTCCTGGAAAATTGTCAATTTAAAACGATATTATCGTACGGCTTAAACATCGAAATTAATTACAGGCAAAGTTATACGGCAACTCCTCTAAATTTAATCACCCAACATCCGAAAATTGGAAACAGTTATTAACATTCACGATCCCGCCGTCGTATTAATAAACCCAAAGGGTTATTAACCCCCTCGCCTTCAGCAGACGGCGAGTCAAGACGTTCCCAGCTCGGTATAAAAGGACTCTGTTCATCCGCGCATCGAGTCTTTTTAATCGAATCCGCGACCGCAGAAAGACCGTCGGTCAATTGGGCCGGTGGCGGAATAATTTTTTAATCAGTTCGGCCTTTATTCCCGACTCAATTTCTTTGATTAACGTCGCTCACGCACACGCACGAAGAAGGCAGCAGCGCCGCTCCGCTAAGCAATAACTAAATGGAAGTCGGAAAGGAGTCGGAGCTCCGCGCGCAGGAAGGAAGAGGGGGGAGGGAAGGGGAGGCGAACGAAAGGCCAGAGGGTAGGAGAGGAAACAAAAAAAGGAAACGGAGCGGCTCTTGAAAACTAATCAAGATATATTAATTGCAGTAGTAGACTTCACTTACGTGTATTGCCTTCTTCGAGCCCCTAAGAGGCCAAACGAGACATTATTGCAAATCACTTTATGAGATTGTGCCGTCCCAAAGGCTTTTGTTCCAATTGCTCGTTCTCTCTCTCTCTTTCTCTCTTCCTTTCCTACACATCTCTCGCCCACGTACGCGAATCCTCCTGCTTTATTATTTATTTTATTCGGCTAAGAGCTACGACTAAGCAGATGAAAAAGTATCATTTCTGAACGAACGGCAAACGTTCAACTTATTAAAATGGTACATTCAGACAGTCTCGATTGAGCAGATTAAAATCACGCTGTATACCAGGAAAATTAGGAAGAGGCAGTTTTCGTTATCTAATAAATAAAATGGAAACAGCAAGTTTTAATGAAACGAAACGGCAGCGCTTGAAGAATGAACAAGCGACAGCATAGCCAGAGGCAAGAATTACACTCGATTTGGCGGAATCAGCTCTCTTACTGCTGCGCAAAAAGCTCAATTAACCTTAATTAATCCATTTAAATTAGCCGCTTTCTTAGCCTTCCGTCCTTTCCCATTCTTGGCAGAGTCGCTTTCACGATAATTCTTTAGGAGCCGGCCTATTCGCAAGTGTCGATCCTCGTTAAAAACTACAAAAGTCCAGAAAAATCATTTAACTACTCTGCCGGAAATTTCGTTTTTCCTCCTCGACTGCTTAACAACCGCAATTACGCGAAAATGTGAAAGCTGACAATTTTTCCTTTCTGGAAACGAGCGTGTTCGACATTTTTACCGCGGGAGAAACAATCGTCGAGCGCAATGCCGCTCGTGGCGTATTATTTATGCATACTAGAAAACTGCGCCGGAAATAGTTTTCTACTAAAATTATTACGTGCCGAGCGAGGAGCTAAAATATTTTCCTACGCGTCCGCGGCGGCTCGCAAAACAAGCGGTAATTATTCCAACAAATTGCCGGCAAGCACTCGAGATCCGATGTCAACGGGCTTTTTTGCAAATGCAAATTATGCGCGATTGAAAATTTTTCAAAGGCGGAATCAACTCGAAACTGTTTGTTTATTCGTTTATGAAAGCATCGCTCGCCAAGCGCTCGTGCCACTCTCTCTCTCTCTCTCTCTCGATTCTTTGACAGCGAATAAACAAGCAATATCAACACGATTGGAGCTTTGAAAATTTTTTAATCGCCTCACATTTAACGGCGATTCATCTCGCTCTATGAGCCAAAAATAAATACCAATTCGACCGATTACTAAAGCCCTAAATTATTAGTTTTTCAGACAGCGACGAATACGCATCAAGAGAACGACGCAAATTAAGCAATGAAAAAAGTACAGTATTTAACTTTCAAACTATAGCATCGCATAATTTGCGCGTTTTCTACGAATTTCAGCCAAACTTAATTAATCGGTTAACTTTCGGAAGTTAATAAGTTATGGCTTCTTGTTTACCGAAAAACAACAAAACTTGGAAAAGGCAGTCTAAATTGAAATGCATGCTTTTCCTATAGTGTTGACCTGATTTCTCACGGCTTTTAACAACGTAAGCAAAAACAATCTTTTTACTCGACTCTGTAGTATCGATATTCAGGAAAGCAAAAAAAAAAAAAGAAAGAAAGGCGTAAAAACCACCAGAAATCTAAAGCCATAAATTCTAAGCCACGTATAGAAGTTTCGGTCTGCTCGGCTACTTCCACGGGTCGACCTTGTAAGAGAGAGAGAGAAGGAGCGCTTGACTGGCTGATCGATGTTCTCCTACACAGAGCGGTGGCCCTTGATAGGGGAAGGGGAAGAAGAAGGGGAAGGACCGACTCCTCTCCGAGGGGAAACAAAGCATGCAATCAAAACGTTAATTACATTAAAATGAGTCGAAGATCAGACCAATCAGACTCGATGGGATTCGGCCCGAATTAGCTGTCAAACTTTGACTCCGAGATGACGTCTATTAATAACAACGTATTATTTACATTCGTCCGATCGGAATTGATCGACTTTTTTTTCTTGAGACGAGCCAGGACGGAATTATTGATTTTGGTTTCGTAAGATTGTCGTTATTGTTTTTAATTAGCTGTCAGTTGGCTTTAAGCTTGTCTGAAGATGGTTTTATTTTTGGAAAAAGTACTATATATCTGCATTCTTTCGTAACGTAGGATAATGGCCTGTTATACCTTGAAACTTGAGTGCAAGAAGCTCTGCTAACAAGAAGAAACAGATTTTGGAAAGTTGCTATTTTGATGAATTAAAAAGTGCCATTAAAAAGTGTGATTTATAAGGAAGCGCTTGTTGCCAGGTAATTTTTGGCCGCATCGAGCAATAAATGCGGAACTAAATCGCCTTGGCAGATGTCGGTCGCGCAGCTGAATAAACGGGAGTCTGCGTCAGCGGCAAGCCGCGACGTCTTGGGTGGAAAAAGGCGCTAATTACTCGGATTTAAAGAAAAGCGAGTCGCGCGCGGCGTGTCTCGAGGATGAACAGGCGAAAAATAATTAATTTCTCCGGGCTTCATTAAAATTCTTCGGCGGCGAAACATCTCATTAATTTTAACAAGGTATTTCCGCGAGCTTGGCCAAGAGCAGAAAACGAAAGCCGCCGTCAGAAAATGATCATCGGCGCCTTGCGAAAGGTGGGCACGAAAAATAATTCGAAAATCCTGGCATTGGCTGCTTGTATCCTCTGCTTGTACGGCTCGCAAATTACACTCAAGCAGGGCTAATAGGAATTTTGATTGACCGAATTAAATGGATATTGGAAACACGGCTTCTTAAATCGATTAGCCGCCGCCGAGCTTGGCTGGAAGAAAGGAGAGCCTGAGAATTCGGACGAAAGCCGTGTTCTATTATAGGAAAGCAAAGGTGCCTCATTATGTTCGACCTCTCTCTCAATCTCGATATGACTCACACGATTAAATCACGCTCCGTTATGCTCACCTATCGAACCTTCGCAGCTTCGGCACAGTACACGAAGCGTGCAGATATGCAATTAGAAGCGAGCCGATAAATCTATGAGCCTGACTAGCGTAAATTGCATAAATATTGCACGGTCAATTGGAGTTTGATGTTCGAAATTTTTTGCTTAATTGGCTTTGAGTGAAAACCGAATGATGCATGTGTGTGCCTTTCGAATGAGAAATTAATTATCTAATGAGGATATGAAACGGATTAAATTATTATCTACGGTTTACGTAATTTTCGAGTGTTAAACCGCTGCTAATCCCGAGTTTACATTTATTCAGCCTTTCAAACTTGGATTATTTCATTCTGCAATTACGGGGCTTGTAATTAAACTTTACGTTTTAAACTCGATTTTTCTAACGCAATAAACATTCAATTTGCACATTGTTATCGTTGAGTTCCGAGTTGCTGAGAAAAACTTACCTTATCTAGTTCAACTTTCATATATAACACCTACCTTAAGTAATAAATTTTGATGCAAAGAAACGAAAATATCATCGCAATAAAAAGTTTGTTAAAGCTTGAAAACGAAAGGCGAAACGGTGTTAAAATTGGCGGGATAATTGAAATAAAGATTTTGCAGAGTTGTCGAGCAATCAGCATTACACTGGCATAACAATGTCCGCACAAGTCAGTAGCATTTAGGCTGGACGTAATACGGCAGCCGCAGCGCGGTCGCGTATGGAAAAGCCGCGCGTAGGTGTGTGTGTGCGCGCGCCGCGCTAATTAGTTAAACCGCCGCCCTCGCCATTTTAATTGTCCGGCGCGCGAATTGGTCGGCTTTAATTATCGTAATTATTTGGCTCGCTTGGCCGTTCGTCCAAGATGCTTAAATCATTCATCCGGCAGCCGCCGCCGCCGCCGCCGCCGCTGCCGCCGAATTTCTCCCCCAATTACGCGCCGATTTTAGATGGGCCTTGTCGCAATTAACGGATTTGCGTGCGGCTTTTTTCGCGCTTATCTCCGTAGCGGTATGTGTGCCATTGCGCGCGCAGCCGCTTATCGGCGAAGGGTCATCGCGCCGCCGAGTGTGAGAGAGATACCGATGCGAAATAATAGCTGCTCCTTGTTAACGAGCGATCCGCCGCGTTAGAGAGCGCCGCCGCTGCTCGGGGTTACGCTCGTTATTTTCAAGCCGTATCTTAGTTGACCACTTTCCGCGGCTTTCGGAAAAATTTATTCCGAAACTTCCTGGGCTTTTCCTTAACTGCATCGAGGACAGGCGCGTTTTTCGCCGCGAGAAACTCATTTAAATTAACTTAGTAGATATAATACTTTTAAAAGGTTTAAAAGGAAAAAAAGCCGCAGTCGGGCTGCCATAACGAAAATGAGAAAAGGAAAAGGGGAGCGAGGAGGCGGTAAAAAGAAAGGTAGAACTTGTTCTATTTTCGATTTCATCGTAATTACTAATTAGACGCCGACGTCTCGCAGAACGGATGATAGTTGGTAATTGCACGCGAGCTCGAAAGCGAAAGAGAGCCCGAGAGAAGAAAAGGCGAACTCGCGAGGATATCGATGTCGTCGTGCCAAGGAATCGCACCCCCACTTGTCAATATCGGCCGCGCGCCTTAATTAGGCTCCGCAAAGACTTGATAATTAACCCAACTTTTTTTCTCCCAACATTTTCAATTCCCAACTTCCGACAACTTTCAAGCATCTTCTTTGTCCGACCGAATGGAATTTTAAAAATAATTATATACAGGCAGGATAACATTGTAGAAATGAATATAAATTTACAGTAAACTTGTCCATCTCTTGGCCGACGAATAAGAAGCTGCGAATGAACTAGAGCAAGCGAAACATTGTCCCAAATAAATAGCTTTAAAACACTTAAAAGCGAAACTTGACGCAGGAAAGCAATTGCACTAAAAAGTCTAATTTTAGCAGATTTTTGATCAAGCGAAGCGAAAGTTTCCCAATCCGTAAATGCTCGAGTTTCTTTGGCGTCTTGTTCGGCCAGCTCTTTAGCTCGATAAAAATTAATTAGCGGGCATTTAGTTGGGAAAAAGAGTCTGAATTAATATTAATTAGCGAAAATTCGGCGTGCGTGGACGTTTGCCGTGACGCATTATAACGAGGCAGCGGCGCGACGTCTATAGGGAAAACTCGATTAAGCGTTATTACGGCTGGCGGCTGCTCGATTGAAAATCAGCCGCGGCAAAAAACGGCCAAGAGGAAGAATTGAAACGTCATATACGCCCGCTACCCAACAGATAAATTAGCAATTTAATTATAGAACTGTCAGGCCGGTAATTAAATTAATAACGAGAAAAGCTCGAATCCAATCGGATCCGTCGGCCTCTTTTTTTTTCTCTCTGCCCCTCTCTTTTTGCGAGGCGCATCGGTGTCTGCGTGTAGCCGCGCGTAGCTGCGGACGTGTGTGCGAGACAATGACTTACAAACGAGGGGAGCCGAGAGCAGCTCCTCCGCAAAGGAGGTAAATAGCGCTGTTTGCTTATCATTTTCCATCGATTGGCCCCCGAGATTGTTCGATACATCTGTCAATTAGGCGAGATCCCGGCTGCCGATATAAATCACGCGAGCGAGAGCCGGGCAAAAGGAAAAGGAGACTCAAAAGTGGAGGAGAGAATGCTCGAAATAAGCGAAAGCCGGATAATAATCGTACGCTTATGGGCAGGATTATTTTGGAGAGCAGCTAACCGAAATTAAGGGAAAAAATGAGCGAGGAAAAGTGGAGGGGCCCGATCGGCGGCCGAGAGTCTCGTCGGAAGTAGGAGCACGCTCGGAGCGGCGCGCGGCGGCGATATGCAGAGCGCGGCTCTGCGGGGGCAAACAGCTCCGGCCGATCGGCGCGCGCGTCGTGCGTGCGTCCGTATACGCAGCTAATTGGTGCATAAACATCGAGCTTTATACGCGGGAGAGAGGCAGAGCGTGCTGCTGCCACTTGGCAAACATTGACTGCCATTAACGTGGATATGCACGGCCGGGCCGTCGCGCGCTGTAAATACGCGATGCGTCCCCCCCCCCCCTCTGCTCCCGTAATCACGCACTCGAGATCTTGCGGCCGAGAGCTGCCGAAAAATCCCGCCCCGCTTTATCAATTCGCCTTCTCTTTGCCGGGGAATTTTAATAAGCGTTGCAAGGAAAAATCATAATTCACCGGAACGCACGACAAGACACTTATCCGCGTAAATTATTCAGCAGCGAAAATCAATAGACTCGCACAGAGTACTTTGATCGTGAATAATTTCTCAAACGAGCTCTACCCTAAGCCGAAAAGGTTACGTAAATTCAGCCATTAGCGATTCCCCTCTCCGTCAGCGGGGACGCGCGCGCGCGCGCGATTTTTCGCCGAAAAGGGAGAAAAAAGGCGCAAAGGTGTTTTGCAAAGCGGCGAAACAATAGAACGAGATCGGAGCCCCGCTCGAAAAGGAGAGGCGTAATTATTTTCTTAGGCCCGTTATTTCGCCGCGCGGCGGCGGCGGAGGGAGAGAGAGAGAGAATCTCGATAGGAGCCGAGGCCTGGATTTATCTGGCCGAGCTGCCAATTAAAAGGCGCACTTACAACACCTTATTATATCGATGTGCTCGTTTAGAGGCGAGAGAGCCCCAGCCTGGTATACGCAGAGAAAGGCTAGAGAGGATGCAGCCAAGTCGTGAGTCGAGATGCCGCGGCTCTGCCTCAAGCTCATTTACTTAAACCCGCTCTCGCTCGCTCGACGCCACACTCTCCCAAGCGAGTCTCGTTCTTTAATTATAATGCGCCCGAAAATTGATTAGTCGATTTGCATCTGCAATAACGAAAGGAAAATTGGAGGCACTGTACTAAAGGAGATTAACCATTTCTGTTTCAGGATGTTCGGCAGCACAGGTGCCTGCGCAGCTTGTGGCCAGACGATACCCGCGACCGAGCTCGTGACGAGGGCGGGCGGCTCTGTCTTTCACACCAAGTGCTTTACCTGCACCAAGTGCGGCACGCAGCTCACGCAAGGCGACAGGTGAGTCACACAAGCCAGCAGTATACTTCCCTCCCTGAAAACAGATGTCCGCAGCCGCGCACTGTCATTAGAGGCGTGCGTGCGCAGCCCGCCGCGGGGAGGAACCTTTCAATATACATGAGATACTTTTTTTTTTTTTTTATTTTTCCACCGAGATATCGGCTGCTTTTATTTATTCCTTTCGGGAGAACCGTTTCCATCTTATTCGTTCCAACGAAAATACTCCTCGGCCAATCCATTTCTTAGTATACAAATAGAATTAGCTCACTCTATAAATAGGTAAATGCATACTCAAACTTGCACATTCTAATTTAATAAACTTGGCAAAGGAGTAACAAGATTGCGCAATAATTTTGAGCTCGATGCAACGGTCGTTAAAGCAGCTCGTTCGTTGTGTTGTTGCAGGTACTACCTGATCTCAGGCGCAGCCGTGTGCGAGACGGACTTCCACAAAATGGTGAAATCGTCGTCGGTCGCGGCGGCGGCGGCAGCGGCGGCGACGGGCAACGGGGGCATGCCGACGAGGAAGGGCAAGGTGGGCCGACCAAGGAGGAGCCGCGAATGAGGGGGCAACCCGGTCGGCCGCCCGAAGAAGGTGCAGCCGAGCCCCGTGTCCGCGACGGCGAGCGTCGTCGCGGCGGCAGCAGCAGCAGCAGCCGCCGCAGCAGCAGCAGCGCAACACCAGCAGCAGCAGCAGCAGCAGCAGCAGCAGCAGCAACAGCAGCAACAGCAGCAACAGCAGCCGCCGCTCGAGCTCGTCGACGTGGCCGTGGGCGCTCCGCAGGAAGCCTACTCGCCGCCGCCGCCGGGTCATCCGCACTACCACCAGCCGCAGGCCTCGCCTCAGCAGCAGCTCATGCCCCTGCACCCGCCGGCTCACGCCTACCAGGAGTGGGCCTGGCCGCCGGAGCCCTGCGACTGAGCCTCCGGATCTCATTCCCACCACCGCTTCGCCGCGCAACGCCGATAAGTGACGAGTCACTTGAAAGTGAAGGACTTTGCGCCGGATTTTGCGCCTCAAGTATTATTGGCGAGTAGGCCGCTTTTTCGATATCTGGAAAATCAGCTAGATTAAAAAGCACTCGAACCACTGTTCAACTCCACTTGTTTTCTCTACATCGAAAAACACGCTTACTCCCCCAACTCTCGTCTCTCATCGATAGTCGTATAAAGCTCGTATTTTTCATATAATCCTCGAGAACTGATGTATAAATTCCGAAAGAATATTTTTCAACGGTAGCGAGTAAGCTTGAACTTTGCATAAGGCCCTTTCTTATTTTCTCGCACTGAAAAAAACGTTTGAACATAACGAGACATATCCGAGCAGATGGTACGTCAATTTAACTGTTAAACTCGACTCTTGGACTCTTGCTTTTAGAAATTGAAATTCAGCGAAAGTTTGCAGACTTTTTTTTCAGTGCTTGACCAGACCTGTGTGTGTATATAATAAATATCGTACGTAACTCTATAAAAGCCAGCGCAAAATTCGGTCAAGTCTCGTCTGGGAGGTAAAGTGCTGAAGAGAATGGGAAAAAAAACGACAGTGACAATCTCTTATCGATTCCTATGGAACAACGACTCGCGACGTTGATACTCGAGTTGGCGAAGAGAGAGGAGGCAACTCAAAACTCTTGCGAACAAAGCACAAAGCGCGTTTCGAGCATCTGCAATAAATGTAAAATAAATGTATAATCTTAAAGTGAAAAGTGTAAAATCTTCAAAGTATATTTAAACCGTTCGAGGCCAATACCGAGTACTCCAGTATTTATTCGCAGCAATATACAAAAGAAATACAAAAGAAGCAGCTGGAAAAGTGACTCTCGCAAACTTATTCTCCCTCCCCGAGCTAATAGTGTAAATTTTCCGAAAGAATCGCGCTTTTCCAGCCTCGCAGGAGGCGTGCGACGGTCTTGGCCTCCCTAAGCAAAGAACTCTTCAATGTAAACTGTACGATACAACTGGTTGTTACTCGTTTAATCGTTCCGTTACTAGCGAACTCTTGTCCCAAAAAAACTTGTTCTGCATGCTTAACAGAGGAGCGAAGGGAGCGGCGCGAGAGCGAAGGATTCGATCGAGTCGAGGAGCCAAGTGTCTTACCGGAAAAGAGAGCTTGCAAGCTCGCGGCTCGCACAAGCAATCGTATCGAGAGTGAAACTGTTTTCTGAGTGAGAGAGAGAGAGAGAGAGTGTGTAATTTAAAACTTGTATATAGGATACATTTTGTATATTGTTAAAGATTTGTGTGATATAAATCGGAAAACGCATCGGCGCGCGTCCATGGATGCGCGGAAGGTGATCCTCATTGCGTTTTAGTTAATTTTGTTATATTTGAGTTATCTCGACTTCTAATAAGCTAAGGCCGAGGCCCCGGAAGCCGCACTGAGCGATGGGGCTTCGAGGCGAGCTCTTGTAAAATAAATACAACGCGATACACGACGCAAGAACACAAACACGTTTATTAATTAATAAAGATACAAGTTTTTAGAAAGTTCCTCAGCCTTTTTTTTATTATGCCCGCCTTCCTTTCGCATTGGTTAAGTGAAGAAAGAAGAGGATCAGAAGAAAATAATGCAATAAAGCATCCAGCCTTTCCCGATGACTCCTTTGGCAGCCTAATGAAATGAAAGATATAAAAAATGAGAATCGTCGTTGTCGCACGCTACGTCGTGCAGCCGAGCGGAGCAGCTCTTTGGCGATTGACGCGTATAACCCGTTCCGCTCGTTCGGCCGGCCGGCCGGGCGATAAAAGTAGTGCTCGCTTCTTTATTGGATTCCTCGGCGCGTCCCAGCGGGACTTTCGTCGACAAATCGCCGACGCGACGCCCTTTTACGGGCCCCCGCGCTTATCTCGCGTATTTTCGCCGCGCTAATTGACGCCCGGCGGCCGCTAATTGTCAGCCGCATAAATCGCTGAGCGATGCTTATGCAGAACGAGCTCCATTTGGCAGCTTCTTCGCTGCGCACGTGCGGCCAGAGTGGAAGGCCGATTGGAGCTGCCACTTAATGGCACTACAGTACCGAAATATCGAATGATGGCTTTATGCTTTTGCTGATATCTTCAGGGCTTCTATGAATATGGCTTATTTTCATGCTCTTCGCATTTATTTGCGTTAAATTAAAAGCGGGATATCTAAAGGAAATTAAAAGAAGACTTAATTGATGCAAGAAAGTAAAAAACTTTAGAGAAATCGTTGGGCGAAACTGCGCGTTTATTTGCTGAGAATGCGTTTAGTTTAATGAATCGTGAAACGGCAATTTATTTAATTATTGTTCGGCGACTAATTTGTCGCCGTGTAAAAAGCGTCCAACAGTGTTTATGGGTTCGTTACTTTATATGATGGAAACAAACCGACGTGCCGAACACGTCGCGAATCGACGTGCAATTAAACATTTCTAAAAATAGAAATAAATCAGTCGTTAAAACCACAAGTACTTAAAACGGTAGAAAAAAAAGGCAGAGGATTGAGCAACGGAAATAAACTAACAAACTAAAGAGCCAAAGTTTTATTTACGCCAGACAGGTAAACAACATCGTACTTCGCGCCTGATTTAGAAACTCGAGAGTAGCTCGATACTTTCTATCTTCTAGCCGCCAACGCCGACAATTCTATTTTAAGATTTAAGAAATTCCTCCTAAAAGCATCCGTCCAGGCGCGCGCAAGACAATGCTCTCAGTCAGCGCGATCATTAAAGCCCCGGTCTCTCTTGCCATAATCTTGGCGATTCCCGCGAGCCTCCTGGCGTTCTTGCAAAGCCAATCGGCCGCAGAAACGAGGAGCGAAGGGAGAGAGAGAGAGAGAGAGAGAGCGTCAGCAGCGGCAGCGGCCAATCAAAATGCTTGCTACATACATCGCCGTCAGGGCCGCTAATTAGACGCCACGTAAATCAGTCCTGAAACTCGGCGTTAATTAACACTGGGCTTTCCGGCGCTCTCCTCTCTCTCTCTCTCTCTCTCTCTCTCGCTTACCTACCTATTTATCGGAGGAAGAGAGAGAGAGAGAGAGAGACCCGACGACAAAGACGAGTGCGCCGCTGCGAGAGACTACGCGAACACACGCGCCTGTTTATATTAATTAACGCGCCTAGATCGGCAGATTATTGCCGGAGAACGTCCTATTATAATGATGGATAACGCGAGCCGCCAAGTGAGAGACTTTACATCTGCGAGTCACGACGAGCCCGGGGAAGAGCTTATCGGACGAGCTGTCGATGTGAGGAAATTTGCCTTTTTTCGATCGCCGCGCTCGCGGGAACGAGGGAAATATCCTTTATAACGGAGAACTGGATATTCCTAAGCGTTTTATGGTCGACTGTGGCTAGATTAATTAGTATAATTTAATATAAATCTCGGTACAACGGCAAATTCTGGAAAATTTAAATTCTTTTTATAAAGCACCACAATGCATTAAAATTGCATAATAAAATCTCTGAAAATTGAATATTTACATCTGCTCAATCTGTCTTTAAAATAAAACAATAAATTGTGTATTTTACAACAAGTTTGTTGGATTACATATCAATCATTTAATGATAAGAATTTTAATATTCGAGAATCGAGATATAGAAAAAAAAATAAAGTAATACTTTGGCAGCAGGAATCCAATATTAATAATCGAATTGATTATTGAAATTTATATATCACTATATTATTTTAATGTGATTGCTTCATTAATGCTGTTAAATTATTTAAATAATTCATGAAAAAATCCCGATTTTTCGCGAGAAATTTGCAGGAAAATGCACTACAGCCCGAACAATGAAAGTCCTTTTAATTCAGTCGAATAATTGATTAAAGCCTTCAAAGTGGCAATTTATTATAATGTATTTATATTCGGATAAAAATCGGCCTCAACAAAAACAATTGGCTCTGTATAGGCGACAGGCCTTGGAGTCGCTCGCAGGCAATATAGCATTCAGGGCGACTCGTTAACGCATTAATCGACGTCGCTGTCCCCTTTCGCGCAACGCGGTTTCTCCGAGAATTCGTTTTTGCGCCGCCCTTAACGAATCCGCGCGCCGGCTAATGAGGCACCGATACGTTTCGATTTCTCCCCCCCCCCCCCCCGATCTGCCCGCCTCTGTTCGAGGGCTTCTAAGCACGCGAGAGGGCCTCGTTTATTTCGGAGACGAGAAATTAAACGAAATACGAGCGACTGCTTGTTAGCTCCTCGTCAACCTTCTTTTATTTCTGGGGCCGGATTTTCAATTTCTTTTCAATGTGGAAATTGGATTGTTTGTCAAAGAAAGAGGTAATATTTTCTTAAAACTTTCAGCCGAATTCGCGAATGAATTTGAAAGAATTTTGACTATTTCGTCACGGGGAGTAGCTGAAAGTCGAGGGTAAGAAGCGCCATCGGGGTGAGCAAGAGAAAAATGATAAAAAACCGGTAGGAAAAAGGTGGGCAAGCTATATCAGGGAGAAAAAATGAGATAACGAGAGACACGCCAGTTACCGTGTCCAAGTAACAACTATACGGCTTGCTTGCGCGCTTAGTTTTTGTTCGCGCAAAAAAACGCTCATTATATCGCATTCTCCGCGACTCCGTCCCTCCCTCTCCTCCGCGCGCGACATTGAAATAAAAGTTAAACATCGACGCGCGACACAATGAGGGGAAAAAGAGCGCGCGGCAGCGTAAAATTTAAACGAGGCTCCTAAAAAAGGATCGGACGGAGAGGGGGGGGGAGGGAGAGGAACGAGCCGCCCGGATTAGCGATTATAACGACGAACGGCGAAGCTGCAAAAGTGAGAGTAGTCGATCAGAAATTTCCGCCCCCCCGGCAAACAAGGAAGTTGGGAAGCCCCGCGGGTAATTAGCGAACGCTTCGGACGTACAGAGAATGTAATTAATTGCACATAACAGCTCGGCAAGCGAGAGCTTTCTAATCGGACGCCCAGCCTGCATATTGTTACAATCCGACTTGCAGCCCCCTTCCTTCCCCTTCGTTCTTCTCGGGGCCATCGGGAATTAATTATGGCATTCCACGTTAACTCGGAGAATTAATTACGTCGAAAAGTTGGCCGGCAGCTCGCTAATACCACGGCGCCAAGCTCCGCAATCAAATGTCCGCGTCTCGCCGGACTCGACGAACTTTCTGATTAAAAATGCGGGCTTCGCTGCCGATTGACGAGATAATTATTTTGCCAATTATTCTAGGGTCAAACACCTAATGCTATTTTTTCAATCGCTTTGCTCGGGCTTTTTTTTTTAATTAATCGGGACGAAAACAAGGCGGCAGGCGATGAACTCGCTGATACCTGGACTTTCTCCAATGGCGGCTCTTATTTCACTGGAATATCAATTATAATTTCGAGGAATATAAACGATCTTAATTAAACAGAAATCAATCGCCAGCCTTTAGAAACTCGATTCAAATTCAGCCTCCGCGACGGCAAACATTTATTTAAGAATTTAGCCGCTTTAGAATGTAAGTTTTATTAATTATAACTGTTATTCAGCTTAGCTCTTGCCAATATATTCCGCAGTAATTGATAAAATAATTCCAAGCGCATTAAATACTACCTTTCGAATCCGGTAAAGGTGAAAAAGCAAGAAACACATGCACACGCAGAGACAAGCGAAGCAGTCGTCCGCTAACCGCATTTGTATCCGGACGCCTCGTTAGCCAAATAATTAACCCCGCTGTTACACATGCGCAAAAGGTTCTCGCATGCAGCGGCCTCGGCGGTGGCGTCGTCGTCGGCGGCGGCGGCGGCGGCGGCGGCAAAAGTTACGTAACTTCCATAACGATCGCCGGGCAACTTAGTCCTTTCGCCGTCGTTTCGGCTGTCCGCGTGCGCACACAGGGCTTTAACGAGCAAAGCGGCCGGGCGATGACACGACGTTGCCGGCTAATAGCGAGAGAGCGGCCGGCCCGCCGTACGTAAGGTCGCCGATGCATGTTAATTACTGCAGTTAAGTCATCGGGAGCCGCTCGAAATCGATCCCGCCGCCGCTTGCTTACCTACGGGGGAGGCCGCCCGACGAATTATCAATCGAAAGCCCCGCCGCCGCCGTCGCTGGCCAAACAAAAACCATCCGAGCCGCGAGAATTGTGCACTGCCCTGCGAGCTGCCCAAGCGGCCTTTCGATTGCTCTACTTTTCCCAGAAAATTTTACTTTCAGAATCCAGGATATAATCGGGAGATTTCGAAATTTCTAATTTATTCTGCTTGACGAAGAATATCCAAACGTTTATATGCGGCTATTAATAATTTTAACAAAATAATATATTCCAACGAGTCATTCTGACACCTATGCAGTCCACTACTCACGTTTAGTCTCCACTCGTAAAATCTTTATTTATTCCGTTCCTCAAAGACTAACAATACAAATTAAAAAGTAGCTTCCTTGGAGCCCGGCAAACTCCCCCTGATAAATTTCCTCGACTTCCTCGAGTTCCTCCAAGTATTTATCAAAGTTAAAAAGACACCTTGTTTGAATAGCAAGGCAAGCGGCGCTACTTTTTCCTAAGTTGATTATCTTCCTTGGCTTTATCATTACTCCCGCCGGTGGACGAGCGGAACTTTATTCCTTTGTCGCCGATTCGGCCAGTCTCTATTTGCGATCTGCGCGCGAGTAATCAGTTACAGTTATACGCCGGCTTTAATCCCTCCTCTCCCGATCCGGCCGTGAAGTTGCTCTCCTCTCTTGCCGAAGCCATCGGCGGATTTAATTAAAGATGAGATCTCCTCCGCGGCACGCCGCGTTTTTTACGTAAATAATTAATATTGTAATGGCCTGCGAGAGCGCGGAAATAAAAGAGAGAGAGAGCATTGGCAGGGAGGACTTTACGAGCATAATCGTATGAAGCGCGGCATGTTTTTCCAGCCGCGGGAGGATTATCTTTAGCGCCGATAAAAACGGCGCGTCGCGTAAAAAGTTCGAAAGACGCGCGAGAGGGGTTTTGTTTGTAAATGAGCCCGGAGTTCCGGTAAACGAACGCCAGCTGCTTATCCCGGCTTTATCTAAATGAACTTCATTAAGCTTTACAGTTTCGTTATTGCAGATACGATCTTGACTCGTGGCTGATTAACCTTGAACCGAGAGCGTGCATCTCGCCGGATTTTGGAATCCCGGCTACTTTCGCCTCCGACGCCGAACAATTAGAAAGTGATCGCGAGCTATTATTTTTTCCTCCGGCCGCTACTTTCCAGCTGACTTGGCGCAGCTTGCTTTAAGGAAGCTCCTTCGGCCATCTCTCGTTAATTAATTCTCCGTAAGCTCGAATGTTGCAAGTCACTTTTCGAACGGACAAACAATTAATGTCGGTTAGTTTTGATCCGGGCTTTCAGGAGGAAAAGCGTAATCGTATAATTAACTTCCGGAGCTTTTCTTTGGAAATAAAGTTTGATCGCGAGTGCTAGTGCTTAATGCACTTTTTTTCCCTGCCCCCTTTTGTCCCATTTCCCACCTACTTCCGCACTTCTTGCGCGGCCGAGCGACAGAGCTCGAGTAACCGGAGACGCTCATTGTGTCCACTTCTTGTTCATGTGTCGACTGCCCGCGCGAATCCTTGAATTCCGCGCTCATAATGCCGACGAGTTTTCTTTGTCAATGCCGCGACTTGCCGGCGGATCGTAATCTTATCGTCTCAAACTTTTTTCCTTGTTTATTAGCTCCCCGCGTAAGTATTAAGCGACTTTTTAACAACTATTATATAAATTTCGAGCAATAAATTATTCCCGGGTAATTTTAATGCTTCTTTTGCCGAAAGATTTATTCGAGTATCCTGCTACAAGAGGAAAAGTTTAGATTTTGGATGAAAATGTTCGCCGGCGCGCCGGCTCCCTCGTAAATCAACACATCAAACCGAAAAGTTCCCGCTGCCTCCGAAAAGTGTCCCTCTCATTGTTTCATTATAAAGCTTCGGGGCGCGCAGCCGGGAGCGCTCGCATGCATGCGGGCTCACGTAAGACACACACGGCGAAAGAAGGCGGCAGGTAAAAATCTTTACACGCCATTACCGCGGCGTGCTTTACCGGCGTGTAAAAGGAAGCAACAAGCTGTGCGAGCAAGTCGTTTCCTCGTTAACTTTAATCCGCAGTTAATTTAACTTAACGTCGCCATAATGCCATGACGTACCGTCGTGAGCGAGCCGCTGCCGTTCTCCACTTATCTATCGGGCCTCTCTCTCTCTCTCTCTCTCGCTCCTCGTTTATCCCGAGCTCCTCGCCCTCCTTCATCTTTCGTCACGCGCCTGCACTTCTATTACCCCCGCTCGCCTTTTTACGCCGCTCTTCGCGCCTAAGTAATCGAATAAACAATAAGTGCTCCTTTGCCTTCATGCTTTTATTCCGCCAGGGTATTATCATTTTTGCCTCTGAATATCTTTCTGCCCTTCCTTCTTCCCATTGGACAGCTGTTCGAAGATAAGGCCTTTTCTTACGGCATTCAATTTATAGTTCTTCCTACAAAGTGAAGGCTCTTTTAGATTTTACGCTTCTCCTTTTGCAAAAACTTGAAATTTCATTATTTCGGTTTTTGTAAATTTAATGGGCACTTGTGCAGAAAGTATTTAGGTAAGTCGATGTAGAAAGCTTGTTTATATATGCATTTTTTTTATGTTTAGTAAACAGCATTTTCGCATTGACTAAAAGCAATTTTATTACTTCTATAAATCTCCTCTAGTCGAAGATTCAAAGAATGCCTAATGTATGCAGATTTTTATGCAAGGAATAAATTCTTCACTCAATGTATTCGCAGAGTTATAATTCTTCTAAATTACTTAATTCATTTTCCTCGGAGAAAATAAGCCAAGAAAATGACTTTAATTATAAAGATTTTTCGAGGCATTTTAATTAAGAAAGAATTTATCCAGGAATTGTCCGATTGCTAATTAAAGCTCGAAAAAAAATAGACTTTACGCTCGAAATTCCTGGCAATCACTCCGCGGCGGTACCAGCATAAACAGCGGATCCCGGCGAAGATAAATAAGCTGTAAATGGAATGGCCAGGATTTTTTCCCCGCTCAGATTTATCCCCGGCAAGTGCGAATAAGAGATTTTCGAAGAACCATTATTTAGGCGGATCGTCAGTGCGGGGCAGCAATGATCGCTCTCGCATTTTTCCGCCGAGAGTTAGGTGAGAGCGTAGGCCTAACGAAGGGAGATTCCGCGGATTCCTGGGTGGGGAGAGAGAGAGCCTAGGATTTACCGAGAAGCGCCGACGACGAGAGAGGAGGCATCTCTCCTCCGCCTTCGAGAGCAGCGCCAAGTCTTTGCCACTGCCGGACACGACGAGGCCT
Organism: Ormyrus rosae; assembly: GCA_035047165.1. Classification (NCBI taxonomy): domain Eukaryota; kingdom Metazoa; phylum Arthropoda; class Insecta; order Hymenoptera; family Ormyridae; genus Ormyrus; species Ormyrus rosae. Next base: position 15,900,161 of record JAWWML010000052.1, on the reverse strand, counting down.
AAATCACCCGGGACGTCGTAATCAAGTTAAGCGGCCCAGCGGCCAAGCTGCTCTTTTTCAATCAGGCCAGCGGCCACTTTCGCCAAATCCTCTCAGCTTGCCTGATGCCCTCCGCTGCAAATAAACTCTACCTTATGATCGATAAACTTTTACAAGTCGTGAAAAATTCAAAAACACCTACCCCTCCGACATCTTTATTTGTCTTTTCAGCTAATTAATCAAGCTAAAGCTTATATACACTCGTTTCATTTATTTCCAGCGCAACTGTAAAACTCTCCTTTGAGTACTTTACCCGTTTCTTAAAAATTCTTGCTGCCTGCAGTAAATAATTTAGCTTCGTATTCATTTAGCATAGTAATCAAGAAAATAGAGGCGAGACCAACATTTAGCTCCCAACTAATACTCAAGCCGTTCCCCGGCGCGTAATTGTACCGTAAATTGTCGGTTGACAAATCGCAATTTAGCGAATTTACATCTAATTGCAATCTAACATCCCCGGGAGCGCAGGCCAATCGATCCCCTCGGCATGCCGCGGCGCAGAAAAAGGATCGATTAAAAGGCCTTCTCCGAAAAGCCGCAGTCGCGCTCATTACCCGGCAACAATTAAACAAAAACTGCACAGCCGAGCCTCGAAGCAATTGCATTTCCCGCGGGCGCTCGAGAAAAATGCAAACTCGTTAAAGCGATCGTTTATGGAGTCCCTCGCATTAGAAAGCTCGCGTCAATGCCATCCGCGAAGGCGGCAGCCTCTCTCCCCCCCCCCTCTCTCTCTCTCTCTCTCTGTTGCGCGGTCGCATCCCTCCTCCCGGCTCTCTATTACTACTCCCGGCTTCGCGGGCTCGAGCTTCTTGTTGTGTTTGCCTTTCATAATTGCGCGCCTAATTAGCTGTCGGATAATTAAAACAACATAATTAATTACCCCGCTGGAGGGAGAGGAGAAACTCGCTCTTCGGGAGGGGGCGCAAATTGAAAGGGTGCGTTTAGTATATAGGTTCGTCTGATGTGACAATTGAACGCTGCCGCGTTTTACGGTAATGAGCAGGGCGAAAGGAAGACAAACGATTATTTCGTTAGCCCACTCGCGGCAGTCGCGCGCGGCAGGAAACAATTGCGAAATCTCGCCGGCTCGCTAATAAGCGCTTATTTTTTTTTACGGGGCTTGCGAAATCGAGCCGAGAGGATTTCTATAATGAGGAGAACAATGGAGAGATTAGACGCCGCGAGCTGCGATTCCCGTATAATTGACTGCCGCGAGGAATGTGGCTGAACGAAAAACAGGATTTTTCAGGAAATTCTAGCGGCTCGCCCGAATCATTGATAGAAACGAGTTGCAGGAGCCCTCCTCTATTGGCGCTTTATTAATTTACGCGCGACTAGCTGGAGGGTAAATTAAATGAATACTTAGTTATGATAATTAGGGCAAAGCCGGCTTTGGCCGAAATTGAGAAACAAGAGCTGGCCGCTAGTTTTATTAACGGAGATTTTGAAAGCGGGACAGCGAAAAAGTCCGTGTATTACCTTCCGGGCGTTTTGCCCTATTTTCTAATTATTCCGCGTGGCTGCTTCTAATTAGCGTAGCTTTTACACGAGCAGCCACCCACACTGGCCAGGCCAAAGTACACAGGCGCAAACGGACGTTAACTATTTCCCTCGTATCAGGAGGCAGAATAGACAAACTCGCCGGCCTTGGCAAATATGAGCGGCTCGTGTGCGTGTCCGCGTCCGTGTCCGTGTGCCTGGCCGGCTCGCGATAAGTGCGCAACAATAACGACTGACGAATGGACCCGGATGTGATCGCCATAGATCAGTGTCGTACCGCGGCTCCTAAGATCGCCCGTTAACAAAGGCGAGTGCAGAGCAGAGACGCGACTAATGACGCGGATACTGCCAAAAACCTGATGCATGGCCTTTTCAATTCTAAACGGCGCGTATTGTTGCCGCGAGGAATTCCTCTTTTTAATTAGCCTTAGCTTAGGAATTTCTAAATAGATTTTTAAGGGCCGAAAGCCCGGCTTTGTATAATGAAAAGCGCCGAGGGGAAATGTTTTTAGACTTTGGCTCAACTTTAATTATAAAACGAAAATTTGTACGAGCTAGCTTTTAATAGAATTTTCGGTATTGTTTCCTTTAGTAAAGAATCCTAATTATTTTAGTTTTTGCTAAAAAACTCCTGTTAATTTAGTTTTCCTTCCTCCTTATATGATATAACGTTTGAACGATGAAAAAAGTTTTTAATTAAAGAACACGGTTATCCTTTGCATAAATTGTTTATGCAACATCGTAATCTAACTAGCCGGAATTTCTAAACAAAGATGTAATCGTAAAATTCGCGCAGGCTACTTTAGGCAAAGTAAAGCTTGGGGTCGCATCGGCTCTAGATTTCTTACAGGCTCGATAACACAAAGTGCCGAGCAATTCAAATGCGCGGCATATCGAATTCGTCACTTGACGGGGCTTGCGATCCAATTCTCTTTGGCTCTCGGCGAGAGTAGCTCGGGAGAGCACTTTCATTTTCCTCCGATTCAGCGGCGGCGGCGGCGGCGGCGAGGCGCGCAAGAAAAAGACGCGCGCGCGACACCGGGAGAGGAGGCAATTATTATTTGGAGTGGTTGCCGACGGGAGGCCCTGATATTTTATTTAAGACACAATCGCCTAATAGCTCCCTCTCTCAGAGGGATGAAGCGCGCGTGCCGGGCAAGTAAGAGGGGGGGCCGCGCCCGGCTTTACATTAGTAAATTACCCGGGCGAACGATCCTCCGCAAGCTCTCGAAAGAGCTCCCGCGTATATATTGCGTTTCTTTCGAATTGCGCATATGTGCGCGAGAGCGAGAGGCCTCCTTCAAATATCTCCCTCGGCCTGTCTTCCGCGCGCCGCTTTCAGTCGTGCCAATAACGCCGTTAAAAAAACCAGCGCCGAGCACGCGAATTTTTCTTCGAACTCACGAGCGAGCGAGCGCGGGCGAGAGCTTCCTCCGCTTTTTCCCTTTCCTTTTTTCGGGGGCTTTTTTGTTAATAAAATTCCGCCAAGTGCTTTCAAGATTCGCCGGTAAATATGTTTCAGAGATGGAATTTGTTTTTTCTTGATAAAAGCCCCGAGTGCATGCGCCCCCCCCCCCTTGAGTATACTTAGATTTTGATTAATTTTTAGAACTGCACGCGGCGAACGCTGCGAGAATATTATTTGCATTTATTTGAAAAACCGAGCGTTCCCTCGCTCGCGCGTCCACTTGTTTTCCCGCAATAAAACGAACGCGTTTCGATATATATGTATAAATGAACGTTATCTAACAACTCGAGTTTTTAGCCAAGAAGGCTCGAGGTCGACTCGTTGTCCATAAAGGCGGGGGGGGGCCCGGCGCAGGATTGAATCGCAAATTAGTTCAGCGTCGTTGGCCGCCTCTCCCCCTCGGCTGTTTTTCCTCCGGGCCTCGGCGATACGTTAGAAATCGCCGGCTAAATCCCCGAAAATTGAACAAACAGACTGGCAGCCCGTGCCAACTATGCGCTGCCGCGGACTGTTTCTAATTAGACGTCCGACCCCGTAATTAAGACGGGTTTTACTTCCACTAGTGCGCGGAGCTCGCTTTCGCGGCGTTTGAATTTGAATTTCGTTGTACACCTTGGCGAAAAGGGAGGGAGGGAGGAGACAAGAAGAGCCTTCTTCCGCTCTAGTAAAAAGCGTAATTAATTTACTCTTGTTTATTATTTTACGTCCTTACCAGAGGAATAAAACAACTTATTGGAAGGGATTTCTCATCCTTTTTTTAATTAGTGGCTTCTTCTCTTTCAGGAAAAAAAAGCTTGCTATTATGCTTTTACAAAGTCGCAATTTTAGCGCAGCCTTATAAATAAATTCGTTACATCGCCGTTAATCGGATTTCAGATTTATTATAAAAATAATAAATCGCGTATCGAATTAAAGATTCTTTTTCCCGATCGAGAAATAACGACGCCGGCATTAGAAATTCGTCGAAGCTCGTCAGTCCTCGGCGCAGTAACCATTTGCATAAATCATAGCCGGGAAACTTCCTGAATCGTCGTAATAAAGTGCGTCGATATCTCAGGATCTGCGCGCGGCGAGTCGCGGGCTGTTTATTTTATTCGTCCGCCGACTAAAAAGGAAGGAAAGACTTTACCGGGGGGGGGGGGGGGGGGTGCGCGAGGGGGTTAG